>JBBMOE010000006.1:1592050-2113841 GCA_037975065.1 Chaetodon trifasciatus
CATGGAAATAGCCACCTGCTGCTTGGAGCCATCAACAGAGCGGGCCACAGCGCTGTCAGGGCGCTAGCACCGTGTTTCTAGTGCAAACTGGAGTGACCATGTGGGATCTCTGAATTTTATTCCTTTACTTTTGTATGAGAGTTCATAAAGCACCCTGCTGTTCAGGGCAGTGGTGCACAGCACAGACTGTGGTTACCGGTGTGTGGTATATACACTGCAATGATGGTGCTCTGTATCAATCCTGCTTGCACAATTATTTACACAATCTTTGGGGATTTTAGTAGAAAGTCCA
The DNA here is from genome assembly GCA_037975065.1 of Chaetodon trifasciatus. NCBI lineage: Eukaryota > Metazoa > Chordata > Actinopteri > Chaetodontiformes > Chaetodontidae > Chaetodon > Chaetodon trifasciatus. Next base: position 1,592,343 of record JBBMOE010000006.1, read on the forward strand.
GCAAGCTTGTGGAAACTTCCATGATGACTTTGGTGCTTTATGCTTTGACACTGTGGTGATGTGATTGAAGCAACATAAGGAGACAGGAAATGCTCACGTAAGCCTTTAAGGCGCCTACCTGGTGAACTGTTCCATCAATCTCCACTGGAATGATAAAATCAGCATTGTTCACAGGCTGTTGGAAGCAAACGTAGGAAGTGTTAGACGCACAGAAAGAACAATTTTCAGTTTAAGTCGACATGTTCTCATAGAGATGAGTGATAGCAACAAATCTTAAGTGGAGATGTGTCAACTGGACACAGAGACGCCACCTCAGCATCTTTAAAATCCGTAACACAACACTGTAAATAACACGACTCTCGTTGCTTCCATCACTGAAATACAGGCACTACAGAAAGTGACAAGGCTCGTAAAGATATCTGATTTATTTAGGCAGGTCTCCCACCACAAAATATGCTTCTCAAATGTTAAGCATCGCCTCAAGCATGTTCTATACTGTATAAGGACTTACACCCTGACCTAAATTGATTTTCTGTGAGGTAATGTAAGCAAGACAGACATCAATCACAAACAGAAAGTTCAAGCATGCATTCAGAATGAATGCACTATTTTTCCCCCCAGTTTTGCATGCAGGATTATGTTCTGTCCTGCACCGGCTGGCTCAAACATGCATTTGAGTTACAAATGAATGTGAATTCATTAATGATTTCCTGGAGACGCAAAGACTCTCCATGAAGAACTGAAAGCAGCTTGAACTTGAACTAAAGCTCATTTTTCAGTGCCGGCAGAACAAATGCAAATCCAGTATTCAGAGCCTTTTTAGTTCTGGTTTGATCTCGCTGCCTCAGTCTCCATCTCCATCCTTTCACAGTGAGCACATAGTGTGTGCTGTCTGTGAGCCTGCGGGCTGAGCAACCACCACAACACACTGCCTTCGTTTTTTCATCCACCTCCACCTCCATTCATCTGAGGACAAATGATGCTTTATTACATTCACCATTTAAAAAGTCCTTTCCTCTTTCAACTGCTCTGATCCTACATTAAATTATACATCTGCTATTTTAACCCAAATATTTAAAAGCCAACACAAATATACTTTGAAGAATACTTCCAAGGATGTCACTTATCTTAATCAGTCCAATTAATTTATCAGCTTATTGCACATGTCCTACACTGGTCACTGATTTGTTCATTTAGTGTGCTATGATCTATTATCAAAGGTTTCAAATTAACTTAAATTAAATATTTTCCAGGAGGGATGATTATGCTAATCTCAGTATTTCAACCATATCTGAATTTTAGTCCATTGAAGAGCAAGGCTAAAATATGTGTTTATGATTCTTCATCATGACAAATCAGACACTGTTTGGGGCCTTGTACAAGATGCTTAGCCTTTATTTTATGGTTATAATCAAGCGTGTTAGCTAGCATATATAGGAGTACAAAGCATAACATCTGTTGACATATTTGGTCTATTTTTACTGGAGCGATTATCAGTAATGTGATCGGCTCTGCGTGGCTTCTCACAGAAATGGAGCATTTCTTTCCTGAACCATTCAAAATGGCTAATCTTAATCTGTAAGAAGGGAACAGGGCCACCATTAAAAAAAAAATGGTGGGCTTGTGTGACTAAGCTGCTACACAAAGAAGCTCATTTTTCATTTGTGCATTTGTTTAATTTTATCCAGTTTTCCATATACATAAAATTAAACATCTTCTATCCTAAAAGATAAAAAAAATGAGTCACACAGCACATCGGCTTTCCTCTTCATATACAACCAACTCCAAAACTGTGTTAACAAATGCTATTTTTATTATGTGTGTCAAAGCAATAATCAGTTTTATTATCCACCTTGTGTTAAACATGGAGTTCACAGAGGCTGACCCTGTTTACACATAGCTGGTGGCAATATCCAGTGACATCCTTCAGGACAGTCTGTGACCTGAGAAGGAATAACCGCCACATGGCATTCGTTACATAATTTGTCGTGACACGGGGAGCCTTGACTCTTGGCATTGATTACTTTGTTCCCTGAACGCTGCCTTAAAAGGAATCAGACTGATCAAAAGGAAGCCAGTTATTTGTAGGAACAATGTAAAAGTCTGAATGTGAAACCTTTACTGAAGGGATACTCACACTGATTGATTTATGCTGTTTTGTAAATGATGTAGTGCAGAGATTCTATTAAAAAGGTGTGGAATTCATTCATCATCTTGGGTCATATTTACTCAAGACTTTGCAATTAACATCTTAACTTTTGATCCTGAAAATCAGATTTTGATATTTTTTTTAGATCTCACTTGGATTTTAGGGTGCTGGTGGGCTTTGCATCGTGAAACCTGGGCACCCATAAAATAAGCAGTTAATGAGCCCAGTCCTCGCCGTGTGCCAGCAGCTCAGACTGCCAGCAGATTACAGTACCAAGAGCAACACCTTCAGAACGTCACTCACTAAGATTCTGTTGCATACGGTTTCACTGAGAGCCATTTCTGACTCGAATGAGTCCATCTCAATGTAAAAACCTATTCTGAATATGCCTGAGAGGTCAATGAAGGTCAGACTGCTTTTGGTTCATAATTTACTGGCTCTTTATGACCATAATCCAAACATCACTGAGCCTCATTGTCCTGCAGTGATTGCATGTTTCTCTACCATAAACACCCCATCTAAACATCTCAATATCTGCATGACTATGAGAGCGCAGTCACACAGGCCAGCTTACCTTAAATGAACTATGCACTAGTGTTTCATCCAAATCAATGACAACACAGATCTTCCCTGCGTCATTCGATTTCATCCGTGGGAGCAGCGGTTTGGCTGGAACCTGAGGACAAAAGGAGAGTTAAGACCTAACGTTCATTTATTCTGAGGTTGCTCCTAATTAAAGTGTCGACAATAAGAGCAGCAGCAAGTCAGGACTTTTAAAATGAGGCATTACCGTTTCGATTTATCGTGTAGGAGCTCATTGTGTGTGTTTCTTGTCACTTAAGAGACTGAAGTGTGTTGTGGTGTTTTGGGTGAGGGGTTACAGGACGCCTCGGATGCTACAGCTGCTGCTCCGTTGACGGAGCTTGTAAATATCACCATACTGCGCTTCGCCCTTCAACAAGTCGTCAGAGATCGGTGTTTGTTAATGTGATTCTGATGCTAAAAACAAGTTGGCATGACCAAACGGGCCGCCTGTAATACTGATGCATGTATTTGTCAGTGTAGAGTGAACAACCACGTGAGGATAATGGCAGAGCTCGAGTTTGACACAGATACCACACAATCTGCCCAGCCGAGACCCTCCGTGACTCTCACTGCTACAGCTGGTAGTACAGTCCTAACCATGTAAAAATAGACCAACAGTATTGACGGCAGATTTGCTGCTTCTCCCACAGTTCTGTAAGCGTAATCTATTCCAGTACCTCTCAGTTAAGGTTAAAGACGTATAATACCTGCTCTGTTGGGGGAACGCAGTACTCGCATTCACAAGACTCAGAGGATTCGTCATCACTCGGCTCCTCTTCTGAATCCCTGCTTTGTTCTGAGTCCTTGCTGTGTGCATCCCTTCTCTCACTTTTTGCAAGTTCTGAGACAACACTGTGAATAATAGTCAAAGGAGGTTTTATTTCTCTTGAAATTTCACTGAATCCAGAGTCGTCGTCTGATTCTGGAGGTTGTTCGTCGGTTGTTTTTTCCACATCAGAGCAGCAGGCTGAATTCTCACTCAGTTCAATAACTTCAGTAATTCCAAATGTGACCGCTTTGCACTCCTCTGGCCTCCTCTGGGCATGTGCCTGTAACTCAGTCTCTTTCTCAGATAAAACATCGTCTTCTGTTTCATTCCCAGAAGCATCCTCATTAGCTTTTCCGCTGACTATCTGATCGTATGATCTTCCCGTAATAAATTCATTTAGGGCTTGCTTAAGAGATGACTGGATGCTTTTAATCTGATATGCATAGTATTCCTCAATGCCTGGCTCACACGTCTCTCCATTTTCCTCACGATGCACAAGTGACCAATGCGGCTCCATTTCTGAGCATGCCATGAAATCTTCGTCTTCAGGCTCAGCCTCGTCTTCGTCCTCCTTTTGTCGACTAGTACCAGATGTTTGTAACTGACCCATCGTAGAGGTCTTGTCAAGGGATTCATAATTCTGAGCATCAGGGACTTCTTCTTCATAAGCATCACCTTCAACAGAGATGTCGTCTGCACGTGGCGCACACATACTCTCCCCATTACCAGAGGACAGGCAGACCTCAGCTTCTTCTTCATCACAGCTTTCGGAAACATGGCCGTCAAATGCATCAGCTCCTCCATCAAACGTGTCCTCCGCTTCCTCTGCTTCCTCACGGTCCTCTGCATAAAGCTCCTGGGCTTCTGATTCATTCTCTTCGGCCTCATCCTCTGCTAAACTTGATTCTGACTCTGCAGTCCAGTCATCGGGTTGTCTCTCCGACTCACATGACCAAGAAGAGGTGTCGTCTCTTGGGCTTGCGTCTTCCTCACAAACATCTTCACCTTCTTCTTCTTCTTCAGGGGAATCGAGGCATGCGTCAGTTTCCTGTACCTGCACTTCCTCGTTGATTTCTTTACATTTGTGTGCAGGTTTTTGTGCCTCAGAATGAACTTCTTCAAGATACAAGCGTTCATGGATATCTCCGCCATCGAAGCAGGAGATGTAACGTTGCTTTTGTGCAAACACGTGTTCATAGTCAGCTCTGTCAAACAGATCGAAGTAATCCTCAATAACAACATCAACAGTGGGGGGTTTTGTTTTATCCTCACCACTTCCATTAATATTGGCTTGCTCTGTTTCTTCGTCATCAAAGGATTCCCATTGCGTCTGCTCATCGCTTGAATCTTCCTGAGCTCCTTTTTCAGATTCCCCAGACGAATCAGAGCAGCGATCTGACGGAATACTGCCGTCAGGACACGTCTTAAAGGATTTGGTTTCAACAGAGGAGCAATCAGAGGAGCCATCTTCTTCACTGCAAAACGCCGAGGTCTTGTCGGAGTTGCACTGCTCTGAAGTCCCGCACTGTTGGGTTGATTCATACCTTACCTCAGAGCAATCAGTTTCACACATTTCACAGTGATCTGAGGCCATGTTAGCTTGCTGGTAGTTTTCTTCAGGGAGCTGTTGTGTCTCGCAGAATTCACTAGAAACATCTTCACTGTCATCAAAATAAACGTGAGCGTGTGTGTCGAAATGTGAGGAAGTTACATCCTCTGATAATCTCCCGGGCTCTTCGTCATAAAGATGTGTTTCATTTTGCTCGTTCGCTTGCTCAGGTGGATGGCTTGCTTCACCATCATCATCGTCATCATCAGTGCACTCAGTTTGATTCTGAATTTCTTCACACTCACAGAGTTCAGTCACGCAGTCCGATAAGTCCATTGAATCAGAGATGTTAGGTGTGAAGTCGGTCATTTCACATTGCTCAGAGTCCTCCGTTGATGTGTCTGGCTCAGAGTAAAAGCATTCACACTGCTGATCTGAGGGTTCGTATTGTTGCACTAACTCGAGGTGGTCTGTGCATTCAGGTACGAAATCAGACATTTCACACTGCCCGAAACCGTCGCAGTTCACTGCCGATTCATCTGGCTCAAAGTCAAACTGTTGATCAGAGGGCTTGCATTGCTGACATAATTGGAGGTGTTCTGCACAATGTTCACAGCAAGGACTACATTCAGAAGCTAAGCTATGATTAGCACAGTGCACAGAGGACTTGCAAGGTTTAAAACACTCACGGCGTTGAGCACATTCATCAAATGCTTGGCTTAACCCAGAAGTCTCGCACTTATCAACGATGCCGTCGCACTCAAAAAATCCATCGCTTGCTGAGTATCGCTCAAAGCTCTCAGAGTGTCCATTGCAATATGTGCAGGGTTCACTCTCATCTCTATTCATGTTGCAATGTTCCACACAAAGGATAGAAGGGTCAATTTCTCTGCTGACAACAGTCTGCTCAGTATATTCCACAAGCACCAGCTCAGCGCTTCCCTTTGAAGGGCCGGTTAAGTCTGCAGCTTCTGTTAATTTGGGAACCTGGCATTGTTCAGCAAGCATGACTTCAGCAGACGTCTCCCCTTCTCCAGAGACTTTACTTTTCTCACAGCTTTCCAAATACATCCTGAAATTATTTCTTTAACTGTTCAAAGCCTTTACTCCATGCATTGGTTCTGGATCCTGCAGAGTCCAAGTCCAAATGACTGGCAGGTAACTGAAGGGTCCATTCAGAGTGGATATTCACAAGGCTGGTGGGGGGAGTCACTGAGACCAGAGCCCGCCCGAGAGAGTAACAGCAACAGGAGCAGCATGCACGTTGACATGACAGCTTGTCACAACCAAAACTGAGCCTAGCACTTGACTCGACCCCTCCTTTGCCAGAGACCAAGCAACTTATTTTGGGGGCTTGGAAAGATGTGACAAATATCTTCTAGAATATCAAATCTCTATAAAAGGCTGAACTAAGGCATTAATCTGAAACTGACACCTGAGAACGTCTTGACCAGTTGATCTTCAGGCCATAACTGCGAAAACTCATGATGTTTTCCAAGAATACACCCTGTTTAACCACAGGCACTATTGTCAATTGTCCAAATATGAAAAGTGGTCAGAAATTGATGGACTATGAAGTACTGTCTTAGCATATGTAAACATCATAACCATTCATACTTTTGAGATTCCTTAATGACTGATCAATTATTGGCTTCTACAGTTAAACCCTAATGAATCCAGGAAAGGTTTAGAGACCACATGCTCTTAAGCACTCCTGATATCTAAATTGTTTTTTTGTGCTGTAAGCTAGAGGGCCTCTTCCGTCATAGCAGTGAGAGTAATGAGCCTTGCTCGTGACACATCAACAGTAGCTCGTCTTGGATTTTAGCACTGCTAAATTGATCTCCCCATCAGTCCGTCTCGGTAACATTCATACCATTTCCGGCCCTTCTTGTGACGCACAGTCATCTTGATTGATGTCTGAACGTGGAGTAATTTTCAGCACTGCTGTACAGTACTTCAAAACTCCGGACACATGCTCTTGAAAACACGAAAAGCTTTGAGCCAAGAAACTGTGTTTTACAAATCACAGAGCTGTCAATCACCCTGACCACATGCTGCTCAAGGACGATAAAAGAGCAAGTTGATATCACAAGAAAGAGTGAGACGGATGTTGAGAGATGAACTTACTTTTGGCAGGGTCCCGTTTTCTTCTGCCAGGAGGGGGGCATTGTTCTTCAGTGGAGGGGGCTCTGATTCTTTGTGACACAGACAGCAGAAGAGACTGTGGAGGAGGCCTCTGCTGCGAGGCTTCTTGGAGGGGGAAACTTGGTTGGCACCTGGAACAGATCAAGATGGAGAGAAGACACACATGGCATGATGCTCATACTTTACCAACATGACAGAGATGCACAGATCCCACTTATTACTTCCTGATACAGATCTCAGTACTTCCACCCCATGAGGTGGGCTGACATCAACATATAAACCTTGCTAAGTGGAGCCGATCAGTCATAGTGCTCATCAACATACTTGTATAATTGTGCAGCTTCCCATTATTGACTAAAATTGTACTGATTGTGCTTGAGCCACATGTGAGCAGGATTCCATTTCATTATGCATGTAATGGTGCCAGTGCTGATCCAGAGTATCTGTTTTGTGCATCAGTCAGGTCTGTCAGCAGCACCCCTACTGTGATCCGTCATGTTGTGTACTGCTTGCATACGGCTATTTTAGATGTGCAGCCAAAGGTTTTGAGACATTGCATAACAAAGTATAGGTGTATATTTCAGCCCCCAAAATAGTCAGGTGAAGACATCCTGGACGTGTTTCATTTCCAGCGCATAATTTGTTGTGTAAAATGCCAAGAATTTACTTAAATAGATAACATAATGACTAAAACTGAGCATATTTCAACACAAGCCACATTATTCTTATAACAGTTTTTCTTTTTAAATTGTATTGTTAATAAGTTATTTTGGTGGTCACTGTGGAAATGAATCTCACAAAATACACAGCAATACTCACAACTCCTTAGTTTAATGTGATAACGCTGGAAGATTTATCACTTAAATTCTCAGTAATTTTCCTCACAAAACGTAACTATAGCAGGCTCGTCATTTCTGGCTTATAACCGTGAATTTTGTCGGCTAAAATTGTACCTCTTGCTAGCAGGTGTAGCTAGCTAATGTAGGCTAATGCTAATGCTTAGACTCTGTGAAATGTATACAAGGAAGCAGCATTGTTTGCGTATTTCAGTGTCGAGCTAATTCACCTGTAAAAAAGTAAAAAAGTGCTTTAATGTTCATATTATCAACCAGTGTGCTTCACTTTTACTCGAGAGAAGGTTTGACGATGTGAGGGATACGCCACGAGTTTGGTGGATGTAATGGTTTCTAATGCAAGCTTGCCTGAGCTGCTATCATTAGCCTAACTTCTGATATGGTTGAATCCTGGCTCACAGATTGATCTACAAACCGTGGATCAGCTAATAACATGGCCATTGTCATTGACTGAACACTTGGTTCCTTCTGTAGGTACTAAGCTAGTTAGCTAGACATGCTAACATTTGCAGCTTATATCAGAGCAGATAAAGACAAACAGTAATCTATTCCTCATGTTTGAGTGTGTTTTAGGTTTCTGAAAGACTACAAAAAAAGACGCCATCCTCTAAAGTCTATGATACCGAGTATCGCTCTTCTTAGAGTCTTAAGCACATCTTTACTAAAGGTGATATGTGCTATTTGAAAGAAGAGAGAAGTGCAGAATTAATGTCATACCATAAAGCAAAATCAAATTACAAGCTGTTATGAAAGTTAATTTACGTACGAATTTAATATATTTGCATTAATGATGGCCAAACGTTTTTGAAACAACAGATTTCAGTGACAAATCTTTATCTTACTTTCTTAATGAATACTCTATTAACTCTACCTATTCAAATCTATTGTTTATACAAAATGCACTAACAACAGACAGAACAAATAAAGGACTCCATGACACTCGAAAATAATAATTAAAAAAAAACACATGATGGTTTACTATCATTGCAGATATGCACATGTAACGTCCTGCCGCTGTGTAACATGTAACTGCATGTTATGTTAAATTTTATCTAACCTATGTGAGAACAGCTATTGGCACACACAAGTGGAAGAAAACACCCCATCAACTGGAGTCAGAGTGATGAGAGCTGGTATTCTCAAAGAAAGAAAAAAACTCTCTGGCAAATTAGCTGAGCCTTGATGGCCAGTCAGGGCTGTCAGCTGAGGCATTAGCATGCCACTCAGACAAGACTAAATCTGTTGCCTCAGTATGGGGAACATCATGAACCTGTCAGTCCTGCTTTGGGTGTAAATGTGTACGGATTGCCAAATTAGCACAGATGGGCGACGGATAAATTGTTCTGAAGACAAAAGGTGGAGTAGTGGGCAGCAAACCCACGTTGATACTGTGAGCAATACTGCATGTATTACCAATATGGACTGTCATATTTGAGTCTTTTGTGACATGAAATAATCTAAACCAACTTAAAGGCCAAGTGAAGCATCTATGAGCAAAACATATTTTTTTGAGTGAGTGTTCCTGAGTCCATGTAGTAACATCATTTATCCAGTCATGTGTTCACAAAGTGAACCTTGCTCCATCCTCGCTTGTGAACGACTGAGCCTTTCCAGGATGCCCCTTTCATACCCAATCATGATCCTCTCACCTGTTACCAATGAGCCTGTTTACCTGTGGAATGATCCAAACAGGTGTTTTTGGAGCGTTCCACATCTTTCCCAGTCTTTAGTTGCTCCTGTCCCAACTCGTTTGAAATGTGCTGCTGGCACCAAATTAAGGATAAGCATATATTTACAAATACATATTACAAATGATCACATTCTGTTTTGTTTATATTTCATGCAGTGTCCAAGCTTTTTTTGGAATTGGGGCTGTAAACTGAGCATCTTTAAATTCGGGAGTGCTGGTGGGGCAAAAGGGGCAATTACATGACATCATCTTTGGCCTTATTATTACCTTATTTCATTTTATAGACAAAACATTATTAATAACAAATTAATAATTGTCATATTAACTGCCAGGATAACTGAAACATTAACTATAATGTGGGAATATTTGAAAACTATCAAAGGAAGCATCGAAATTGTTCCACATAATTTAACTCACAATTTGTCATAACATTGCTGATTATTTCCTTCACCACATCATGATATTTATTATAAAAATCCCATAATAATTAAGGTAACAGGTGACCAAGTTAGGTACAAAACACAAACCCAGAAATACAAAGCAAAAATCCTGAAAACACGAGCTCACTGTCAGACTATCTCAACACAGCACACAAACAAAAAAGGCACATCTAATTCTAAATAATGAAAAAATTAAAACAACCTGTATTAAACTTTGTGTCCGGCCTAGTTTCAGCTTCTTCCCTGAACTAGTCTGACCTACTTTCAAGTGTTTTAAGTGGTTTCAGCCTGTTGACTACTTCATTCAGCTGGGGCTCAAAGTGGAAGAGGCCTCTGGAGAGCAGTCATCATGGCCGAGGCATGCTTGTACAGACATACCTATCTTGGTCCCAAGATGAAAGGTTTGTGTGCAGCCACATGTGAAGGAACTGGGCAGGTGAAGCTGGTAGTGCTAAAAAACATCACGCTTCCAAGTGCATTACCTCTTCTGACATTACACATCGGAGTGCTTAAAATAGCCTGCGAGAGCAGCTGCTGACAGCGGTTAATGATGGGATTCTATGTATATATTTAGTGCTGCATACTCCCACCAGGCCATAAACAGGCACAAACAAAAACTTGTTGTGTCACCTACAACTCACAGCAGGAAACGGATAAACTGTGTGTTTACACTGCACACAAGTGCGTCAGTGCATGCGCAGAAAAATGAACTAAATTAAACCACAGACACTGTATACTCTGCATCATGTCATTGCCAAAGCTTGTGAACCACCATGTCTATATTGCAAATGTCAACATAAACAGACGGGCATGCACAGACGGTGCTGGCTCCTGACAGAATGAGCCAAGGTCCAAAAAAAGAGGGGTGGCAAAGTGCAAACCATTTTAACTGGCTTCATTTAGATTTCCCTTTGCTTTCTACTGTGTTATTGAAAATAGAAAATACTCTGATAGATGCTTTGAGGGTTCTGTGATCAGTAAAGCTGCACATTCAATAGGAAAATTTAGATTTAAACATTTGGTATCAAGACAAGTCATTTGCATGAGGGTACTCAAGACAAATGGCAAATGCAATAGTGAAAATTCAAATTGTTTTACCTTTTTTGTTCTTTCTCAGCTGAACAAGGGAGCATCTCAAAGCACAGGCCAACAGGCACCTCACAGTTTAAACTTTTCAGGCTCACACTTGTAGTAAAGTGTCAAAAAGCAGATGTTTGTATGGACACTGTCTCAGTGTCATAAAGAGTTCTGTGCATTGTTTGATCTGACTGCACCTCATACACAACAAGACTACGAGTCTACAGCCATGCTAGCAGCTCTGTGAGGCTGTACTGTGTTTATACGCTCAGTGGTACTTTATGCTAACGTCAGCATGTCGACATGCTCGCAAACACAATATTAACGAGCAGCTGTTTAGCAAACCATGCTCACCACCATAGCTCAGCATGTTAGCATGCTAACACTTGCTAATTAGCACTAAACACAAAGTGCAGCTGAGGTTCATGGGAATGTCATTAGCTTTGCAGACGTTGAAATGAAATGAATTTTTTGTTCTACATGTGATGCAAGAAGAAGATTGAAGGATCATCAAAGTCGCTACGGTTCATCATGAGGGGCACGTGAGTGTGTGCCCCAAATTGCATGGCGATCCATCTAATAGTTGTGATATTTCAGTCTGGACCAAAGTGGTGGACCGACCAGCACTGCCATCCCTTGAGCTCCATCATTAGCACGCTAAAAATAAAGCTGGAATGTGACATGGGTGTACTCATCTCCTCAACACAATGGTATGCATCAAGTTAAACCACTAAAAAAAACTATTAAATTGCATTAGATATATGGTTTTGCAAACGCGGATAATACACATGGTTTTCAGTACCAAACTCATGAGCGTGTGACAAATAAAGAACGAGTCAAATGTGTTAAAGGTTGGTCCCTGGTCATACCACGCAGATGACCCACTTGTTCTGATAACGAGGGTTCACTGATATACTTGTGGTACTGCATACTTGTACAGAAATATATCTACATACATACATGCAGGCCTCGCTGAAACTACGGGGTACGGCTGCAGCTAGCTGGTTAGCATGCTAACTTCAGTAGACATCTTTGCAACACAACACACTTACTTCACATTCTGTTGATAAAATTAGGTCATTTTTTGGATGTTTTAAACTCTTAAATTCTTGTCATATCTTACACATTGTACCTTTAACATTAAATAATGTAGTATTCAGTAAAGTGCACCATTAATGAGAGTCCAACAGTCTCATGGTCTAAGAGATGAATCTGTCCCTGAGCCCGATGTGTGTGTCTGGATGCTGCAGTACACTTTGCCAGACAGCAGCAGGCAAAACAGTTTGTGGCTAAGGAGATTGGGGTCTTGGGTGATCCTGTTGGCTTTCTTCCTTCACTGCTGGCTGTAGAGGTCCTCACAGTTGAGGGCAGTGCAACTGCCATCACAGGTAGTGATGCAGCCAGTTAGGATACTCTCAATTGTACGCCTGTAGAAGTTGCAGAGTATCTAGTCTAGGTAGTCATTGAGGCAGAAGGTTTTGGTCTTTTTGAGGACAGGGGCTTAAGACTGGAGGACTGACATGTTGAAAAGGTCTGCAAAGACATCTGCAAGGTGATGTGCTCAGACATTTGCGTGGATTGACCCTTTAAAGGAACTACACTCATCTGCCCTGGACATCAGTAATGGACAGGGGTCCTGAACCTCTGACCCATGACCCATGGTTCTGGTGTTGGAGGCTTTATAGTTAGACTCCACTTTGTCCTGTTTTGTCTCTCAGCACTGCTAATAGCTCTTTAGCATTTAAGGATCATAATCGTCGGCAACCAATTTCAAAGAGCACTGGGCAGATTCCAAACCTAGTTTAGCCACAACCAGCTGAGTTCTAGCTGGTAAGCTCATTTACACCACAGATTTTAAGTAGATTATGTTTTCCATTTATAATTAATCACACTGGTGTAACTGTAGACACATTAGTTGCACCTTATTTACTCTTCAGCTCTGTGTGAAGGCTCAGTATAATTAGGTAGCAGAAATGGGGAGAAGCAGACTGTATTGCAACATTCCTCACACCTCCATATACAGGAGGCTCAGACACTGATAATGAGGTTACAGCATTTCCAAGGGGCAGCAACGACCTCGCGCCACATCAGCATGTTTTAGCCTACTTAGCTGAAAGCAGGCCTATCTGAGGCCCTTTCAGGCTGGGCATGCTTCTGCTTCTATTCCTATCCAGACACAGAAAGAATGAGGCCTCCCAAGACCGACTTTCCGCCACTTTGACACCTGATATCCTGTTACAATCTGACAACTTGTTCCACACCTCACCAGAGCAAATGGTATGGTAGGGTCACTGGGGCCGAGCTAGGCTTAGGTTAGGTCAGATCAAGGTTTAAACATTTTCGCACCTTTAAGTCTATCTTTAGTCCAATGCCAAAAAAAATGTAGTTTTTACAGTTGAAGTAGCTGCGACGTCCTCAGTGAGCAGGAAATATGGCTTGATGGTGCAGAAAATGATCACGCTAAAGAATCTAAACTATAAATATACATTAATAGCAGTTTTATCATGGACATAAAACTGCATAGTACTGCAGAAGTGACATGCCACCAAACAATGAAATTTCTAGGAACAGTGAGGTATAGTAGGCCAAAACTTTGCAAAGGCTTTGCAAAGAAAGAAAGTTTCCTCAGATTGAGGGTTTGTAACGCCCCCATTCAGAACCGCAGTAACTTGTGCAACTAAAGAAGGACTGAAGAAAGCTCCCCCTTGCCTTTCTCTCTGGCCCCTCTCTTCTGGATAGCAGCCATGTTTTGGACTCATGACCTCCTGGACAGGAGGAAGTAATGCAAGAGCAGGCTGGAGATGGCTCTCACTGATACACTGGACAGTAGTGCCACCCTCTGACTGCTCTCAGCCTTACAGCGATGCACAGTTTAACACTGGCTGGATTTCTGTCTTCATCCCGCTTCACCACATGCTGCCGTCCACTGTAATACAGTTTGGCCATTCACTTAATTTGTTTATTCTGTTTAAATCAGCTAATTTAGATTCTGTTGATAAGGAGGATGCCATATCACGTCACTGGGTGGTATGACAAAACATTTCAGTATGAATTCAAAGGACAATAAGTACATGATAGGAGTCATCGAGTTGACCTGACATCGATCCACAGTTGAAGTCATTCTATGCGTAGGTCTTAAAGCTGTGTTTAACACTGCACAGATTCACATCATCGATCCCTGTTTTGTTGCTCACTTTTCTCCTGCACTTAAGCTACCAGCAGCCAGCTATCATTGAATCCAGGAAGCAGAGGGGCAATTCCTGAAGCTTAACCTTCATGGCTTTGAGCCTGCGAGGAAGCCAAAGCACACACATAAAACACCGGCAAACACAAGCAGATCAGCTCTGTCAGAGTACACTGTTGGACCAGTTCTAAGCACAGCGCCACCGTGCACGCCTTCAGGCCTTCTTCTCAAGTATTAGCATTAACTGTGTACAAACAGCAGCTTGTGTGACTTTTCACTGAAATTTGTCAGGAAATTCCCAGTTGCTTAGGTCCATTTTGCAGGTGGATGGAAGACCGATCTGAAGACCCAAATTTGATTTGAACATCATCATCTAAACCATTGCCACAAAGATCTTGTCCTGAAAAGTGAGCTTGTACAATTTCGGCTGCTTCACGTGATGCTTTTCTTTGTATGCACAGACTCTGAGAAGGTAAAAAGAGAGTTTGACATAGCATAAATTTGTCGCTGCTGCTTTCCATATTTTTAGTTTATTAAGCTGTTGACGACTGCTAACATCTGGCACAACGAACGTCAGTTTAAGTTAAATCCCTGCATCATTTTTCATCTCCAGACAGGAACAATAAGAGGTGTTAGCTGTGAGCAATCAGGAAAGCAGGTGTTTTCACTCATTTGTGTATCTGGAACATATATATAGCTGTTGGATAATTCAGGAGGAACATCAGCCGCTATGTTTTTTTTTTATAGGAAAATAATGAAATACAAGACGTCATGTTGGGGCTTAGTCTATGTAGCAGGATGAGGTTTCTGTGGCTTGATTTAAGGTTTTCGGCTTAGTTCTCAGATGCCTGACGCTGCAGATCCATTTCACTTACATACTCAAGTAACGCTGACACAACTAGTTGATCAGTTCTTGATATTTTGATACTTGTTTGTAATTTCTCATGATTCCAGCTTGAAGAAAGTTGAGGATTTACTTCTTTTCCTCTTAAATATTTCAATAATTGAAAAATATTTTTTAACAATTTGTAGGCTTAGATTGTGTGTTGGACAAAATAAGCATTGTGATGTGCAACCAATCGATTAATGAAGACAATAATCAGCAGATTAATTCATAATGATCATTAGCAGCAGTCCTATACAAAATATTTCAAAATGAGCACCACTTAAAAAAACAACAACAGTAAAATTCTGGTTTTACATGAGTAACAATCATCTAATGACTGTTATTTATTTTATTTACATTTACTCTTAATATTTTAAGTGCATTTTCCTGATTGTGCTCTCATATTTTTACTCAGGTACCATTTTCAAAGCAGCAGTAGAGTACTTTTACACTGTGGCATCAGTACTTTTAGTATCTGAATACTTCCTGGAGAAGACTCTTTGCCGTTTCCATAGTGATAACACACGTGGTTGAGGCTGGCCAATAAAATGTCCATTTTAGTGTCATCATGTGTTCATTTTGTTAAAAATAACTTCTTGGATAAGCAGAGGAGATAAACGGAAGCAGCTCACCATCAAAGCCCAAAACAATAACAGTGAACTGTCAAAGTGACCCCGCCCCCTCTGGACACACACGTTATTTGCGGTGTTTAACACACACACCTTGCAGAAAAACTCTGAAACACGATCAAAAATGTGATTTTTTCTGCTTCATACACTCATTTAAATCCAACTTCACGTCCTTTTTGGACCCAGAAACCTCTACCCGAACGGCTGCCCACAGGGCCTTGCCAGAAGGCGACCGGCTTCAAACGTCCTCGCCGGTCGACGCGTGTACAACAAAATCACCGGAGGGCTTTAAAGTGTGTGAAAAATGTCAGGGCTCGTCTGCGGAGCCTCCAGGTGACACGAGTGACACGGTGGCGCCTGAACACACCGCCGCCTCAGCCTCGCGCACTTTGTCATGCGCAGCTCAAAACTTCTGCAAACTTCTCCCAAACTCACCTTCCTCGCGACAAGCCGCATTTTCCTCCTCGTCTCTGGTTACTTGCGTGATTATCGACGGCGAATGGTCCATTAGATCCGTCACTCAAAGACAAGGACGCTGATGCCTTTTAAAATTAGTTCGAGGAGTTACGGAAAAAAAAAAAGTTATTTATATTTTGCCACTCCCTGTCTGCAAACGCGCACACTGGGCGGAAAAATAAAGAAACGCACTGAACGGCGGAAAAGCGTCCGAGGTGACCATGACGGCTCAAACTGCTCCGAAACGCAGACGTTAAAAGCGTCTAAAAAAGTTGGTAAAAGTTGCCGCGTTGAACAAGTTGATCAATTTGAGCACCGTAACATGGGACGTGACGGTTTCAAGGAAACCCCGTTCTTAAAGCCACAATCCAGGATGTGAGGCTTTTCACTAAATATCACTTTTCTTTCAGCAGGTCACTGGTTCACTTACGCTGCTGCCGCGGGAAACGTTGTTAGGACATTTCACCACGTTTCCGGTGTTTTATTTTGTAGTTTTATTTTGAGTTAAAATTTATATAAATGCGCTACAAACCTATATTTTCATAATTTTTCTCGCTATAGTGAAAATTAGTCAGTTTTCTGGCGTTTAAGTGTCACGTGGCTCGTTTTTGCACGAGTTTTTAAAACTTGTTCGCGTGTAATAACTTTGACGTGTGACGGGAGGGGGGCCTTGAAACCGACTGAGGGAAAGAGGAAGTGAGGGACGGTCTTTAAAGTGCCCACACCTTAGATCAAAGTAACCGACTTCTTTTTATATATTTATTATCTATTCATGTATACATTATAATTAATTTTACTCCTTTTATACTTACATTATAGTTAAATAATAATTTGAGCTCTGTGTAACTTTAAGAACAACAAATAACCAGTGCAATCTATAGAATTCTATATGTACGCATACATGTCCAATGAAGCTGATTCTGATTGTGGAAACTGTCCAGATAACATATACAATCATTAACTTACTATTTACAGAGGACACGCTTTTATTTTACCTTTAGTCAACCAGAAAACAATTAAAAGGCCTTTTGTTAGGGAATGGAGCTAATTGGCCTTAAAAGAAATGATATATGTTATTTGAGGTAAACCTGAAAGAAAGTAAAGAAAAACACGCATGTGTGTTTTGTATGTGTGTGTATGGGAAACACTGGATGGTTTTATATCTCTAAATGAATCTCAGAAGTGAAAATTAGTCTTTGCACCATTTGCAACCTGTGACAGCTTAGAAGGAGTTAATCACATTGGTAGACTTTCTCCACAGTGAGCCCAGTCCAGTGTGTGTGACCTCTGTAACTGTTTTTAATAAAGCTGAAAAAATGGAATTTGCTGTGACTTTCTGCTTGTTTTTACATCAATAAAATCAAGTAATAATCACACACACACACACACACACACACACACACACACACACACACACACACACACACACACACACACACACACCTGAGTACCTGAAGTTGTGATTCCTCTGATCACAGTTAGATGCTGCTGGCAGTGAAACCATCTCTGACACAAATTATTTCCACTCATGTCCACTTTTTCTGTCAAAACACAAAAAAAGTTTTTAACCCACAAGATTTATTGTTTATTATTAAAATGAGTGGCTCATTCTGATAATAATTATTCCAATAAGGAGATTTTAAAGCTTCAAGAAAAGTGTGATTTGTTGCATTCTGAATTCATTGACTTGGCGTTTGGTCAACCCGGCTCAGCTCCACTCAGACGTCCTGCGCACACCTTCCACTGGAACACAGGCAGATCTGTGAGTTTGTCCAAGTGGATTTTCAGCAGTAAAACTGTATTTTCCCAGAACCCCATCTCGAACCACGAATGCCACAAAATCTGGGTCTTGAAAATCAAAGCAGAACTTGGACCATCGTTGAGCTGCTTGCCGTCTGAGAAGGCCCCCGCTCTTCAGTCCAGCTTTGCAGCGCTGCCCTCAACAAGACACCGCATTCATATATTTGTCACATTTCCTTTATTGTTCATTGCCTTAACAGTTGTCATGCCTTTTCCATGCCAGATTGAGAAAATTCACAAAATTAAAAAGCAGAAGCTATAACAAATACAGTCACTCAATAAATTAACAAACTGCGAAACACCCACAAAGCAGTCACATTCATAGAATCAAAATAAAGAACTTGTCATCCATTTAATAAACTATTTTCTCTGTGGGTCTAATATCCATCACGAGGCACTGCAACACATTCCACAAAATACGGCATAGGAGTTTAATACAAAATGTGGAGCGTTCAACATCTTTTTCTAAACCCTGTTTGCATTTCATTTCGTTTGATTAAAGAACATAAGATATTGCACAGACATTTAGAATCAATGCAGCATCGCATTCCCGTGCTGATCTTGCATGTTTTCAATCAGGTTTAAAACATCTCCCTCTGTGATTAACTTCTACTCTGCATAGGAAACTGACTGAGCCACAGAGACAGAGAGCTGCACAAAAGGGCAGTATTTATCTAGCAGTAGCATTAGAATATATAGAGCTAATAAAATAATTTCATAGAATTGCCAACAATCTGTCAGTCAATACAGATTAAAACAAGTCATGATATCTGTGAATAGGTGACGCAGGTTTATGCGATGTCGTTGGAAAAGACTCGTCAGTGTCTGGTTGTGTCTCCTTGATGCTTAAAATCAATCAGCTTGTACACTTTTGTGTGTTCAGTGTGAAAATCTATACTGACAGCAAAGTGATCAAATCTGACATTTGTGCAAATGCTTCACATGCTGGTCTTAAAACTGAATTTGCCCTCTGGAGGCAAAGCAATGTGGAAGAAACAATAGAATAAAGTAATGAGAATAGATCAAATGATTCATCCATCACTGATGTATGATCAATGCCATATTAAAGCAAATATGCTGGAACATTTAGGATGAACCATTGTTGGGAAAAAAGTGGATACTGGGTATTTTCTCCGAGGTGAGGCTGAACCATAATTGTGCAAACAGACAATACTGCAAAACAAAGTCATGATTCATGTCAGTGATGCTTGCACAGGACTGAACTGAGAACATAAATAACTTTTAAACACCAATAGGCCACTGAGTCGTCCTCTGCTTTCAATCTAACCAGGGGACAAATGTCAGTATGTGTCCAACTGCAGTCTTCAATACTGTACCTAAAAAGCAAAAGTTGTGTGTTTTACGGGACTGAATCAACCAGTTTAGGAGGGATGTGTCCTCTCATTTACATGATTTTGATGAACAAATACTTCATTTTATATGTTATAAAATGTATTTATTAAGACGTATATACCTAAATATATCTCATCTCATGTATAGAACAGGGAATAAGAAGAAGTGTCTCTTATTTACAAATTAATTTCATACTTCCTACAGCTGAATGGATCGTCTCAGTTTTCAGCTTCTATGTCTGCAGGGGCTGCAGTGTCGCTCATGTTTGAATTCATGCTTTGATCACAGCGTCTTGTGAGCGTCTATGGGCTGGAAACCAAAAAGGTGTGTGAAGCATCGTCTTCAGGAATACATAAATCATCATTTATGTGACATACAACGCTAATTATCACCATTTTAAATCTTGCTTCTCTTTACTTACAAAAAAGTTCTGCCATTTAAAAACTTTTCATTTATAAAAAGCAAATAAAGCAAAACCATTTTAAAGCAGTAGCTGTTAGCAAGTACAGCTAAAATAAGAACTAATACACTCGAAAATGTCTCAATCAACATCCTTTCTCAATGAGGCTTTTCATGCTGACTACTGACTGGTTAAGGGCACTTGGAGGCACCCCAGTATCACCAGTGGGTTTCGAAAGAGATTGAAATTACCAGAACACACTGACTGACCGATCGAACTCGTAAACCTCCCTTTAGTAAACTCAGAGATGAGAGTTAACATCTCTGCATGGCTAATCACACTGGGTCCTGATGGAAGAGTTTAGTTTACCTGGAAGCCAATGAGGTGGTTCTTAGCTTATCTGTGGTGAAGGAACTAGTGCCTGCCAAGCAGCCAACATGGAGGCACTTACGCTGTCCACATCATCACTCGGAGCAGAAATGATGACCTAATGACAAATTCAGAAAAATAAATTCGGCTTTTGAGAGCGAGAGAATCGTCACTCTCCTGTTTCGTAGCGTTGGGGAAGAAACTTGTGCTGATTAGAGAGAGTCCTTTCCTGATAGCCCTTATAGAGAATCCTCCAGTGCATCCTCTGAACTGTATTTTAAAACCTCAAAACAAAAAAGGAACTGGAACTGCTACAATCCTGACGATCGTTGAGATGCTACAGCTGTATAAAAACTCTACGACTGAAGCACAAATAACTGCTTTAATTCAATGTGGATTAGGTTTATGGAGAGCGATGTGGAGCATTGTAGGCTAATCGAGGACAAAGAGTTAGACATCACAGAATGATCTTCTGCTCAGAGGTGTTTTCGCACTTCTTCTTTTGAAATTGAGTATTCATCATTTTGGAATCTGGAGAATCGCTTGAATGAAACAATATTTTTAACATCAAAACTCTATTACAGCAATTTTAGGCCTTCCACAGTGGGTTACTACAACGTATTAGTTTGTGTCCCCTCTAATCACGGTAGAGTTGACAATAAGAAAGGAAGTCATTTATCCA
Organism: Chaetodon trifasciatus; assembly: GCA_037975065.1. Classification (NCBI taxonomy): domain Eukaryota; kingdom Metazoa; phylum Chordata; class Actinopteri; order Chaetodontiformes; family Chaetodontidae; genus Chaetodon; species Chaetodon trifasciatus. The sequence continues at coordinate 1,613,363 of JBBMOE010000006.1, forward strand.
AAATGTATGCAAAGTTACAAACCTTGAGGTACTAACTTGAAGACAACGTCCTGCCTTGAATGAACAAGGTTGACCTTATAAAAAATGCAGTCAGGCTCTTGTGGCGAAGAGTTCCCTTCGGTGTGAAACAATTCGATTTTCTTCCAGAAGCAGAAAAGAGAGAGAAGTGACGTCTCTGCAGATCTCAGCCACTGCTGGTTTCTTGAGTTTCTTTTGTCTTCCGACCAAGTTCAACAACTCAAACCTGAAGGGACCGCCCCACCTCGCAGCCCAAAGTCTTGTCCTTAAGTCCCACCAACTGGTGTTTGGAAGCCTGTTCTCACTGGGTGACAGGTGTGGTGGGTGATGGTGGCACATTTGGCGTGGCGGGGCTGGTGGGGGTTTGTGGCGAGCTCTGGTAGGACCGCAAGAGGACTTTGTGCTTGGTGGCCACTTGCTCCCGCCTGCGCTGCTGGTCGGCCAAGAATTCCTTGAGACGGGTAGTTGTAAAGGTGAGAGTCTGCCTACGAAGGCGCATCAGGTAGGCATCTTGAAGCCACGAGTTATTGAAGCAGTCCTTAATGGAGGGTCGGGCCCTGTTGAAGACCAAACAGTGAGGATCCAAACATTCAAAGATTTTTAGAGACAAAAAGGTCAAATGTTCAGCTTACCAAGGGTAGCTACAGAGGATCTTTTTCAGAAACAGAGAGGCACTTTGGGACACATTCTGGTAGAGTTTAGAGAGGTCAAACTTTGCCGCCTGGATCCTGGCTTCAGTCTCCTGCGGATCAATTTCGATGAATGGCGACTTGCCGCTCAACCTGGAAAACCAGGGGAAAGTTTGGTCACTCACAAAAGATCCCTGAAAACAGCAACGCACAATAAAATCTGAGAAGGTTCGTGAGGTTAGCTGTGAATTACATCAGCAGCAAAACGCTCACACTGTGTTTAATTACAATGTGTGAAAAGACCTGAAATGTGAAAGGCAAATGCAGCAGACAAACGTTCAATCATAAGGCTCATTTCACATAAAGAACACTACTACATTTCTATTTAAAGAGGGCCTTCTGGGTGGAAGCTGTGAAAGCAGCACTCACATGATGAAAGTCAGTACGCCCACGCTCCAGATGTCCGCTGGAGGGCCCACAACATCCCCTTTCAACATCTCTGGAGCTGCAAGGAGAAGAAAGGAAAAATGCACAGCCGTCATTATTTCACACTGAACTTTAATTACACCTGAAAACTGTCTCTGCATCACAGACTACAGTTTACACCTTACTGCCTGTGATGCTGTGTATGTAAGGAGTTGATGGTATGTGGAGCTAAATGTATGAATGCATAGTTTTAGTTAGTTTCCAGTCCTCCTGTGTTTCTTTAGCTGGCACATGCCCAACGACAAAACAGCTACAGATCCGTATCAAGAGATCATTTTATATCTTTTTCCTACTAATAAATTAGCACATAATGATATAAGATGACCGTAACATATCCTGAGCAACATTTCTGAGGGTGAATTCTACTGTTTTAATCCTTTACGTGCCTTACATTAGCACCCTCAGTAACATCCTCTGAACACATTTCCTTTCAAGGATTTCTTGGTCTGCTACTGGAATAAAGTGCAGCACAAATTAAAGTTAGGGACATGAATTTCTCTGAGAGACTTCAAGGTTTCTCTGGCTGATATTTCTTCTAACATTTGTTGAATTCAGTGTCTGTGTGATCACTTCTTGTGTGTGAACAAATCAACTAGCTCATAATCTTGCATGAATATGCTTTGTCCTCCTGCAAAATAGATCTTGATCTAAATGAGCCACTGAGTAAACAAAGTTTAAGGAACTCACTGACAAACTAACTAAATCATCAGTACATGAAATGTATTGAACTAATTTTTTGGCCACTTGAGGGCAGCACCAGCCCTAAACACACTGATATACCACCTGATCAGGCTGACATGGCTAACAGTTGCTTATTTGCACATCGAGCACATACAGAGTAACATCAGCAGACATTTGTGTTTCTGTTAGGGCTGCAGCAAATGATTATTTTTATTATCACTTGATCAATTAATCTAGCCTACAAAATGTCAGCTCCAGGGAATCTACAGAGGGTCTGTCAAACCTTTCATACTACATTTAGTCATTTCATGGATTGTCAATATGAAATTATTGACTAAAGCAGCTTTAATTTTACATCCCCGGCGCTCTGTTAAAAACTCTTACACATGTACTCCAGTGTTCCAATAGGAGGGCTGAACTGCTTGAGGAAGAGAGGGTTGTAAGTCTGAGCACTGCCAAAGTCAATGATCTTGATGACGTTCATGTAGGTGACGATGACGTTCTCCGGCTTGATGTCGAGGTGGAGGATGCGTCGGGTATGGAGGTAATCCAGACCCTGCAGGATCTGCACAATGTAGGTCACCACGTCATCCTCTGAGTAACGGAACCTGGAACACACCAACACACCACAGCTCATTAGAGGACTCCAGGAAGAGTATTTTTAGGCAGTTGCTCATTGATGCATTTCTAAACAAATGCATCAATGCAACCAAGTCATGATCTTACATGAAGCAACCAACTCAACAAGCACAGCCGTTTGGCTTCACCTGTCTATGAGGCTGAAGAGCAGCTCCTTGCCGCTGCAGTACTCAGATATCAGGACCAGGTAGCGTGGCGTGACGTAGGCTTCGTGCAGAGCCATGATCCTGTCATGATGAAGGGACTTGAGGATGTCGTACTCCTGCAGCACCTCCTGCTTGCTGTCTGCCTCATACGGAACAATCTTAGCCATAAAGAGGTTGCCTGTGGCGTTTTCCCGGCACTCACGGATCACGCCAAACCGACCCCTGTGTGCGAAAAAGAATCAGTCAGTTGTTCCTTTTCCAAACGCTCCACCAGGCAAAAAGAACAGAGAGCTATGCTGTATTTAATGTGTGTACAGCTAATGACACCAAACTTGACGTGGACAACATTTGCGGTTTAGTTTTGCTAAAATGGGTTCTTTATATTTAAGTCCATCAGTAATCGTTACCTTGCTTTCTCATCCATGAAGGTGTAAGGCTTCTGTGGAACTCCCTGGCGCAGAGATCCCTCTCCAGGCTTCCCTAATGGCGTCCTGCGTCCCGAAGGTGTTACCCGTCCAGAGGGAGTGACCCGTCCAGATGGCGTGACCCGTCCGGATGGGGTACCCCTGCTGTCCCCTCCCTGCAGCACAGGTGTCAAGCTCTGCACCACCACCACAGGCGGTGAGAGGGTGACAGGAGCGACTGAAGGGGTGGTGGTTGTCGGGGTGGAACTAGATTGAGAAGGCGGAGTAACACGAGTGGTCACAGCTGGCTTGTACATCGGAACAGAGGAAATAGGTTTCCCAATGACAGGTGCGGGTGGTGGTACAGGAGAGGGGGCCGTGTTAGTTATTGAGGGGACCGTATTTATGGGACTTTGAGGTTTGGGTGCAACAACAGGGGGAGGTGCCAGTTTGGTCTGGGGTTTGCTAACACTGATGCTAATGGTGGTCTTGGCTTTGGCTGGCGTGGCTTGGACAGCTGTGGTGGTCTGAGGAGGAGCTTGTTCAGACGGGGATGTAGTAACAGGTGGAGTAACTGCAGGACGGCTAGCATCAACCTGCACAGTGGGTTTGAGGGCTGCTGGAGGAGCAGATATAGCCACAGATGGAGCAGGAGCTGAAGCTGAGGGAGGGGCGGGTGTGACTGTCATGGATTTACTCGGAGCTGGTTTAATGGGAGGCACTTTCATGGATGACATCATCACCACAGGTGCAGGAGGAGTAGTTGTAGGGACAGTCTTGACCACCGCAGGAGCACTGGATTTAGCTGGTTCTAATGAAACACAAGCAGGAAGAGGATACACCAAAAAGAGTTGATTTGATGTATGAAAAGGACAGTCAATGACTAAGACTTTTCAACACATTGTGCAATGAGGTGATGCACATTGTAGCAAACAGAACATATCAAAGTCATATCTAACAAAAGCTACACGGCTTTTATCCTTTCATTCATGTATAAAAGTGATGGTTTTATCCAAAATAAACACAACACATACCTGAAACATCCAGGCTTACGACCTCTGACAGGTTGCTGTAGGGGCCCTGGCCAGCTTTATTGACGCAGGCCACTCTAAACCTGAAGGCGCCCCCTGCTGGCAAGTCAACCACATTGTAATAACAGTCTGCCACCCCTGTAGCCACGATCAACCAATTGGTCTCACCTGGAGAGTAAAAATATGTCCATGTTATTTATAACATCATTATATCACACTTGCTCACTCACAAACAGTCAGTATCTTGAAGGAAACCTAATAGCTATGGGCAACACCCAACATGTGGTTTGGCACCTCATTATGCTTGGATCTAGGTAACCCTTTCAAAACCTACAGTAATAGACACCAACCATCCACGGGGTTCAATTTAAAAAGCATTTGTGGACGTCTGACAAAAGTTACCTGTCTTAAATAAGGGAATAAACGTTAACAAACACTGACCCTCTGTTCTCCTCTCCAGAGAGTATGTACATGGGGCCATGGTGTCTGAGGGCCTCCACAATACCAAGGCTGTGTTGTTGTACTTCTGAGGTATTTCAGGTGTCCCGGGACGATTGGGCAAACCTGTAAAGACAAATGTATCAATAGGACACATGTCATCTGTCCTTGGGCTCTTATTTACCCTCCAGTTTCTTCCCAGGCTCTCTAATATCTATGCAATAGACGATAACAGCATTTAGTACTGTATTTACTTACATATAATACTAAAATACATACTGCATATAGAAATAATAAGGTTTACTGCCCCTCACAGAAAGAGTATTTGTCAGTTCTTACGAGCAAGAGATATTGTGCAAGAGCTGGACACAGAGGCCAGGGGGTTTGTAGCAACACATTCATAGACCCCTGCATCTTTCTTGGTGGTCTGCATGATCATCAGCAGCTGCCGGCCATCCGGGCAGGCGATCATGTTCATCCTGGCGTCGATATCCAAGGGCTTCCTATCTGAGGAAACATAGAGCGCATGCATCAAAGTGGTCATAATGATGAACACTTAAGTTTACAGTACTTATTATAAATGATCAAACACACATAACTGGCCGTTCAATCAGTTTCTAGAGTACTTGGGAATATAAGTTGTTTGACATGGTACCAGATGTTAGTGTATAGCGAGACACAACATAAAGCATCATTATGTGAATGACTGTAATTAGCAAGTGAAGAGATTCTGACCATCCATCTGTGAGACCATCAGTTACCCGATACTGCCTCATTTACATCATTACATCATCCTTACCTTTCATCCAGGTGATGTGTGGGTGGGGGCTGCCTGCTGGCAGACAGCTGAGTGTAACTGGATCCCCCTCCAGCAGGACATGATCTCTAAGCTTGATGTGGAATACTGGAGGGAAATCTGTGAGCAAAGGACACGAGATCACCTAAATCATGTCCATGCTATGTACTGGTCAAAACACTGTCCCTCTTAATTTTTGCTATTACAATAAAGAGACATGTCTATGCTTTATCGTACAGAGCAATCACAGTCTCTTCATACATGCCGACTTACCGGACGCCAGTTTGGAGTACTGACGTGAACGTAGGGAACTATTTTCTCTGGAGATTGCTGTTGGTATGTCAGGCTGTGATACTGTCTTGTCTCGCCTCCCTCTGGTCAAGCCCCATCGATCCCAGCGGGATCTGCGCTCACCCTCCACAGCTTTGCAAGAAAAAACAACCAACTCTTCAAGTCAATCATCATGCCAGAAAGTGCAATTGATAGTACTATATAGTCAGACATGGGGTAAAATTTTTATGAGATGTATAAGTAATTGCTTCATACCCTTTGATGTTTCTGACTTGAGGCTGGACATTGAGTCTATAGACTCTGATGAAGCTCCATTAGTGGCCTGAGATGCCAGCTGGTTCTGAGGAACACTGGTAACCTTTGTAGCACGGCTCTCTGATGTTGAACGACGAAGCATGGAAAGAATCGGTGTCCTCTTGTGTTCTTTGTCCTCTGATGCTCTCCTTTCTTCTGAGTAGCTGCGAATTCTTGTGGAAATACCAGCCACTGTTGATTCAATCTTTCTGCGCATTGCCAAGACCGGTGATTCGTTAGGTTTCTTAAGATCCTTTTCATCTTGCTCCACCACTGTATCACCTCCACCATCCATGCGCATCATCTCTACCTCCTTCTTGTCCTGTGACCCTCTTCTTCCGAGAGTCCAAGAAAGCCTGCGTCTTGAAGCAACTGAATCTTCTTCTTTGGTCATTTCGTCCTTACGTTCAGTTGATGGAGTTCTCTTCAAGCGCATAGAGAGTCTTCTCATAAAGCCTTGGTCCTTTTGAGCTTCACGGAGGTCCTGGACTGACTTCGATTTCTCTTCAAGTCTCCTTTGTGCTAGTTCCAGTGGTGCACCAACTGGCCCAGGCCGGTATATCTCTTCACCTGACTCTGCAGAGTCTGATGAAATCGCTTGCGGTTTGTCCTCATTCTTTGACCGTGACAGAAACTTTAGACTTCTTGTGAGGGAAGACTCGCGTTTTTTGAAGCGGGCCTCAAAGACCTCTTCAGAACTGATGTCCTCAAAGTTAACTCCTGCTGAGAGCTCTTGTTGGGATGAGGAATGTGCGGTAGTCTTTGTTGGACTGGGCTCTTTTGTGATCATTTCAGGTGATGCTACCCTGGAGTATACAGCAGGGTGCTCGGTGGTTGATATGATGGCTGGTTTTGGTGGACCAGGCAAAGCAGACAACATGCCGGCAGGTGAAGATGTGGGTAAAAATGTTTCACTTGATACTGAGGGTGACAGGGTGGCTGGAACAGCAACGGGTGTAGAGGGGCCCAGAGGTTGGTCATTGAGAGGCTGAAGTGAAGGGACCATGATGGTTTGCATAATGCTGGCATATGCCGAAGTCCTTCCATCTGGAAGAACGACTCGAGCTGGAGGCGAGGGTTCATATGTTGACATAACATTTGCTGGGGGAGAGGAATACTCTTGTGCTGGCCTCACCATAACTGAGCTTGTGGTTATGATCATGTCAGAAGATTTAGCAGGCATATTTACTTCTTCTTCTACCTTTTCCTCAGAAACTTCTACATTTTCTTTAGCATTTGATTCAGCAACAATTCTTTCCTCTTCTTCTTCTTCTTTCATAATCTCTTCTCTTTCTTCTTGCTCCTTTTCTCCTTCTTCTTCTTCTTCCATTTTTTCTTCTAGTTTAGAGCTTTGGACCACAAGAGGAGGTGTCGGAACTCTCTGTCCGGTATACTCTGATTCAATCATTGGTTCTTCTGATATGCTCATATCCTTCTCTGAGAAACCACTTGTGCTTGATCTCTCATCAAAATTGCTATCTGTAGTCAGCCCATCCATCTTCTCGTTCATAGACTCATCAGCCTTTATCTCTTTCTCCATGAAGGATTCCTCGCTTTCTGTTTTGGTTGGACTTTCCTGCACAACAGACTCTGGTGTTGGTGGTTTTGGTGAAGGTTCCCTGGGAGTCACTGGACGGGAGTCTAGCTTGATTTGCTCTGTAAGAGCTGACATAGATATAGCCTCTTTCAGCCTTCTCTCTTCTACCTGTGCCAAGGGAATCTCTAAAGGAGCTCCTGACCGGCGGTGTAAAGCTATCGGTTCTGAATCACCTTGACTGAAAGAAGCAGTTTTGCGCAAAACTTTGGGTTTGGGAACATCGTCCCTTGCTGAATCACTGGATGCAGCTCTAGTTAGTGGAGGTGGGCCCAAACGAGCAGTACGGGAGTAGCGATCTGAAGATATTACACGTTTTTCATCTCCCATTCCTAATGTTTCCAACAGAGGTCCTCTTAGTCCACTCATCTTGTTGTCCACAGAGCCACCACGAAGCAGCCTCTGTCTCATCAGCTCCAGTTTCAGAGCATAGTCTTCTTGACTCATCTTGGCAGTTCCTGGGCTGGTGCTCCTCCTTGGTAGTTCCATTGAGACAGCTTTCTTCAGAACTCTCCTGCCATCCTCTTGGTTTCCTTCTCCAGCTCCTTCCTCGGGTGTAATCCGGAGCAGTAATGCGCTGTCTGCTGAGCCTCCACGTCTAAGCTCTCCTCTTCGTCGTCCACCCTCTGGTTTATCTGATTCCATGCTTGAACCCCTTCGCAGGGGTTTTCTAGTCAGCTCTGACTTTTGTGGTAATTCAGCAGGTGATTCTTCATCTGAGGAACCCCTGTCATTGTCTTGTGATGACCTTTTCCGCAGACGGCTTTTACCTGTTAATTCGACCCCTTCTTTATCCATTTGTTTAGGATCACACTCCATTGCCTCGTGGGCCTGAACGGGAGGCCCAGACCATTTACTTGTACTATCTTGCTTTCCTGGTTCCTGCTCATTGGTATGGATGTCAGTCAATGACATCCTTGATCCAGAGAATTCCATGTTCAGTGGCATTGGAATAAATGGCAGTTCATCAATGTCTTCATCTGAATCTGAGGATGATGATGGCAAAGGTGAACCTTCTTTGAGGTGTCTGGGAACTGCAATGGAGATATGGCTGGAGGAGTCGTTCAGCAACTCAGGTATGGACCTCATGACCATTTTTGATTTATAGCTGATTAGTGACCGCTGTGAGAGGAAATGATACAATTAGTGATTAAAAAGATTAAAAGATGTGACCATTGAATTATTTTTAAGCATTCTGAAAACCAGAATACCTCACCTGCCACTTTCTGCGAGATACAAACTTCCTCAGGGCCTCTGTACTTATGGCCTTCCCTTTGCTAAGTGTCTGTAAAATAAATAGACATTAAATGTAGGAAACGGGAGCTTGCTCAGTATCATCAAGCAGAAATTACTGCATGAAGAGGTTGAGGATGATTAATACTGTGATGTGAAGTGCTACTGGCCTTGTCTTACCTTGAACCAGGGATGTCGGAGACATTCCTGAGTATCAGGTCTCCTACAGAAACATTATAGCATATTTCAGTCTTCCAGGTTTATGAACATTTATGCCATTACCTATCTTAATAAACTGCACTAGAAGAAGACAGTATGAGAGTTATACACATGGACTGGTGAATAACATCACATAAACACCAGATGTCCATCTAAAAAGCATCTTGATTAAATAAAAAAGTCCATTAACATGAGTGAATGTCTTTTTATTCACCTGTTAAAGAAAAATTTCTCCACACAGTTACCAGGACAGACACATTTCCTTCAGTATCACATGTATTCAGTGTACTCAAAACTAATTTCCTGAATGCCTTGTTGTAATCATACAGTATATGTCTATATGTATTTCACACAGTAGTTTGACATAAAACAGAAAATTAGAGATCCAGGAGTGTTACTCACAGCCTGTCTGCTACCAGCAGCTTTATGATGAATCCTTTGGCCTCTCGGCAAAGCTCAGCAAACATGCTCTCCTCGAAGGCCACGTTGTAGTTCCTGATGTTCAGTACGGAGCTGCGGTCGTTCTCTCCAGCAAACGGAGAAACTCCTGTCAGACTGACAACAGAAACAAATACTTGTGGCAAGCCTACGAGTAGCGTCGAACAGGCAAACACACCAGAATCTGATATTCAGCATGCTGCAATGCATTTCATAAGGAAGAAAATAAATAGTTATAAGGAGACTTTTACTCACCAGAGATACGCAATAACTCCTACTGACCTAGAAAAATAAAGAAGAGAATTAGAAAAAGGTGGTGTGTTATAAAAAATGTAACAAAGTAAACAAAAAACTGTTTTGTTGTACTTTCAGGAGATATTCTACCAGATGTCTGATGCTTTAGACACGGGGGTCTGATTGACAATTTCTGGTGCAACAAATTCTGGAGTGCCATATTTGCAGTACTGAGCCTCATCAGGTGTGATTGCCAGCGCGTTGCCGAAGTCACAGATCCGGATCTGATCACCATGGGGGTCTGCCATGAGGATGTTGTCAGGCTGAGGAAAGAGAAAATCATATTTTGGATGTTCTGCCATCAGAGCATATTGTTGAAAAAGCTAATACAAAGTTTTCAAAGGCCAGAGCAGGAGAGTGAGGACCTACCTTAATGTCCAGGTGGATGATGTTCAGATGATGAAGGTAGTCCAGTCCCTCAAGTAGCTGCCTTATATATGAACGCACCTGGTGGTCCCAAAACACAAAGGTACCAGTATAGCTGTTATTTCTGAGCTATTTAAAGGACATACAGTTGATCATTACATTGAAAATGTTTATTATGAGACTTGTTGTGCAGTCATAAAACACAGGACTTACGTCAGACTCCATTACTGTAGATTTCTTTGTAAATCTGTCAAGCAGCTCCTCGTGGCATCTTTATAGAGTAATTAAGGCTATTCTTCACGTGATTTTAGAAACACTGGACACTTTTGCAGGATGTGTGCATGTTTATTTCACCCAAAACATTTTTATGCATATCATTTTGCTTACTTTGCAAGACTAACTGTGTACTCTGCACCACAGTGCTCTGTGTGTGTTTGACTGCATAATAAGGATACAGTTCAGTGATGATGATGACTGCATTCTTTTTCTCAAAGGCATCGTGAAAGTAAAGGACTCTCTCGTGGTCAAGCTTGGAAAGCAGGTTCATCTCTCTCAGAGCAGACGCCTTCTTCTTGGCCCGGGTGGAGATAAACTTTGCAGCATACTCCATTTTGCCCACCTTCTGGGTCACACGTTTGATGTAGGAAAATGCACCTCTGCAGGATAAAAGGAGGAAGACTTCATTTCAACCTTAGCTCGTCACTAATTAAATGCAGAACAATTAAATCCGTTCAAAATGGCAATCTTGGGCCTAAAAATGTCTCACCTTCCAATTTCCTTGTGGATGTCATAGTGGTCAGTCAGTCTGCGCATTTTCCTAAGAATCGTCTCCTCATCATCCATTGGATCCTCTTTACTTTTAGCTACAGTAATGACCAAGTTTTAATTAGACAAAGGGAAGTGTACAAGTTGCTCAGTGAACAAATAATTACAAGACAGACCGGATGTTCATTCCAGTTAGTGTTTTCGCTTCGGGGGAGATTTAGATTTTTTATGGCTTTTTTATTGATCTCTTACCTTCATGGATGGTGAGTTCGGCTTTGCAGGATACAGATCCTGCCAAGTTCCTAGCAGTGCAGGTGTAAACCCCAGAGTCTTCTGGACGAGCGTTCAGGACCACCAGGGAACATTCATTATCATCGTACACAAACGTGTAATGACTGCTCTCTGACAGCAGGGTGTCATTCTGAAAAAATACCGTAACTTTCAGCAACGGTTCTTCAAAAAAATAATCTGCTTTGGTACATTTCCATTTTAAAACTTTAGCCCACTGTGTAGTTCAGTCTATCTTGGGATTGAAATGACTTTTGACTGCTAAAATGGATAAAAACCTTGAACCACAGGATGTCAGGGATGGGTTTGCCCTCCACAACCACGGCAAAGCGAGGGGTCTCCCCAGCACAAACGTCCAAGTCCTCCATGATGGTTTCAAATGTTGGAGGAGCTGCGGAGAAAGGTGCAAAGGTAAAATACCAAGTTACATTAGCTTTGGATGGATGAATGGATCGGCTGACAGATCAGTCCACTACCTACCCGCCATCTCCACGGTGAAGGTGCAGCTGTCACTGCCGTACTTGTTGGAGGCCATAAACTCCATCTCTCCGATGTCAGCACTCTTTACTTTGAACAGCTTCAGGGTGTGTTGATCGTCGTCTGGCATCGTCATCTCATACAGGCCTGGTCTGCTGGACAGGACCACTCCCCTCCTGCGGAGGACAGAAAACCAGAATCAGTGTTACTGGTATGACAGCATGGTGGATGTTTGGCTCCAGTTTGTGATTCAAGTCAGGGCACAAAAATAAACTGTCTTCACTGCTCTGGAATCTTTGATAATCACTTGGAATTGAACAGCTGCCTGCATGCTTTGTCATACTGTATTTATGATTGTCAGTCATACAGCCTGACTGTACATGGAGTCCACTAGATGGCGACTTCACCACCAGATGTGGTGATTAAAAAACCATCAAAAATGAAACAATGACCATGTATAAATATACTGTATAAGCTGAAAAAGGTGTTATAATAAATAAATAAATAAAAAGTCATATTAATAAGGAACTACCTCCTCCAGATGACTGCAGCGTTGACATGATTAAGGGTGACTGTGATGGTGACTGACTGGTTTTCCATCACATATACAATGTCTGGCTTATCAATAATCACAGGAGCCTCCTGAAGATAGGAACCTAGAGGAAAATCAAAGATGGACACAGATAATATTTAATGAACAGGTAGCACACACTGATAGATAAATGGATGCTCTAAAAACCTGAACGCACCTCGGTCCAGGAGCTGCACGGGGTCAGTGGCAGGTGAGGGCTTGCTGAAGGCTTTGGAGGTGATGGTCAGGACCCTGAAAGCATAGCGAACACTTTTGGAGAGGGTGGTGATGGTGTAGGTGGTCTCCTTCAGGCCAGAGGCGATGATGGTCCACTGGATGGAGCCCAGGGCTTGTTGTTGGATGGCATACATCAAGGAGCTGGGGTCTGACAGGAAAAGGTTTTAAGGCAAAATGCTATGAAGCAACGTTGATTGAATTTATTCTGTAAATCTTGTGAAAATCATTCATGCATACCAATGGAAGGGTCCAGCCTCCTTGGCTTCTTCCAGCTTAAGGTGATGATTTTACCAGTGATGGATTCTATGACTGGAGTCCCATCAGGAGGGTCAGGGAGGATATCTGAAAACGATGGAATCAGAGGTCCATAAATGATCTCCCTTTGAAATATTCTGTGTTATTGATGACAATCATATAATCACTGGGCTTCACACGAGAACATTTTCGTACTCTTACTCTTAACTTCTGTTTCTCTGACGTTTGTTTGTGGGGAGAGCAAAAAGAACTGGTTCACACAGTGAAGCGACAAGTCCGTCTGTCAGGAATCAGTTTCAGGAGTCATTTTAGAGGTCCACTTAGCTGTTTAGAATATTTCCTAAACAATTAAAAAGTATTAATAGAGCATCTGCCACTGACCATCAGAGCAGTGCTGTACTGTGGCAGAAGCAAAGACATTAAGTTAGATGCTAAAAACATCTTTCTAAAGCAAACTGACCCATGACTAATATGAGGGTCGTTCAGGGGGACATGACAATCAAAGAGATGTCAGATGAGAGGCTGTGATGTCAAACTGAGGACGATACTGGACAGAGCCCTGCATAAAGAGTCTGAGGATGATGTTGGAGAAACTTTTCTCATCGATTTTTCTCTCTTCTACTGTGCAACAGGTCTGGACCACTCCTTAATTTCATTCATCCATTAGATAAAACAGATGAATGGCACAAATCCTCTTAAATCAGCAACACCTGAATAAATACGAGCAGTTCTTGCATGAGACTCGTTGTGTTTTTGTGCCACGCCAAAGTCACCTGTGACATAGAGATGAGCGTAGCAGGTGGCCTTGCCGACTTTGTTAGAGATGACACTCTTGTAGACGCCACCGTGTGCATGGCACACGGAGCGGATGACCAGGCTGTGGACGTCACGGACTACAAGAGAAAGCAGAGATTGAAGGACATGAGGTACACCTGTATCTGTTAGCATCTCCTGACTGACTGTATTCAACAGGACAGCGACGTCAAATTAAACACAATCCTTGACGACAAAATGAAAACCATTGTCTGAAAAGCAACAACTTAAAAACACAGACTTTTTTGATCTTAGAAAGCTTTCCCTTCTGTATGTAATTGATAAAGTTCTTTTTTTAGTAAAATAGTTAAAATGAGATGAATCTGACATAAATCGGGGAGAGTGTAATAGCTCTGTAAAGGCCTGAACATTAGCTGAATGTTCGTCCGTACTGAAACACTTACACTGAGTCATCTTTCTGTCCTCTGTGCTCTCGATCCTTTTGCCGTTGTGGAACCAGACGATGGTGGGGTATGGCAAACCAGCCACTTTACACTTGAGCACAGCCTCCTTTCCCTCGATCACATCCAGGTCATACAGCGGTTTGATGAAGTCAGGCATGGTGAAACGCTCCACCTCATTCTCTGGGACCTCCGGCTCCTCCGGGATCGATGGCATTTTCTCCAGTTTAGCCCTAAAGAGAAGAGAAGACATGTCAGTTACTACTGTTAAGATTTTATCTGCAATCAGGAAAAGTCCATGAAACACACCACAGCTGCAGCCTTACATCCACTGAATAACACGCTCTTACATCTGTGAGGAGATGGCTGGCCGTGGCTCCTGTATGTAAAGTTCAGCAGAGCTCATTGCCTCGCCGTGACAGTTACGGGCCGTGACCGTATAAAAACCCTCATCCTCACTGGTCACATGAGAAATGATGAGAGAGTAGCGGCCACCCTCCTGAAGAATGCGAATATCCTCACTTTCTGTGAGTGCATGGTCTGCAGAGAAAAGAGTCTGTGTTTCACCTGCACTTGAGCCAGATATTGGTAAATAAATACGTGTTTTGTACTATTATACAGCAGAAAAAATACATAACACAGTGAAAAATATGTAATATTAAGAACAACTTCTAAATCTAACAGGTGATTAAGCCGACCTGGTCTATGTATGATAACAATATCTACACACAGTCCTACCAAAGTGACTCCAGATGACTGTGGGAGACGGCGTCCCGCTGACTTTGCAGTCGAATCGAGCGTTACGCCCCTCGATCACTTCTAGGACGTCCAGCTTGCGAGTGAAGAGGGGGTCAATTGAAGGGATGACTTTGAGTTTGCCACATGAGGTCACTTCCTCTGAAGAGCACAAATTTGAATTCAGAAAGAGCAGAGAAAGCAGGCGGGACCATAAACCCATTCATTTTGATTTTACATCGCAGATAGTGTGATATTTATCCATGAATCACACCTTTGGCGGTGCTCAGCTTGCACATGTACGTCCCGCTGTCGTCCTCGTGCACGGAGTTGAGCAGCAGCCGGCACTTTCTCCCATCGAAGTGCATCTTACAGTTGAGCAATGCCGGCTGGATCAGTTTCCCATCTGCGAGCCAGTCCACATCAGTGTCCTTCGGTCCGATGACATGACACTCAAACAGAACTGTCTCTCCAGCCTTGGCTGTGATGTCCCTGACCGGGCGGATGACAGCCAGACCGGGCTCAACTGGCGGTGCTGGGTGTGCATAAAGGACATTTTCTGAAGAGTGCTGTCAAGTGATACTAGTCACAGGTCACAATGAATGCTTTTTTCACTTGGTCTTACGGTATCAACATGAACGCTGACTTATAGGAAAACTAGTGTCAAGAACTTAGTTAGTAGCAAAACATTAACTCCACAAGCATCAAAAAGCAGATGTTTTATCCAGATAAAGAGAGTGAAATGTGGATTCTTGTAAGCAGTAGATTTAACAGAGGCGTACCTTGTACCTCCAGCTTTCCTTCACACTGCTTTGTCCCATACTCATTGATGATCTTACAGGTGTAAATCCCAGAGTCGGATCTCACCGCTGACTTGATGGTCATTTGAAAAGTGCCATCTTCTGTCTCACGCACGATGTGACGCGGGCCTGTTTTCACCGTAACTCTGTCCCTCAGCCTACAGAGGAGCAGAATTAAACAAGCGTTTTAAAGAGATGAATCACTCACACACACACACTCAGAGGTTTTTTTTAATTTAATTTATGCATTGAAGGATGACCAAGCACACACTTGTTCAACTAGAAGCTCTATTCTGGGTGGTACAAAGGGGGTGGGGAGTGGGATACGTTATTATTACCAGGACTGCCAATGTTATGTTTAGCACTTTCTTTTCTGCTATTGTCTCTCGAGAGTCATGACTAACTCCAACGACAGAACCTGCCAGAGTGATTCAACCTATTCTTGTCTCCTATATAAAAGGATAAGGCTGGTATTATTATATATTGCGCTTACAGTCAACAATTCGCATAAAAAGACCAAAACCTGCAATGTGTTCATCCATCTCTACATTTCATCCGTCTCTTTTTAATTGAAAATTAAACTACAATTACTACTTTAAAATCAGAAAATTAATATTTAATCTGTAATCATTTGTTCAAATTCTCTCAGTTTAAGATTAACAAGTCGTGCCTTGTGCTTCAGCAGGTGATGCGCTGCTCATCTGACTGCTAAACAGGCTCATGCTAACATAAAATGGACAAAACTAGCAGTGCTGAGTAATCGTGACATCAGACCACCGCCATACTTTCTCACACAATTGAGAGGTGTGAGAAAGTATTTTTAATTCAACACCATAGATGGTCCACTGGTGAGTATTTACAGCAGCAGGATGGTGCGTGTGGGACTGACTCAAAATCAAATGCTCATGCAAATGAAGGAGGATGTCACAGTTAACAGCGATGCGCTTTCAGTAGATCCTTGACAACAACTGAGCTGAAGGGCACAGAGAAATAAGACATGCCCAGCTTTGTTCCTTTTACTGAATTTGTGAGAGAAAAATATGGACTATTGCCTGTTTAATCATTTGAAGCTGCTGTCCTGGCGAACAACAACAATAACGACCTACTGGCTGATATGAGGAAGTGTTCTGCAAACATTCAAGGACCTGACCCTTGTGAAGAAGTGCAATCAGATCTGTTCTGGAAGGCTTCAGCTTTGCATGTGAATTCCAGATTGTTGTCGAAGGGCTCACTAGTTCAGCCACACATTTGTGTTTCTGGGTTGTGAGCAGCTCTGTGGTAATTGAGGGAGGTGTGTTATTCCTCCCTTTACCCCATTAAGACTCTTATTGTGAGCCTGGAGATTGTTAGGCAGCAAACATTAAGCTTCCACTTCCTTTATCAGATGCAATAAAGCAGCATGCTTCAGAACAAGCTATGCAGTCAAGCAAGCGTGCTCATGGCTTGTGATCCAGAGAAAGTCTTCTCCATGTCCCGTGCAAG
This sequence comes from Chaetodon trifasciatus, assembly GCA_037975065.1. Classification (NCBI taxonomy): domain Eukaryota; kingdom Metazoa; phylum Chordata; class Actinopteri; order Chaetodontiformes; family Chaetodontidae; genus Chaetodon; species Chaetodon trifasciatus. The sequence continues at coordinate 1,630,184 of JBBMOE010000006.1, forward strand.
CAATGAGTTTAAGCAGTTTGATGTAGTGAGGGGACCTACCAATAGAGCATGGGTTTGGGTTGTCCACTTATTCGGACAGACATGGTGACTTCCTGTCCTTCAATGACAGCTTGATCACTCATTGTTACCTGTTTGAAATGTAATGTGAGTTAGAACCTGAGAGGTGCATTTTACCCGCAGGTTTTATTTGACAGACATGTTGATGGGATGACCACACAGTCGACGAAACGTTCATACAGGGAAATTAATATCGACAGAATCAAGGACATCCTGTACATAAAACATTTCCATGCAATAGTTTGCAACCCACCAGTCAAAATGCAGCAGAGTAAACATAAAAATACTAAGAAGGGAAAGTGAATTAGGTATCTAATGAGGCTTTGCTCTGTATAGTCTCACCAGGAATGCAGGGGGTTTCCTGAACCGTGTGTCAATACTTTGCCTCGGCTCTGGCCCTCCAAAATCCATACCCTCCTCCAGGGGACTGAGATACTCCTCATCAGATGTAATAGGGCTGCTGACATCCATAGGCACGCCCAGGTTCCCCCTCAGCTCCTGTGCAGGGTCTGCAAAAGCAACAAGGTCACATTATGCTTCAAGTTGTAGTTTTATACAATCCTGTTCACTAGACAGTCCTACATGTGCCTTTTTTTTCTCTGTGTAAAGTTTATTTTTGTGACTGAGAGCACAAGAGTTCAAGCTGTTCATGCATTTTAAAAAAACAAAGCCCCCCTTAAAATATGATTAGAATCCGAGATGTCAAATGTGATATCCAAACAACAGTGGATTCACAGAGGGTGGAGCCAGTGAGCCTCGGTGGGCAATTTATAGGTTCAGTTTCGCCTCTGAGTTGCTATGGTAACTATAAGTGAGGCTGTTCAGCTGGAATATATGGCACAGACATTTTGCTCAGAGAGATAATGACAAGGGAGCAGGAGAGAAATCAGCTGGAACACAATGCCAATGCGGGAAGAGACCACAAGATGTTTTATTCAGAGCTTTTTAAAAATAAATGAATAAAAAATATTGTCAGGTACGTTGGCCTGTTTTTGACGACATAGAGTACTTTCAAATTCATCTGTGGGGACAAAATGAATGTCCTATTCCATTTTTGACAAACTATACTAACAGCTCTCAGCTTTTGATAATGACTGACTTTATCCAAGTTAAATGGAAGACATATATTTCAGAGCAGATAACACTAAAACCATAAATATGTCTGTCATGTTGCAGCATGAGGAGCAGCATGATGCTTTTCCTTTTAATGTCTGCTCTGATTCAAAATGGCCAACTGTTGTTTTTGTAGACACACAATTAAAACCTGGATACATTTTAACTAACCGAGCAACATTTCCTTTGAATAATATCACTCTGAAGAGTCAAACATCAAAATGAATCACCACAAAAACAGTGTATGTGTACTGTTTACACTCACTTAAGTTTCATCTGGTATCCCAAAAGTCAAACTTACCTGCTTTAACTATAAGGGTGGCACTGCTGGACGCTCTGCCCTCCTGATTAACAGCAGTCACACAGTATTTTCCACCATCACTTATTCTAGCTGATTTGATGAGCAGACTATGTCGTTCACCCTCCACTTTGACAGCGTAATTTCCAATGCCGATGATTTCAGTCTTGTCTTTCGTCCATGTAACTTCAACAAAGAACACAAACAGAGCAGTCTGTGTATTGATCGCTTAAACATAGATTTTAAAATTACCTTTTGAGTTTCTTGTTGTTAATACACAAAGTACAATATGTTACCTTCAGGAATGGGAGTGCCAGCAATGATACATCTTAGCAGCACATCTGCACCAGCAGATGCTACGGTGTCCTGGAGGGGAAACTCAAACACAGGCGCCTCCATTGGGTCCTCACCAGCAGACACATAAGAATCATCTGAAGAATCTGCAGAGTTGAACCAAAAAAAAGCCTGAATTCATTGTGATAAAATTAGAAGAAGACCCCCTCAAGGTAAAGAACGAGTGATTGGTTGATTAAACTGAAAAATGAGCTTAATGAAAGAAGGGAAACAAATCTAACCTAACTCTGGAGACATGGGTCGAGAGCGACGTTTCTTTCCTTTGGTCTTCTGCTGCTGTCCCTCTTTGGCACTAGTACTAATCTGCTGAGGCTCACTTGTTTTTGCAGGAACATCCTCTTCCATTTTTTCATCTTCAACAATAATTGCGGGGATTCTTATCTTTAAGGCGGGTTTTGATGGCTCCACTTCCATTTTCTCCTCCATTGGAGTGACCGGTGATATCCTTGAGGCTTTTGCAGGAGGTTGAGGAGGAAGATCTTGCACAATGACAGCCCTTTTTTGTACCAGTGGACTTTCAGGTCTGTTTTCAATTTTTCTTAATACTAGTTCTATTGGAGTTTTTCTCCCCGAGGTCTCATCCCTCTGTGATGCTTGCATTGACTCTTGGATATGTTGGGGTTCTTGCATTCGAGATACCCTTTGTACAAGGGGACTGGGTGGCCTTCGCTCAACCTTGCGTAATGTCATCTCAGCAACATTTCTGCTTGGCGACTCTTCCCTTTGCTGATAATATAACGCTGGTGACGATGACCTCTGGATGATTTCTGTAACTGGACTGACTCGACTTAATTCTCTCACTGATCGTTGTCCTGGTAAGTCAGATAGCTGCATGGACTCTGGGGTGCCTGCAACCTCTCCAAATCTACTGACTGTTACAGTGGTTGATGCAGTGCTTGCTGTCTTTTGGGGTTGCGTTTTGTGCTGGTCTTGGGGTATTTGCTGTTGATGCTGCATTGGTTGCTGACTTAGTTCCTTTTCTCTCTGTTCCTTTGCCCACTGGGCACGTTCCCTTTCTTGGAGCTTTTGAAGGACTTGTGGAGGAATAGGCTCAATTTTCCTGAGAGGCTGGCGCTGCTTGCTCTTCAGAGTGAGCTGCTCAGTTGAAAATGATTTCTTCAGATGAGGCTTACCAACAAGTTTCTTAATGCGCTGTAGCTCCTCAGTGAACTTGTTCTCAATGTCCTGAACTTTTTGGGAGTAGCGAGGTTTCTCCTCCAGCGAAGCAGCTCTTTGTCTAAACATAGATCTCCGTTCAGCAGCATCCTCTTTCAAAGCCTCCCTTAGATCTTCCCTTGAACTTTCTCTCGAGATGCCCAACCGGCTTCCTCCGTCATCCGAATCCACAGATCCAGCTCGATTGAACCCTGCCCAGGACCTTCCCGAGATGGAACCTTCTGGAATATCAAGGCTTCGTCTCCTCTCTTCTAAACCACGGACCTTCTCAAAAACCTTTGAGCTTGCCCTGGTAAGCTTTGGGGAAGGTCTGAGAGTGAATTCCTTTCGGGAGTACTCGCTCAGTGGAGTCTGTGGTCGGGGGTCCTGTGTGTTACTTTGGGACACAGATTTTGGCTGTTTAACCTTTTCTTCAAACTCCCCAGGCACTGTATCTTGGTACTCAGTTGGCACAACTATTTTCTTCCGCAAGCTGAGAGGTGTAGTTGAACCAGAGCGACTTGGCATCGGAGAGGTGGAGGGACGTTTGATGAGTCTTGGGGATGGGGGTGGGAGGACTTGTGGAGGAGATTCTCTCGAATAGTTCTCTGACTGGTTCCTGAAATAGAGGATTTGAAACAAAGCTGTTGGAATCAGCAGGTCAATACTAAGTCAGTGTTGTGTTTAAGCATGGAATTTGAGCCCTGTGGTACAATCAGCAGATGTTTCTTTCTTGCCTGGTTGTGTTAGAGTGATCCTCATGTCCATGTGTTCTGCTGTCATCTTCTGCACATTTGTCCATCACTGCATCTCATGCAAAGAGGAGACATGTGAAAATGTAAAACTGCTCTAATAATTTATTTTTCAAGCATCAGATCAAATCAAATCATGCAGCTTTAACTGCAGATGAGCAGCAGCTTCCTTTGAAACATTTCTAGCTATATTGTAACATTGATGGAAACCAGTTAAACAGAAATAATACCAATTGTCTAAAGCAATAACTGCATGCTGGAAACATGGTGGATACCTGTATGCACAGCCTGGTCCTCGACATCCCCACCATCTTCTTTGGTCTCAAATTGGTCTCCACCTTCATCCTCTGTTGTTTCGGAATCTGAAAAAATAAAAATAGAAATTAGTGCTTGGAATAAACGCACAAAGAGAATCAGTGAGATTAAAAAAAAGGAAAAAAGCTTGCAATTAATTTCAGCACCAGTGCAAATTAATGCTGAAGGTGACACTTTTTTTTTTTTTAGAATAGAATCCCTGGTGCGAAGGCAGTATGAAATATATCAGCATGTCAAATATTGCACATCCAAGATTAAATCAGCCTTACTCAGCTGAAAGTTTAGTTTTTGTTGCACTGGACTGTGTTTGATCGTGACTGTCATTTGACTTTTAAAGATGTCACCCTGAGGGTCTCATTAGCACAGCAAAGCTAAATAATGTACTAAACTGACTGAAGCTGAAATGTCGCTGAGTCTTTTTCCTTCAAATGATCTCATCAACATCTACAACTTCATACTGAGCAAATTAAATACAGCCATTGCAGTGTTTAAGAAGAGAATCAACTTCTTTCCATTTCATCCCTTTTAAACCTAAAAACTGTTCCAGCTGTACCATCTGAAAGGTTTGACTATTTTCCTCTAACAGAGAAAAAACAGTCATTGGTGGAACTCAAAATAGAAAGCACGATTGAGTCATTGGCATCCCAGCAGCTCTCATGAGGTGTTTGCTTCACAGTAGGTGGAATTACTTATAAAAAACAGAGGCTATCTGTTCTTCCCTTGCAGTAAAAGAAAACAATGGCATAGTGTTGCTCATACATGGTAGAGAAATACTGAAAATGCTCATATGTAATTTGTACATTTGATGTCCATTCTCAATCAGTTTTTAAGTAAAAAAGCAAAACTGTTGAACTCTCTGAGTGGTTCACATTTTGAGTGGGCGTCAAACTCATGATTTAAATCAAAGCTATTAAATATACATAAAAAAGCACATTCCTGCAATATTGTGTGAGTACACTGCAGATTTCAAAATAAAACTTGAAGCCACCTTTTTTCATGAATAGCACACAATCATCTCGTATGAGATCATCTAGTATTTGAGATTTTCACAGTGTTTACAAAATGTACAACTGTTTCCTCAAAGCATTCATAAGCATCATAACACCAGAACATGACACAAAGGTACCTTACAGTGATCATTTCTAAAATCAGAAAAGTAAGAAAAGATTGGTTGGTTTAACGGCTGTTCTTATGACTAGCCATGCGTCAGGTTGATATTAGCCATGACAAGTTTCTGTCTCTCTTTGCAGTGTCCTGACTAATTAAGAAAATCTGATAAAAATTGTTTGACAGCTTTAAGGTAAAAAGAAAAGTGACTAAAGAGGAGAGGCAATATGACAGAGAGAAGTTTTTTAAAAGCAACAAAACAGAAAAAGGGCATATTTATCATAATTATTAAAAATACATATTAATTTCCACAACCAATTGCTCAAGATTATTAAAGAAGTAAAATATATTGCTGCAACATCTCTGAGGCTGAGTACTGCACATACTGCATTAAAGTGCCAAGCTTAATAAGACTGAATACACTGGAGCACTCAATTAAAGTACACTCCTCTTTAGCCATGCTGGTGGTGTGGCTCGAGGGACAGCAGTGTCCGTCAGTCCACCACTTTGGTCCAGAGTGAAATATCTCAACAGTTATTGGATGACATGCCATAAAAATCATTGTCACCAGTGGATGAATCAAGAGAGAGGGACTTGAGGAAATGAGAAAGAAGCCATGAGTTTGGCAGATGGAACGGTTATCTAACAGACATTTTGGCAAGAGTTTACCAAAAACAAACAAAAAGCAGGACTGAGCTGCTATCATTACTCTAAATTCTGATAGAGTTGCATCTTAGCTCACAGGCTGAGCTAGTAAGCTAGTTAGCCAGACATGCTAACATTTGCAGCTTATGTTAGAGCAGATACAGACAAAGTTTCATCCATTCCTCCCACTTTTGCTCTTGAGTTTTCATTTTTTGACAGACAACAGAAAAAGACGCCACCCTCCAAATTCTATATATACTGTTCTGTTGATTTCATGCAAACCGAAATCAACATGTAGACAGATGCAAAGCTTGACAGGCCTGCTGGTGCCTAGTTACCATTACGAAGCTATGGTTGGACAGTCTGTTTGGAGGAGGGGTTTGGCGAAAGGTCAATAAGACACCAGCAGCTTAATTACTGTGCACGGGGTGTTACTGCACGTATCTCACTATAGTCCCAGGAAAGTGTGGCTCATAAACCTGCCAATGCCGCCCCACAGAAAACCACACAGCTCAACAGACATCATGCAGAATGAGATTTATACTTCACTGAGTACCACCTCAATGTCGCAGTTTTACACTCTTTGTGTTGTTTATAAGTGTAGAGTTTATAAAAATAGGTTTTGTCTTTCAACCATCTTCTCGATTCTTGTTGAACTGTATTGTTAAGGGCTAGAAAAGTTTCCAGTTTAAGAATCTTATCTTATCTTGTAATTTACGATTATGATAAGAAACTCTCACCACTTTACACAAGCAACAGTCTGAAAAACATCGCATCATTTACAGCATTTTAGTGAAACTCTCAAAGTCCTCTACAATTCTTGGACGTTATTTCAAAGCTATGGTGGTGATTTGATTATATTCCACAATAACACTGGTTTGATTTTGTTTCCCTTTTGATCAAGGATGCGTTGGCCATTGCATCTGATGCTGTCCTTTGAGAAAACACTGTGTGGCCAGTTGTTAAGAAGTAATGTTAAATAAAATGTCAACATTTCACGTGGAATATTTTACATTGTTGTATGTTCCACATACAATAAATAGTTGAATCAGTATAGGAGGAACATAAATACATGAAATAACACTTGCCTGATCTTTTTCTTTGGTCTGGATTTTTTTCATGGCCACTGTTGGTATGTCCTCGACAGGTATTTTTTGTCTTGGCTTACATTCAGCAGCAGGGTATTCCCCGAGACACACTGGGGGTTCCGAGCCATTACTACACGCCTAAATCAGGAAATTTTCTACAAAGACAACAGCAAGTAATATCTGACTTGGACATAAAAGATCCAACTTGTTATATAAGTCTGCTAACATGCAGGTAAAAGCTTCTCAATCAAATGCAAAGAAAAACGGACAGAAGGCACTTTGGTCCATTATATAACAAGTTGCAACCTCAGAGTCTGAGCACTTCATCTGAGAGAATCCGTTTGTGAAAAGCGTAGAGCGTAAACCTCCATCCGCAGGTGCAAACGTCTGTTGAATGCATATCATCCCCTCTGAGGGAGCCCCTCTGTCCACACAATAGCCAGCGACAGTGTAAGCATCTTCCCCCGCTGCGTTCCACCCCACAGGCAGCGCACACCGATAGGCAGAAAAAGCAGTGGGAGTGATCCAGCCCTCTTGAGATCAGTGTTCTACAGCATTGGTTGACATTTTTCATTTTATCCTTCCTCCCCATGTGTCTGTGTCTTATTCTTCAACTGGTGTAATGAGCCGATGTTGTGGTGTCGGCAGAGAAGGGGAGAATCACTGCAACAGCTAAAGGGACCTCCTCACTCCTCTGCATTGCTGGAGCGCCGTTAGCTCTCACAGCGAATGTGTTACTGGCTGCTTGGGCTGACTACACAAAGCTATTTCCAAGGGATATGATGGATTTAATTGCTGTGCTCACAACTACAACCCTAAAAGATAATATAGTCACTGCATTATTGTACAAAACAATTTCAGCTGCTGCTAATTTTTGACACATTTGGTGTAATAACTGTTCTGCAAAGGTTACCACATGTTTGAATGACTCAGTAACTAAGAATTGGTTCCCCTGAGGGAGAGGAAAAGGCATAACTGCTTACACATTTCATTTCAGCACTCAGTATAAATCAGTACACAGAAATAGCTATGCTTAGGAATGACATTTCGGTTCACGGTTCAGCACCACACTGTGCACAGGACAAACTAACACTGTGAACATGCTGAGAGTTTGCTCACACACCGAAGTAAATAGGTATAAATAAACCTATGCTAAAAAAGGCTCTAACTTGCTTCACAGTGCTGTACATCAATGGTAATTCATAGTAGATATCGAATGGTTGCAGCCACAACTGCATCTTGTGCAGAAAATTTGTAAATACCTAAAGGCTTAATTACACGGTCTGCTGATTATGTAATCTCAGGTCATGCAGAGTGCCTTCTTGTTTCCTTGGCAGCTGCACTTTATGTGGGTCTTTTTTCCTTTTTCATAGATGAATTCAGCATGAATTTAACAAAGGAGGAATCTGTCATGACTGTCAGTCTCGTGCCAGAAATAACACAGTGTTTTTAGTGTTAGCTGCAGCTCACTTTGGCACAGGCTATGTGCTGGAATAATAACCTGTAGCAGAGTAATTATGTGTTCTCGGTGGAACTGTATAAATATTAGTGTGAGTCTGGGTCTGAGTAATGTGTTTGACGTTAAAATGATGTTTCACAATAACACTGCTGGTGATGCACAATGAATGCAGAGGCAGCCTGTCTGTCCAGCTTTTCTTCTACATGGTTTTGTGGCTGGTTACAAAGATTTGTTGATCCTAAAATGCAATGAAAATAAAATACCACATTCAAAACATGAAAACCGGAGTGAAGGGATTTTGAGGAGCTGATGTTTTGCTGTTGTTCATCTTTAAATGAGGCAACTGTAAAATTATTCTCTGTGTAGTTCTGTGAGCACCGATTATACTGCGTCTGCACAGGTGAAGGTGATGATGCAATGTGACGAACGGCCTTATTTATCTGTCATAATGGTGAGGTATGTCAGTTACTTTTCAATACACTCTGTGCAAGATGGCTGCTGATCTATGAGAGGCTTAATCATTCAAGACCTGGGACAGATTTCAGTGTATCAACCACACTTACTCATCACTATGTCCTCCATCGCTCACGAGGTGTTACTCCATTTCTATTATATTCCACTGAATGTGAATATGGGAACTAGAAATCACTTGAAAACCTTGAATAGAGTTTTTGTGATTCTGGCAAAACAGTCAGCTGCTCCAAGCCGTTTAACAGCTAAAATCCGTCATGGGGTTTTCATAATTCTCCCTCAGGATTTCTTATCTGTTAAAAAAAGCATTACTTTGTTGATGTACTGTCATATCTATTTATTGAAGCAACATGGCGAGGTAGGGGATTTCCACAGTGTAACTGCAGCTCCACCTGTTCACCCACATTCATGTTCCAGGAGGAAGACAACACGGGGACGAGGAAACTATGCAAACACTCTGGAAAGGGGCCATCGTCACTCTCAATGGTGACTTCTAAAGTTCCCAGTATTAGGTCTCTGCAAACAGTGTGATTACTCTGCAAGCTTTAAAAAGCTTTTTAAATAAAATCACTAACAGTCAGTTATTGAACTGTTATGAATCACTACACTGTGCAGCTCTTGTGAGCCCTGTGTAGCTTTTTAGCATTTTTTAGCTCATTGTTTTGGTTTCACAGCCTGCAGCTTATTGTTTGGTTCAGTCTCACCACTCTCGTCAATCTCCAGAAACCAGAGACACGACTCTAAATTAAAGCTAATGTTGCTCTGTATCTGCTGGATGTGTAAATAGAAAACTGCTAACGAGTTTTCCATATCAGCTCAAAGATGATACTATCTCAGTGTTGTGTCTAAATACTGCTTTCACCCACGTAGCCAGAAAAGTAATAATAATAATAGTGCCTGCTTAAAGCTGTACTAAATAGTATTTTTCTATGAACAGTGGGTCAAATATACGATAGGGATACAACAAGGGCAAACGCACTGCAAAGGCTCAAAACACTTCCATTAGGAGAAACGCGCCGTAGCTTCAGAAACAATATTAATTCAAACATACATACAAAAATCCACGATGAATACAACAACGGAAACATGCTGCGAATGGAAAAATGTGCTGCAGAAAGCCAAAACAAATACATTAACTGCAAGCTCGCTGCAAACACACACACCAGACAAAGTCTAAAACACACAAACTCCAAAAAACAAAGAAAAACGCTGCATATTCAGTCAACACAGCGGCAGTTCTCCAGGCCTCTAGGGGGAGCGCTAAGCGGAACCGCTTTGTTTTCCACCTGAGGGACAAAACGACAGTTTTTGTGTTTTTGTCACAGTGTTTGTGTTTGAAGCAGGAAGAAAAGTTTTTGTGTCATGTGACCTCTTTCCTGCACTTTTCTTCCTGCTTCAAAGACAAACACTCCCTCTTGTCGCGTCTCTCTTTCAGCATTGTGTTTCTTGTTTCGCTGCCCCCAAGTGGCCAAAAAAATCAATGAAACCTGCAGTGTGGAACTTTTGTCTGCAGCGAGTAACAACACCAACACCGTTTATGACGCCTTTGAGGTCCTGCTATGCTCCTAGATCTCCAGCTTACTCCGTCACTGCAAATGCTGGCAGACCAATCACTGCTGGTTGATGTAAAGCGTCACTACCAAATACCAGAATTAAAAATTCTGATACTCTGGTACTCTGGTACTGGCAAAATACATAGAGATTTGCCTGGCAGTGATAGGCTTAATCAGCACTGTGTGAACTTGTTGAGCAAGGCCTTGAATGTAATGGGCATCCATTTATATGCAAAAGTACTGCACTCTTGCTTTAATGCAGCTTTAAAGATTTAGGATTTGTTATCATTTTATTTATCTGTTGCTCTCACGCAGTTACTCATTTGCGCTAAATTGTCAAAACAAATTTAATTGAGTCTTTTAACTCTTTCTGCTTATTTGACTACACAATCGAATGCAGAGTTCAAAAAAGGATTGAGACGTCACTGAGTAACAGTGTGGATCCTGAAAGATGCATGACGTCACAGCCTACAGCAGACATGCTTGTTTACTGGATGTTCTGGATATAAAAGCGACCCTTTGCCTGATCAGTAGAGGGGAAAAAAAGTCAAACAGGGCCGGGCTAAAATTAGCTGTGATGTCTTCCCATGTAACAGGAGAGACGCTGGTCTGCTAACATCACAAAAATCTAAGGCCTGGCACATTCCACTGTATAAATAACTAGGGAGAGATGGTGGGTGAGAGGGGCGGTCCGGGGAGACATTTTCAAAGAGGGAGAGAGAGAGAAAGGGTTCGGGTAGTGTCACTGAGTGATGGGACAGCTGTAGACTTTGCACATGGCGAAGCAGTCAAGAGCTGAATCAAACTGAAGGTTAAAATGGAGAGTCAGAGGAAAACTTCTGAACAAGAGCTTTTTCAAATCTTAGTCAAAGGTTTGAAGAAAGTTGATGCATTTGCAGAAAACACTGATGACCTATGTTGCATAAACATCACAATCTATGTCATCTAAGATCATTTTGAGAGCAACAACGCACAAAATAGAGGCTCCTTGGATGATCCTCTCTGAGAGTTAATGCTAATTTGATTTTACATGGAAGAGAATCTGTGGGAACTTGGATGACCGCTGTGTTGCCTGCGTACATGCAACCACTTTTTTTTGTAATATCCCGACTCCCATGTGAACTGCGCGAGCACGATTGCTGCTATCGTACTGTATCACAACGGTGTGGTGAAAGTTTCATGATGAAATCTACTTGCAAATATTGTGGTCCACGAGGTGTCATGTCATACATGCTTGAGGCGAGAATGAAAACTGAAAACAGCATCTTAATTCTGCCATTAAATATATGAAGTTGCGGGTCAAGGATCAAATAAAGTTTCGGCAAGCACAAAATACAAGAGAACCAATTGATGACGATTCAGCGGAAGAAGGTGGCATAATCACTGTATTCATACTGTAGGATCAAGAGGCTCGAGAAGTTCAATTACTGTTCCAAAAAATCACCCTGAAACGGAGACACAAGCATGTTTTGTTATCAGCATCTTTTTCATAAAGCAGGCAGGCAGAGATCTGTCGTTAATTTTCAAGTACTCACATTCGATGGTGCATCTTTTATGTGGACTCTGTCCAAGCATCCAATATTTATACAGTAAAGGAAATATAATACACTGTGGTTTCTTGCTGCGCACACTAAAAGGAATCTTTGTCATCATGTTGTCCAGTCTGCAGACATCACCATTATTTTAGTACCCAAATTTAAGCTTGCACAGTGAGCTCAGCGAGTTATGTAAGCTTCTCGTCCTTTATTCTGCATCATCAGAGAATGCTATCGTTTGCCAGACCTTAACTCATGTTAAACTGATTGAAGTGTACTCAGCGGTGATGAGTCTTGACATCTTTGTGCATGCAAATGTATGCCTACATATACTCTCTCAGCAGGAAAAGGCAGTCCTAAATTGAAGAATGAGCTTCCACTGCACACTCACGCCGAGCGCTGCAGAACAATGACAAAGTGCTTGAGCTGATATATGAAGGGCATATTTGTGGAGCTGGTAATGCCATTTGTCAAAGCAGCTGAGGTGGTCAAAGCACTCAGGTGAGCTGAATTTAGATCAGTGCTTGAGATCACAAGATGCATAAGAAGAGGTTCTGCAAGTCTTTAAACAGAGAAGAACTTCTTCTGAGCATCCTTGGCTTGACATTGAGGAATCTGACTGTAATACAATCTAAAAAGCTTGCTATGGTTGAATTTATCAAATGGAAAAGAATGATTCATTGTCAGTGTTTCTGCATGCATCAGAGATTGTAAAGGAAACTGTGATTTGTGATTTATAGCAATATAAATAAAACTTGACTTGACTTCGACATGGTGGGAAACTAATCAACTTTCTCTCCATATACTAATCAAACAGTGATACATACAAATCCTTATTAATAGAAAAAAATATATCTTTTTCAGATTTGGATCTCTAAGAGCATTACACACAAAAAGCATTTAGATAATGGACTAATGGACTCTCACAAGTTGCAAATAAATATCATTTAACTGAGTGTCTACACTTGCAAAATATCCAAGGCCTCCTCTGTGTCACCACACAAACTTCCATCGCTTCAGAAAATCATCTCTGATCTTTCTGTCCTCTATAGAAGGACAAAGTGACAATCCAAATTGATGATTCAGCACATAATAATTCATCAATCACACCTTGTATGACACAAGTTATTCAAAATAGTTCTCGTTGACACTGATGTCTTTGTACAGCACCAGTTGATTGCCGTGTTTGTTGCCTTTGTGCCCCTTTCCAGATGCTTCGAGAAACAGTTGTGGGAAACTAAACACAGCGTTAAGCATGACCAACAACCTCTCTCTCTCTTTTATGTGTCTTGGGAAATGAATCGATTGCATGTAATGTATACTTTTACTGTAAGCTTTGATACAGAAATATCTGGATGTCATTAAATATACTGACAGAAAAAGAACAAAAGAGAGAGAATCTAAAAACAGCATACTCATGTACATGTGTGTAAACTTACGCTTGTATGCTTGATTATGTGTATTTATATGCATATATTTTTTTGTCAAACAAATAAAACATGGTTATTACAAGATGAATTCATTATTTGTAGCATGACTCACACCTGAATGTTTTTACAAACATAAAAGTTAACATAAAAAGCTGATGATAAGTGTTAAATGGCTAAGTGCCAGATAATGACAAAAACCAAACAGCCCATTAACGACTGAAATAAACACTAAAATCTGACAATGATTGTATTTAGCTGTTGACCTGGTTGAGATATTAGTCAGCTTTATCACTTAGTGTTCCAGCTAATGGCACAGGAAGTTGGACAGCTCACATTCTGTTTTCTGGTTGGTTCTTTCTAGTCAGGGGGCTGAGCCTTTTGGATGACAGGGGCATGCGGGGTAATTTCATTGGTTACTACAGCAAATGATTTTATTATTGAAACCTCATTGTGTATGCATTCGTGAGTATTACCTTCACCCAGATCCAAGACAGCGAGCACAGCGCTGCTCCGCGCCTCTCCCAGGTGATTGTTGGCGATGCAGGTGTAGAGGCCAGCATCACTGGGTTTGCAGTCCCTAATCCAGAGCCCACCGTACTCCTGGTTCTCCATGTTGAGGAGGTCATCATTGTGGTACCAGTACAGGGAGGGCTGGGGGTCTCCAGCCACTGTTACCTTGAGGCGGATGTCACAGCCTGTCCCCACAGCGGCGTTCCTCATTTTGCGTATAAAAACAGGTGGAGTTGGGGTGGGATGACCGGGTCCTCGAAGTTCCGGGACAACTTGCTCTTGGCTCGCTTTGGACCTCTTTGGGGGGATGATGGGGCTCGGGGGTGCCACTGCTTCATCTGCCCCCTTTTTCAGGGTCATTTGCACCTCAGCTTTTCTCATGGTTGAACTGATCTGGTATCTGCAATGGATTCTGTAACTGTGTATGCGGATTGAATGGCTATAACAGCGACTTGGCCCTCTCACAGCACTCTAAACCGAAATCCAGAGGGCATTAGAGTCTATGAGCAGGCTTCACATATAAATTACCACTAATAAGGCGCTCACATTTTGAACTTAACGAAGTCTATAAATTTCTTTTACCTGAAAAGCCAAGTTAAAATATTTAGAAACATATCTGCTGTTGACAAATCCTCCTCAAATTACAGTCCTGTGTTGTCTGCAAAAGAAAAAGAAATTGTTGATTACCAGGTAATTAAGCAGATAGAGGTAGCTGCCACTCTCCTGCCCAGAGGTATTTTTAGGGCAAGACCCTCTGGATCATGTTGCATTAACAGCTCCCTTGACTTGTCTCCTGGAAGTGGCGGCCCTGCTTTCCCCCTCCTTTTCCTGATGACTTTTCAGCCTTTTTTAACCATTTCCCAAGAGTGCGTAGCTTCTCGCGACTTCTCCACAGTCCAAGGTGTGTGAATCTTCAGTGAGTTTCCTCTTTATTCCCAGCGGCCTTGAGATCTGCTCTTCCTGGCTTCTGTTTGAGTGGAAGCATCAAGTCCTGTCCAGCAAGTTGCACAGTGTCCCCCCCCCCACTCTTGTCCCATGAGCTAAATCACCCCACTCATGATCTCCCCCTACCTTTGCCAGTCAGTCCGAAGGGGGAAATGACAGTCACAGTCCAGCAAGCCTTACAATGACAGCTGCACGGTGAACCGTCTGCCCACTCGCTGCGAGGCTCCCGCCCCCTTGTCATTTTTAGCCAACCTGAGGTCAGTAGAACATGTGAGATGGTGCAACACTTGGCGCAGAGGAGGGGGTGGTCTTTATGGGACAGATATTTAATTTGTAGGTCAAACGTTGAGGCTGACGTTGGCCTCCCAATTGTGTTGAGGTGGTCAAATATGAAAAAGAAAATATAAACGCTGCATAAACATTGTGAGCTGGCACCTATGGCCCTATAATAGATATTTTAAGTATCTTCTACATTTACCATCAAAGCTGAGGCGGTGTCATTGACTGCATACAATAAGTACACAGATTTGCACTGAAAATTGGTGCTTTGGTAGTAAAAAACGTGAAACACACACACACACACACACACAAATGAAAAGTATGTTAGCCTTATGCTCTCCTACTGTGGGTGTCTTAATAAATGCAAATAATTCAATCAAGCTGAAGTCAAGTGATATAACTGTACTGCTAGCACATTGCGTCAAATATAACAACATCAATTAGAAGTCAAATCACCTGTGGTAGCATTTAACATGCAACTGTCACCATTAGCTTTACAGCTAAGTAGCTTATTACTATCATATAATGGTAGCAAAAAAGAAAAAAAAGAATCTACTATCTCTATGATAGCCATTAGCATTAATGCTAGCGTTAGTTATCTGAGCACCTCCACAAACAGTTTGATTCAAGGAGAAATGTGAAGGAAGAAAAACATTGTCAAGGCAACTGCAAAAATTAATGAATAATAAAATTAATAAAGTCACTTGTAATAGCTCAAACACAGTTCCAAATATAATGTTACACATATGCTGCTTTCATGTTGTTGCTATATGCTGACGCTAGCTGTAACAACACATAGGCGTCAAGCTTAAGTTCAGTCCAACATGCAAGACCCAAACGAAGCGGACTAATGTTGTAAAATAATAGTTACCTTGTGAGAAAAGCAAGTCACTTGAAATGAGTTTGCGAGCTATCAAAATACTGACATAAGCAGCTTAAAGGACCTGTTACGAACAGCAAGTCCAGTCAGACATCATAAGCTAACGTTAGCGTATACATGCTAGTTTAGCAAGACTGAAAAGAACCTTGTGTCATTATGACAAGTGGAAAAACTGGATACTAAATACTGGATGAGCTGTTTGGTAATGTAAAATTTTTAGAAAGGTAGATGAAAAATATAAGGGGTATTCCAGATAAAATTCACATTACTGCAAAGTTATTATTATTATTATTATTATTATTATTATTAGTAGTAGTAGTAGTAGTAGTAGTAGTAATAGTAATAGTAATTGCGGTGGTAGTAGTAGGCCTCCTGGTGGTAGCTGATAATTTTAGGTTAACGTCAAAGGATTTCACGATGTTGTAATAAAACACAACAAGGACATTAATACATTAATTCAGTGGATTGTGTTATATTAATCAAAAACACAGAGCAGTGAGCATGTTTAAATAAAACTTTAATGATTGCAACTGTACACACACTGTAAATTGTTTGACATGTGAATAACATCCTTTAGCTACATATACAGAAAACTTAAAAACATTTGAATACATTAAAAAATAACATGGAGTTACATACAGTATGTACAGGATAGGGTAGTTTCATGTTACTGCTGCAGTTGGAAGGAAAATTCACAATGATTTTTAGGTTCAAATTTTGCATCATAGAACGTAAGTTTGTTATTCACATTTGTATGCTGTACAGCTGCATCTCAACATCAGCGGATGTTTTGTCTTGATGTTGTGACAGTATTATTGTGTTGAAATCTAGACACACTTGAAATTGAAACTTGACGCGTTTTACACAGTTTTCTCAGAAGTGGACATGTCTGAGGAAAGAGAGGAGATTTAAATGGGAAACCACAAAAGATGCTTGCAGCTTATTTTTAAGCAACACGTGCCTGGTAGACACTGGACTGAAATCAAGTTAAATAAGATATAGAAAAGAAATAGAACAAAACATCAGAAAATATTTACAAATTTAGCAAAATACAAAAATTTTGTAAAATATTTTGGTTGACAGAGTTTTGAAAAAAATACAAGCTGCAATAAAAAGTATTCAAACTAGTCATTTGTGGTCCAGCACTTGAGATCATGCAGTAAATACACTGATGGGATCAATTTCTCTGAACAGTTCAAAGTGTCTCTGGTGTTTCACATGAACGTGGATGTGATTTCTGACGACTGTGATGACCTGCTGGTTCGGCTCACTGATGTTCTGTCTGCGATGCCGATCTTCCTCATGATCTGCACCAGCCTGTTCCTGAACTTCTCTCCCACAAAAGCATATAGCACCGGGTTGACGCAGCTGTGAAGCAGGCCCAGACTCTGGGTGGCAAACATGGCCCGATCCACCGCTATTCTTGCTGGGCACTGGTATGGCACGATCTTTGTCCTGAAAAATGTGTCTGTCATCACTGCGATGTGGTACGGTGTCCAGCAAAGCAGGAAGGCCACAACCACGAACACGATCACTCTCATGGCTCGTTGCCGCTGAAACCCCCCACGGATGTGAAGGAGGCGCTTGATGGTCACTCCATAACAGGGCAGCATGATGGCCAAGGGGATAAGAAAACCCAGAGTGTGGCGAAGGATTCTGGTCACCAGTCGCCACACATCAGCATGGCCGGGATCATACAGTTCAGCACACACTAGGTGTTTATTGTTTTGAGAAGTGAAGGAAGAACTGAAAAGCCCTGGCAGAGACAGAAGTGCTCCCACAGCCCAGACAGTAGCACACACTCCCCAGCTGACCAGCTGCCGGTTAGCCTTGCGTGCCTCCATTGCTCGCACAATCACCATGTAACGGTCCATGCTAATGCAAGTCAGGAAGAGAATGCTGGAGTAGAAGCTTAGCTCTTGGAGGATGGTGACAATTTTGCACATGGCGTCTCCAAACACCCAACCCTTCGTAACAGAGGTCGCCCAGAATGGGAGAGTGATGGCCAGCAGGAGGTCTGCAACCGCCAGGTGGAGGAGGTAGAGGTCAGAGGGAGGCAGCGACTGCTTGCTGAGGCCAATCACCAGCCCCACGATCAGGTTTCCAGGAATGGCCAACACAAAGATGATGATGTAAAAGACACTGACGACAATCATCGCAGCGTCTGGGATGTTGAAGAGGCTACAGGGTTGCGTTTCAGGGTTGATGATGAACTCTGAGTCATTGTAAGTGAAGTTGAGTTCTTCATATATGGCGCCAAAGTCTATGACAAAAGAAGATGTGTTTGGATCTGAGGACAGCAATTGAAATAGAGTTTTAGTCATAAAAAAATACATGTAACTGTTAGAAACTTGTTAACATGAGGCTAATGATAATGCTAAATGTACTTTTTAACAGATCAGACTGGCTGCACACAACAGGCTTCACATACAGAGGCTGTCACAGCACATCTGCACGTCTACAGCAAAGCACAAACTGATGGGCTGAACAGTGTTATTAACATATCCTGGAATAATCAGCATCAAACAACAAAAAAAAACAACAACATACTGTTTTCAAAGAAAATTCAAATGGACTTGAAGGATTATGACATACATTTATTTACATTTTACACAAAATTTCCTCCAGGGTGTTGAGCTGAGCCTATTGTACATTTCAGAGAAACATTAAGGGCTGCAAATTAGCTGTTTGCCACGAATACATAATTAAACATCAATCAATACCAGTTATTTCTTATATAAGTTGTTATTCAAAGGATGAAAGTACTCACCAGTCATTGTGGTGTCTTCTTTGGGGAAGGCACTGAGTATGTCACAAGGAGACAAGGAACAAACTAATATTTCTCTACACCCCTCCCATCACTCTAACCAGAAGCCCATTTTCATATTTGCTTCACACAGATTTGCTCACCGACTCAAAGGGGAAGACACAATTTCACATACATAAAGCAAATGTACAACATCTTTAAAATATAGTTGTGTTTAAGGTCATTTTTGTGCAGATATAGGACACATTTAAAACTAATTTCAAGCTGCTCTTAGATATTTTACCTTCACCTCTCTACCTTAAGTACCTTTACCTTGTACTTTTTTAAACTCCCAGCAACTCTTTTCAACTTAAGTCAAGGGTTTGTTGATATAACAGACAATTTTCAATAGTCACTGTTTGGTTATTCCTGAACCACAGTGCTTCCCCCTGAACAAACACGAGCCACATTATCTGAATCATCAGTGTCATGGGATGTGCTGTCACACTGGGTGCAAAATTGAAAGAGAAACCATTCGTTCGTGTACAATTTACGAATTCAAAATAAACACTGGATGAATCATCAAGATGTTCCACAAATATAGTATATGAGGATGACCCATCGTTACTTAAACCTTTCCTGGCTCACCCTTATATCCTGTTTATTTGATGTCCTTGTTGATACAGTCAGAAAAAACAGATAGAAAGAAAACTATCAAATGCATATTAGTTGTTTAATGAGGGCAAACAGGCTGAAATCTGTATCAGGGCCTCTATCGACATGCAGTGAAATTCAAAATACCGTAAACCACATGACGCGAGTGCACCGCTGAGAGGAAGTTCCCAGCTCATGACATGCATCCGTGTTGACACATGAGCGACTAGCATCACATTTCCTGCCGCACTTCTCATGTGTTTCAACTTCCAGTGTCACAAGTGCTGCAATTTTATCACAGGTGGAATTATATAAACATGTTTTGAACATATGGGTAAGAGCCCTGTGGGATTGTGAGAAAAATAATTGGGCTGCTCGACGTTAGGACGGGGTTTTTTGTCAGATTTGGACAGAAATGTTCCTGTAGCCACATTCCAGTCTTAGATTTCATGTAGCTACAGTGGCACAAAAAAAACATGACAGATGGCTTTGTTTCTATTCCACCCTTCTTGGCCACTTTATCTCATTTAAAAAAAAAAAAAAAAAAAAAGTTTCACTTTTATGCTCTAACAATGGAGAGCTGTTAAGACTAAACAGACTCCTTTGTGTAATCTGAAATGTGTGTCATATGTAATCTCATCTGAATAGCATCTCTGCTGCTCCTCCACTCTGAACAAGAAGAAAGTGCATGTGAAACGGCTAGCATTGACATGCAGAGGTCATGATTTGGTGCTTGGTGCAACAAAGGATATGAAGAAACACGGGGCTTTGTTGTATGCAATGCATTGCTTCAAAGTGGAATAGTTCATGCAGAGGCTTTTGGTTTATAGAGGAATAAATGCATCTTCATTCTATCATGAGAAAGGAAATTACACCACTTTTTTGTAATTTACTTCCTCTACTTCTGCTAAATTGTGTGATTTTGCTAGGATCTGATTTGATTGCACATCCCACTGCTATATCACATATTTTCGAGCATTCCCTAAACAAATGCAGTTCAGTCTTATGGGCACTAGGTGGTGCTGTAGAATTGAAGCATCACGTTCAACTAAATGGAGCATCGCTTTAAATGTGTCACTGATAGCATGGAGCTCTAAAGATGGCAGGGTCAGTTCTAACAATGGCAGGTTTAAAGTGGTCAACTGGGGTGCTTTGTACTGTTTTGTGTAGGGGTTTGATTATGGTGCTGCAAATACTTAATAAAGCTTTGTTTGCTGTAGTCAATACTATACAAAGGCAGTTTTAAACCTTTTAAAGTGAAGTATAACCAACTGAGCAGACATTTTATTGACATCAACAGTAACTTATTTTCAGCTGTTGAACAGACTACAGAAAAGCAAATGTGGCAGCAGAATTACTGTAAAATTTATTCGGTGAACCGTTTTGCAAGTATTTAAGTGGTCCCACCTCGATCAAGGTACAATTGATGGCAAACAAGAAAAGAAAATGTATGAAAAAACAGTTTAATATCAATCTACCTACCATTAAAAGTTCAAAACTAACACCTTTCCTGTCACAGAGTCACTTCGGATACAGTTTGGTTAAGAGAGAAGACCCTTTGAAGAATGTCGCTTGTGCATTCAGTCCAAGAACTCATTTTCACCAACTTAAGGCCTTTTCCACTAAAAAGCAGAAACTGATTTCCTGATTTAAATGACAGGCAACCTTGCCCGGACATAAATTAAGAGAAGAAAGTGCATCAAGTGTTCAAGTAGGGTGTATAGTTTGAAAAAAAACATAACAGGGGAGAGGGTTGGGACAGTGTGTGTGGGGGTAACACTGGCACAGGACTGGCAATTTGCAGTGAGATTTAGAGGACGAGGGCGTGGACTGAGAAGGCGGACAGCTCAACCACCAAGGCTTGACTAGATAAGAAGTCCTGCTAGTGCATCAAGTGGTAGATCACAATCACACTGTGCTGCTGACTGAGCGCTACTACGCATGACAAACGACACATCTGACTATGTTAGCCTGTATAAAAATGATGCAAGTAGTCCCTAATTTAATTCATTATTTTGAAAGCCAACATCGGCTGTGATGGGGAGGGGCAGTAAGTGTTAAAAAAAAAAAAAAAAAAAGGGTCAGGGGGAAATTGGGATGTCCATAGTTTTCCCACATGATCCCCTGTAACCCCAATTTCATCTTTTGGCACGCCGTGGGTCCCTGCCATTGCTAATGGTAACTGAAGACTTAGCGGCTGCTGGGGGCCCTGCAGCGGTAACTGGAGGTGCTCCATTGCCGGGTGACCGACCGTTGGGTCGCCCAATGCTCCCAAACGCAGGGTCACGGGGTGCACCAGATGGGGGGTTGTTGTTGTTGTTGTTGGCAAATGGTGGCATGGCACCGTTACCTGTGGGTTGAGACATAAAACTGAGTCCTCACAGAAAACATGGCAGACGTCTTTCATAGGCCTTTCTCCACACAGACATTTTGACAGGTCACAGAAGAAAAAGCACAGATGGTAATAAAAGTATTGATGGGTGAATTCATTTTCACTGCTTTTGGTTCAGGGCCACAGTATCGTGCACGCCGGCTCACCATCTCATTGTCATGACTCAGACACTTTAAAAGAACAGAACCATTGTTAAGGTTATTGTTTTCCTGCTATGGCAAGTCCAAATGTCTGCTGTGAAAAAGGCTGAGTGTGCCCCCGTATTCCTCAAACACATTCAACAAAAATCATGAGAAGAGGACTCATTTCAGATTAAAAACTAAAAATTAAGTGATTAAAAACACCACACTACCTTATAATAAAATATTTTCATATAGTGAGACCACCACTCTACAAAAAACCCACAAACATGCCGTTTCCTGTCAGTGAGGACTTGCAGAGGTGTGTAATATTTGGTTACAAGTAACGCATGAGTAAAAAAAAAGTAGTTTATTTTAAGAACAGTGACTTTAAAAAGTGATTTTACTTTTTACTTGACAGTCAGAAATATACTTTTAACTTTGCTATATTTGCACCTTCATTACAACTAGCCTATTATCTACTGCGCATTCTGCTATATGAACTGAGCCATAATCCAAGTTGTGTGCCCACAATGAAAGAGGAGAGCTTTAACCAGTCTCCCTTACAGTACTAAAAGAAATGTACTTTGACAGATTTTAATGAGCTTGACAAACGCAAAAAGGAGAAAAATTAGGCAAACACTTTTACAGTTTGAGGTTTGGTTGTACATCTTTTCCATAAACAGAACATTAAAGCTGTATTTAGTGTCTGCAGAACAAATGTTGGGTACACATTATCTAAACATCACTAAGATAATCACTGGATTGATATGATTTGAGCATGCCTCTCTTTTGATGGAAATTATCCAGTGATTAAATCTAATTCAAACTGGTTGATCTTTGTTTTAAAGCAATGGCTGATGGTGATTTCACTGAATAGAATTTTGCCAGTTAAACCAACCTTGGCTTTCACTCTGCAGCAGCCTCCTTGTTATTTGTACAGTTTTTGAAAGGCATAAGAGGTTATTTGCATTAAAGAAAATATACTGACCTGGTGGGGCAGGGGTACCTGAATTCTGATTGGGTGGAGAGTTCCCCCTCTGATTCTGGTCTGGTTTACCCTGTTAGTGGAAGAGAACGTCACCTGTAAGATCTGACCACCATTGGTGTTAAGATGGACTGAGGACTTCCTAATTAACATGCAAAGTTATCCAATTAAAATTCCAATATAGGCTATCAAGGCAGATCAAGTATCATGACTATATTTGCAAAACAAAGCCAGTCTGGACACCCTGAGCATTGCTTGCAAGGGTGTCCATAATGACAAGATGGGAGTGGGTGCGTGGCTACTCACAGATTTGTTCTGCTGATTTGCTTGGGCTAGAAGCTCTGGGTTTGGTTCACTGAAGTTGGGCACTTCTGAATACACCATGCAGAACCTGTGGAGAGAGAACCATGTTATATTACAGGCCTTGTATGATAATGCTTGAGGAGAGAAGATTTCCAACAGGGACAAGAACTTCACTGCAATGTAAACAGATCTGTGGCCTGCTACTCACTCTCCAATCTTCTGTAGATCCCCTCCTCGTCCAGTGTATAGGGTCAGGCAGCCTTTCCATATGGATGCATAGCTAACACAGAAATCGCAAGTTCATCATATGAGACCAAAAATTAACTTGAGGAAGTTGCTCAGATACATAACCACCTGTTAAATGGCAAGTTTTGTGTGGGTACCTTGATCAATCAGACAATAGTACAGATGTAAAAAATCAGTTCATGTCAACAGTTTCCACACACGGGAACAGTCCTACCCTCTCGTCAGCTTGATGATGTCCCCTGGCTGAATAAGGCTGCCGAGCTCGTCCCAAACAGAGATGGCAATGCTCCCACTCTTGTCTGCCACCTTGCATGAGCGAACTTCATGACCATCTTTCGTTTTGGTTACTCGTCCTGATCGAACAAAGAGAGAATAAGAGATACACGGATACGTCTACTCAAACACGATAAATCAAGTCCCTGTTGACGGTCACATTTACGGGAATAAATTACCACTGGCCCCTTTAAGAAAAAAGACACGAGTTGATGATATGGGAATAGACGCTTTCCAGTTACGGTCCAACTACTTACCTATTTCCAATACGATGAATACGATATTCAAGTTTTTCGAGCCAGGCTTCACATCCTTTATCAAAAACAAGGCCTCGGTTGTGGGGGTTGCCATTGTTAATTTCGACTCGAAACAACCACCGACTGTTTCCTTCCTTTCAGTTAAACTCTGTAGCAATAAGTGCTGGCTCTCGTTGCTTTGCAATGGATAGCTACAACGTTAGCTTTAGCTTAGCTAACTAATTAGCTTAGCGGACACTAAAGAAACCCGACTTCAGAAACTATAAGGTTATGGTTATTGTTTTAGACACAACGGCTAGCCCCTTAAATAGTCGACTACATTCAAGTCAAACATCATAAACACGTTGACATTTGAAAAAAGAGCTGAAAGACAACAGTTAACTGGCCTCTTCAAAACAGCTAACACACTAGCAGGGTGACAACATTTGCTAGCTAGATAGCCTGTTAGGAACACTTCGCTAAACGTTGGTTAGCTCTTACTGTAAGCTAGTTAGCTACCTTCTTTTAATTTCGGGGTTAGACTCTCTGTGCATTTTTCTTCTCACGATTATCGCCATAGCGGCAGCTTCATTCTTCACATAACGTAAATTAAGGTGAACAGCGTAACTATAAATGTAACGTTAGCCTCTAGGAACTCAGCGATTCAGCAGTGCGGTTGGCCAAAATGTCGAAATGAGATAAAATGCTATTGATAAGATGACAAATCCAGAATCGCGACTTAAGTCTCAGATGTTTTTGTTTTACCAAAGACCGCTCCACTTGCTGCAAGTTACACCAGAGCCTGAGAAATTGCCAGTGTTGCTATTTTGAGATAACTTAATATCTCCACCACCATTTAAACTCCAGTTTACGTTAATATTTCAAATCGACCGGATTTCCTTTGTGAGCCTCTTTGGAGTGTTAAAAGGAACCGTTAGCTTTGCTAGCGCGCACTCTGGCCAGATGCTTTGTTATGAGACTAGTGTGTCTATATCTAACTGTGGCCCCTATTACGTTGAAGTTGTTCGAAAAGCCTTGTGTTGAGTGTCCTTATTATTTATGTCTAAACAATAGCAAAGCCCCAAAACGCCATTTAAAATCGGAACAAGCTGTTCACTCCACGCCTCCCTATGCACCGACAATGCCCCAGTAAATACGTCAGCTTGTGCTGCCGGTCATTTTTATTTAGCCCGGTCAGTTCCATTGTCCCACATAGGAAAGGGGTATACACGTAGAAATTTCTTTTTGTGTGCTTGTTCTCTCGGTCGAGTCGACAGACGCTGACAATTATCAGGCTTCTATTTATCAAAATACAATGCAGTCACAAATATAAGCGGGCAATGTGCTGACCTGTTCACATAAAAGAAAGAAAGTAGTTGGTTTGTACCAAACGCATAACATTCTGAAACAACGCGAGAGCAAGAGAACACGTGAAAGTTCAGTGTCAACGATGGTGAAATATCTTACATGGAACTACAGTCATTACTTTAACGTTGTCACGGCTAATCGTTACTTTTATTATTCAGCATCAGATGTATGCCAAGTCGACAGAGACATACGCACTGTGATATGAGAGCAAAAAGTCCAAATAATAAGTAAACCTAGTGAGGAATTCACGAGTGTAAAAGACGTGGCAGAATTACATTAGATATAAAACACCAAATTAGATTTGGTCTGATGTGTTTGTAAACCATCTGTTTGGAGTAAACGAAAGAAAATTCGTCACGAACAGGATTCGAACCTGTGCGGGGAAACCCCATTGGATTTCGAGTCCAACGCCTTAACCTCTCGGCCACCGTGACTATACACCCTACATTGCCACCTATGGGTCATTTTGATTATAGCTAAGCCAGTCATTGCGTAATATTGGTATATATTTAAGGAAAATGGCTCAATAAAAAAGCAGACAGAAAAAAAAGCTTCGGCTTGCCAATTATCACTGTGCCGGTGGATGATAACAATAGATCATGTATTGGAAAAAGCACAGGGTGTTCGCGTGACTTCGGACATAGGAGGGCGACAGACACCATCAATACGCCTCATCTCACTCAGGGAAGTTGGAGGGAAACAAACTCCCTGTTGGTTTTATTACAGTAATTCTTTCGAATAGCTTCAGAGAGGAAAGGTAACATAGTTTCTACGTGACAAAAAACACATGCGACACCTCAACACCGAAGAGATGCCGTCTTTTCATCGTTTTGCGGTTTGTGGATGACAAACAAATCTCGCTGCGCCAGTTTTAACGCGATTTTTCTGCTTTGGCTTTTGTCGGTCAGCGTTTGTACATATGTATTTCATTTCAAGAGCACTTGTCTTTTCACGTTTCGTGCTAATTTCATGTTAACTTGCTTTTTAGACTGTTCTAATATTGAAAGGTAAACTCACCTGATTTTCTCCCTGGTCGTAAACGCCAGACTTTTGGCTGCCCCAATAAAATGAAGGTGAATGGAATTTAACTAATGGTGCTCGTAGTGTTAAAAAAAATGGCCAGATTCAACATTTTCTTGCCTTCAGAAAGTGTCCCCTTATACTCCACAAAACATGCTGCCAATAGTTTTAATTGGGACTATGTGGACATTTCTGAGAGTAACAAGCCAGCAAACTTTCTGTGTGGGCACCAGAGCAAATAACGCTAAGGCTGCTTAGATAGTGCCAGGGTAAGTGGTAAAAACTGGAGAAAAAAAAAAAAAAAAAAAATTATTTTGTCATTTGTTGGAATTGACCCTTTACCTTGGCTCTGGCCCCAATTCCCATCTTATCTTGATTTTATATAGGGCACTATGAATCCACAACCTGTGCTATGTAAGCAAGGGTTGAGTAATTAAATTGCTCCATCCACTGAGATTAATCCACTCCCCTGACTACACCCTGGTTCACGAGATGACAACATTATGACCTACAGTTATCTCCAAACTGGCAAGCTTAACTACATGTTTCCTTACTGTGGGTCAAAGACGGCAGTCACTGGGATCATGAGTGACGCACAGAACGTTAACTACAATCATCTAACTTATGTAGAACATTTTCACATCTCCTCTTACCGCAAGGAGTGCAAACAAAGACCGCACACAAAATCTGAATGTTGTAAAATCTTTATTGATGTATACAATACTAAATTTTGAAAGGAAATGCCTGCATGCTTACAAGATGCTTGAAACAAGTGTCAAGATGAGTACATTTAAACACTCAAGTGGCAGGGAATCTTCTGCTGTGAAGGAAACTTCTTTGGTTTAAGTGATTGACTAAATGAAGAGACCATAAAGTAAAAACTTTGTATGCACATAGATGTTAAACACGGTATCGCTAATATGCTGTAGACACCTGGTGCTTCGACTTTCTAACAAAAAAAATCTGACACATGATCCATAATCGATTAGGACAAATAAAAACAGAATTTTACACACATACACAAATCTAGATCTTACATGTTAAACATTAGCAGACAGAGATATCACCAAAGTAACACGTTTGCATTAATAAGCAGAAAATACCTCAAAGCCAGTCATATTTGAACCTCTACAGTACACAGAATGCATACATAAGCCTAGTGTTCAATCCCTTTTCAGTAAGATATTTTACATAAAAGAATTAAAAAGAAAAAATCTAAAGAATGACATTTAATAAACACAAGTTAATTAGAATCATTTATATCAAATCATTTATTTACTGAAAAATCCCACTGTTTTATAAGGCGTGAAGAACTTTAAGGCTGTAAGTCAACTGCTCTTGAACATATTTTTGCTGTTTCATGTGCACTGCTTTTCTGTTTACCATACCTCAATAAAGTATGATCGTGATTTTTTTTTGCATAGTTGAGATATCAAAATATTTGGGGCACCATATTTTGACTTAAAGATGATAATAAGCCAATCTTATCTAGAGGAAGTATAATGAATGAAGTCAGGTATAGGTCAGATAATGGTATGAATACCCTCCTACAGGATATTTCAGTTCCCATCTCTAATGCATTTCAGACTCCCACAATTTCAAGACCTTTCTGCCAAGCTATATGCGCAGCCTCAAGGCAACTTTATCATCTTTTCCAAAACTTCGCAACACCTACACTTGTCCTCCTTCCACTACAAGCTCATGCCCAGGAGCCTCTGCAGGGGCAGAACACCTGTGGCTCCAGAGAGCCTCCTCCTCTCTTTGCACTGTCTCAACAAGGAGGCCAAGAGCATGAAAAATGGGCTGAGCAGGAGTCATCCGTCAAAGCTAGGAATGCTGTCCTCTGCCTTTATCCACTTCTGTGACCTCTCTAGTATCTGGATCCTTGGCACCTGGTATCACTCGCTGAATTATTTTTGGGGAGTCATGGCATTGGACATCTGTAACCTAGGTTGGTAAAGCACTAACAATGTGCAACAAGACAAAGGTCACTATGAAGAAACTTTCAGACATGACTTCCAAATCTGAAGTTCAATGTCAGTGTATTTGCACCTCCTCTGAACTTAAAACTTTCTCCGTCTTTATGTAGTTGGTATCGAGCTTTGATGATGCCCCATGAGGTGATAGCTGCAAAGGAAATCCTCAGAGAGAGGAAAAAATAATCAGGTATGTCTTACTTCACTCTTATCTACAAAAACATAGGAATTCATCCACTTAGGAGTGCAATTCCTCATCCTAGCTTGTACATGGTAAAAGGCACAGCAGGAGTATGTTGTGCATGTATCCAGGAGGAAGAGATTCAGTGACGACGCCCTGCTGAATGTGTAAGATAGTGTTTATATCTTAAACGTATGATATTGAGTAAACACTTCACCATGCAAGTCATGGAAGGCTGAAAGAAAAAGATGACTTACAAACACCCAAGTATCATATTGTAACTCGGAAAAAAAATTACAGATACATTTACTGTATACTGTGTATAAGCACACACAAAAATGTACTAAATTTATGGTGTATAAGAAGAAAATACCCAGGGAGTGGCATGCCTTACATAAAAAAGGCAAAATAATTTCTGTACATAAACATACAAAGCAGCCCTGCAGACAAGACAAAGGGCTGCAAAAGGGACATTTAGCATGTCAGTGTTAAACCTGTCGGGTTCTCTGTGTCACTAATGCATTTTTCCTGCCATCTAGAGCAGCTTCCATCCTGCAATTATGTCCTTCATTTATATCATTGTGATTGAGCACATGCATGTTAACTGGTACTTCTAAACAATTTTATCTTGCCATTGTTACAGTATTGATTCGTGTGATTCTCAAGAACATTTAGATGATTTCATATTATACCTAGTATTTCATTTTCAGCACATGGCGGTTTATTGTTACTTAACTGGCAACCACAAATTACTAAAATACTTTGATGTACCACATACAACATCACTATAACAATCTGACAAGCGCAGGTGAAGGACAGGGGACAAGACAGCACCACTGGGACTGCTGAAGTATAGTCACCTGTTAGTTAAGATCTGGGCTTTTTCGGCACAGGTCCCAAGAATTCAGTAAACAACCTCTAGTTCACTACAAAACACCCCAGGACCTTTTCAATGAAAACCCTGAAACTCCCCATTCTAACTCTAGCACAACCTGGCAACACCCTGCCTCAACAGGCTGTGGGCAGTACTACTGCTGCCAAAGATTTACTATTTTTCACAAAAAACACAAAGAACAAAGAGGCTATCTGTCAGTGAGGAAAAGAGCTCCAGAGGCAGGCAAACACAGCAGGAGGGAGATAGTTGGCCCAGCGCCCTGGAGATGTGCTGCCATTGAGAGGCGGTACCAGTTGATGGGAGTGAACTATGGTGCATTGCTGCAATGTTGCTTCCTTTGGACAGCCTCACTTTAGAGCTTAGAAAGCACTTGCACTGAATTCTGATGCTAGACACTGTGAGGTCTAGTTGCTTAGGCAGGTAATGTCAAAGTTTTTAGACTATGTTGGTGACAATCTAACGTAGTGTTGCAGAAATGGTCCAAGAATGGACCACCTTCAGAGGCCTGGGCTACGCTTCTAGTGTACACAGGTGTTTATGACAAGAGCACACGACTGTTTACAGTGGAGGGATAATTTGTATCTGCCGGGTGTTCATAAATGTAGAAACTTCAGGAAGAAAAGAAAGAATGGGAAATTAGAATTAATGCTCACTAAAACCAAATCATATTAAGACACTTGTTCTACAGCAATCGTTTCTCTTGGAATCTGGGCATCTGCTGCTGCTGTCTCAACAGGGCTGTCTTTTTCTTCCTCCTCTTCTTCCTCCTCCTCAACATCACCTTCATCATCCTCTGGAACTGCCAGGACAGCACAGTGATCACCATTCATCTGGCCGTCAAGGCTCGGTGCCTCTCCATTGATTTCAAGCTCTGCCTTTATGCTCTCTGGGGTGGAGGGACTCGGCACCTCCTGTGAAAAAACTTCCTGGGCATGCACCTCTGCCAAGGGACTTTCTCCATCCAAGGATTCGAGAGCAGTAATCTCCACGTGGGCTTCTTCCCCAGGTGAGACCATGTCTGGTGTGGGAGTAGCCCCATCTCTGACCTTCTTGATGTTGAAGGTCATGGGAGACACCTTGAAAGAGGAGCTCTTGGCAGTTGGACTCTTGGGATGGTTAGGGGTGAGGCTCTTCTTGATTTTCTCACGCCTCTCTGGTGGCACAATCTTGGTGGTGATCTGGTTCACCTTCTTCTCGAAGCTCTGGCGTGAGAAGGCCTTCTTCAGGCTATCAACCTTCTTCAGGCTGTTGCGCTTGAACTTGTCAGCTCTCGTCTCATATGCAGGGCTAGAGCTAAATGCGCCCTCGCACTCCAGGTATTCCTCGTTCTCCTCTCGGTGTACTAATAGATCATCATCCTCATTGGAAGACAGGCTAATGGTGTGAAGACCCTCACGGGCATGGCTGCCGTCAACAGAGCCAGTGACAGATGCAGTAGCCATGTTGGATTCTGCATCATACTGGCTTGGTAGTGGGGTCCTGAGGGAGTCCTTGACTGACACGCTGGTGGGGATCTCATTGTCTTCCTATTGGGAAACAGGACAGAAAAAGGTGTGTTAAGGGGGTGGTTTTTTTGGATCAGCTACGGATAAGCATAATTGCTTGAACCAGACTTTACTTTGACAAGGAATGTACTTGATATCTTTGTTTGAACTGGCTGTGATTAGGGTTAGACTTTAGGCTACTTTACAACTTTGATGTGATTCTTGACCATGATGATCAAGGCCAACATATTTCAGGTGCATGTACCCCCATGAACATGTTAATGTATACTTCTGTCAATGGTTTGGCCGAAGTAAATGGATGTACGTGCTACACACTACACATGTCAGGTTGGTCTGCCTGCTGAGGGCTGAAGAAACCAGTCACTGCTTGCCTCCTCAGTCTTGTCCTCAAGACATCTGAGGAATTCTATATGTTTCTCTGCAGGAGTCACACACCTCTCTCCATTTTCTCTCCTTTCTGCCTTTAACCTGCCATCCATGAACCCACTGATGACTATAAACAGAGAACAATCGAGTGCAGTAAGCTCAATATTTCAATATATTTTTCAGTTTGTTTCTCCTCAGTTCTTTCCTCCTCTGTCTTACTTGTGCCTCTCCATTGGTGGACAATCACACACACTCTCAGGTACACACTGGGGATTTATGGACTGCAGTTCCCACCCCCAATTGCCCCTATCCTTTCACACCCAGCAGTGAGTGGAGAGTGAAGGTGCAGCTTCAGTGGTTGACACACTCTGCTACACATTTGAAACGCTCATAAAGAAACCCTCCCTGTGACATAAGCTTAAAGTATCACCAGTGAAAACTTGGTATTGAGTTGACTTAATGCAGCACAGTTTTCAGCACATTTTTATCTTTTAAAGCACAAGTACAAGACATGCTTACGGCATTTATCACGAATACTTTGCCCAGAGCAAATCAAATCCAGCAAAGGCTTGATTGAACTGATTCTAGACCTCCACGGTCCACTTCATTTAGCTTTGTGGCTACAATTTGTAATTTATATGCAGTCCCATATTTGAGATGTATATCCTCAAGATGCATTAATATTAATGACCAGTGTTGGCCCCAGTCATCGACAGCACATGTTGGAATGCGATACTTTTCGAACACTAGTTTTTTTCGTTGCACCATGCTTGTAAGAATGAGCTGGCATTAAACTGTGGCTGCATGTCAAAGAATTCAGACATAGGAATGCCTAAAGTGACTGGATGCCTATAGGCTGTTGGAGTGTGCAATGCACCCTTCCTGAGGTGTCATTAACACATACTTAAGGACTGGGCCAACCAGATGGTTTGGAAGAGTTCTGCCATCTGTCCATTCTTCACTCATCAACAGTGGTGTGTTTTGGCTGAAAAGAATAGTGTTATTGTACCTGCAATCTGTCACTGTCAACTTTAGCTTAGGGCCCAATGAAATCTGTTCTAAATCTTTGCAGATTCTGTTTTATTTTTTCCCTTTTAATGTCTCTCAGTTCTGGGTTTTACGGTTTAAGCACATTTTGTTATCAGAAAGTGTCTAATCATGTGGTGTGCTGGATGAATAAAGTTTCAACAGAATGGATATCAACGTATGTGATGTAACCAAACATGGCACTATTTTTTAATCACATATCTTTTGCAGGGCAGCGTCCATATGCAGCTCAAACACACTGGGTAAGGGGGTCTGATGGAGGCTACTCTCACCGCCTGCCTCTCTCTCAGGGCCTCTTTGATGTGACTGTATGTATGTGAGACACAAAAACTGAGCAGTATATTTTTTTCCTGTTCATTCCACTTGCCAGGCAAATCCTGACCGTTACAGATTGCATTCACGTCTTGGCAATTTTCGTGACATCCTGCATTTTACTGTTACTTTTTCCATCCATGTTTTCTACATTGCAGAAATCACAGTACCCTGCTTTAGCTCATTCAATCCAATTTTGATGTCTTATTTTACTGCTATGTTTATGAAGGCCGTCAAATGTGTGAGATGAGATGACACACTATCTGTGACAATTATAGGTCATAACGTTGTGAAGAGGATGATGGCACTGTATCTGTGACATGCAAATTGCACAAAACGCTGGTGTAAAGTCAAGTCCAATCAATATTGTTATTATAGTGTCAAATACTATACTTACACAAGATTTAACTGTTTCATAGCCATTACCACTTCTAAAATGTTCACTTTCTGCATTTTTAAACTATGTCCACAGGAGACCTGATGCAATTTGAAATGAGCACTCACGATTACATTCAACTGTGATTTTGCCCTCGTTTGATCTGCAGCAGTTCAGAGCGCTGCGCTGATACGCCTAAACAATTTCATAGCTTATAAAAGCCCTAGAGAAGTGGAAATCCATGCAGAAACCCTCCAGTTTTTACCACATTGCAGACACCTGATACC
This sequence comes from Chaetodon trifasciatus, assembly GCA_037975065.1. Lineage (NCBI taxonomy): Eukaryota > Metazoa > Chordata > Actinopteri > Chaetodontiformes > Chaetodontidae > Chaetodon > Chaetodon trifasciatus. The sequence goes on from JBBMOE010000006.1 coordinate 1,663,420, forward strand.
TTTTGCCTTGATGCCAAAAATGCAGGCATGGCTAACAATTCAGGTGTGTGTCAAGCATGCGTGGTACGTCCCAGCTAAAAATCTGTCAGCTTGTTCTAAAAGGCACAACATCAACCTCAGGAACAGTTTCACATTTTCAGGGTAAACTGGAAGAGGAAAAACAATAAATGTTTTAGAGCTTAGAGGACAATAAATAGTACAGCACAGGATTTCACTTAGGATTGATACATTTCATACAGTGGTCCTCTAGTGGTGTTTATCCTAAATAACTGTTCTGATGTTCTTTAGTGTAGATAATACTTAAACATGATTTTAAGTGCATGTTAAAAGGTTTTGATTCACCATCCCAAAGAAGCTGGGAACTGTGACGCACTGCAGGTTTGTAACTTGAAATCCAAAAAGACAAGGACAGCACCTCGGGAAGCAGCTCAGGTTACCTCTGCCTTTGGCGTGGTTTCACTGTAATCCCTCGCTTTCAGTTTTGTTCTCTGTTGCTCCCTCCTGTCATATCTGAATGAGCACTTTCTGGATGCCCCAGTTTGCTGTTGGTCTGCCACACCCACCGTGTGGAGCTGAACATGTTCATGCAGAATCAACATCAGGAACTATGTGGGTGACAGCTCTTGCACTGGACGCATTAGATGTTAGAGAAACACCAGAAAGCTTGCTTGCAGGGAGATGACAGACTACTAGACCAGACTTTATCTAACTCCCTTTTCTGTGCATACATTTCAAGCCAGATAAGAGTCGAATAGTTTTAATCAGCATGAAGTGCGAGATAGCTAAAAGGTTAAGCACCCTCTTAAATCTGACCAGTCACGGGTACAAAATCAGCCAACATGGCCTCTCCTGACCTTCGTTCCCTGATAATAAACAACAATTTTCTCTGATCATTTGGCTGTGTTAAGTTTTCTGAAGCTTCAGTCTTCACACCTCTGCTCCAGTCTGGGCATGCCATGGACTTTCTGATTCAGCTCAAACACGTTTGATATAATCACTGTGGGCACTGGAGTGTGTGGGAGGCAGAGAGTGAAACTCGAACACCCCCCAGTGAAAACTCAGCTCTCCTACTGCAAACTGTACTAGACCTGCTGCAGCAGCGCAGTTCAAAAAGTTGTTTTATTGACTGATCCATGCATTACTCACAGTGAGAAACACAATCAGCTCTTCACTCGTCAGTTCTACCTGAAGAGTGCTTACAGTAATCACACAGACAGAGTGTCAAACATTCACCACCACCTTTTTCCCTCCAGCCTTGACTTCATCCCGCTCTTTTTCTGCATATTTTATTTCATGGTTTATCTGGTGAAAATGCTGTTTATGCGTTTGGCTGCTCAAATAGTGAAATACTGTGAAATTAGTACGTCCCCAGTTTAACCCCAGTTAAGTAAGCTTGAACAAACAAAATTTTCCAAAACACCATTTGACCGAGGTCTGTCCTGTGTGTGTGTGTGTGTGTGTGTGTGTGTGTGTGTGTGTGTGTGGATCTGACATTCTGGCACTTTTCTCTTGGGAACCCCGTTAATTAATGTACCCTCTAAGTAAGTCCTCATTAGCCACTGGAGAATGTGATATGTGTGTGCTCGAGTATCTGTGTGCCAGTGTGTATTCATGTGCAGTCATGTAGGACCTCGGTCGCTGTTCAAAAAAAAAGAAGCTGTTCAAGAGATGAATCAGACTTCAAATACATTTGGCGCAAACCGAAAAACAAAGTTAATTTAGTGAGACAGCAGGTTTACTGTACGTTAAGGGTCACACACTTCACTTCAGGTATTTTGTGAGCTTATGTAATGGAGTTCAAGATCCCATTTAACGGTTGCATGGTAGAACTGCCATCTAATTGCAAGTCCTGCTGGTGTTCTCAGCCTGAAAGTCAGTTCTCTGGAGGCTCCTGCTCTATTCAAACAGAGAGAGATCAGGGCAGGGCGGGGCGGGCCGGAGTCGCCACTATTGAGAAGAGCTTCAGTGGGCTCATGTTACTCCCAGAGTGTGTCTGTTTATACCATATGTGGAATGATATCCTATACTGTCCCTTTTGCATCCGTGCGTGCAGGCATCTGCAGTGATACACTGTATTGTACTTAGGGCTGGGTGATACGGTTGAAATCAATATGAATATGCACAAATAGAGGCATGGCTCCAAGAATAGCACTGTTTGCCTGTCAGTCAGTGCACCACTTAAGTCAACACTACAGCCGGTGGATGGATTGCCAGGAGGTTTATGACATTCATGACGCTCGGAGGATGAATCCCAATGACTTTGATGATCTGCTGACTTTTCCTCAAGTGACATAAGTTGGCATTATTGTTTTTCCTGAAGTATCAGTAAATGAGTGAATGAGGGTGACATTTGTTGCAGACATACATCATTTATAATAACTTTGACCACCCGACCTTTCATCTCATCACATTTCTTTGTGTCCCGCTAAACGAAGATAGTAAACATGCTAAACATTAAACGCACACACTTACACTAAATCAACATGCACACACACACATAACAAGAGAAATTTACATTCATTTACCCATCCGTACATGAACCATAATACAGTATCTGTGGTTTGAACTGCAGATTTGCACACAGCTATGTGTGCGTTAATATGCGTATGCGTGCTGGCAGTTTAAACAGGTGTGTTTTCTTGGCCCTTCAGACGATGAATGGAGGTTTTCTTAATCCTGACAGGCGAGGTTAGTGCAGGTGTGTTGGTGCAGTGAGCACCAATGAGAGGGTAAACCATCACCACCACACGCACACATATGCACAAACCGTCAAACCCCTGCAATTACAGAATGAGACAAACTGGATGCTACTTCAAGGATGGACAGCTGCTGATGCCTTTTACTGACTGATAGACTTTTTTGGAGGGCCGAAGACAAACATCTGAATATTTCCATTTTTTCTCATAATTTCCTCCCACCCTCCCTTTATTCGGTCATTTTGCCTATCCTCTTCATCTGTAATCCAACCTACCTGCGTTCAAGATGTTCAAACAAAACGATGCTATGCAGTAATCCCCGCACCCTCCCACACACTCAAACACACACACACACACACGGCTTCATCCATTGTGCAAATTTGCCTTGATCTGCATATGTTTTGATTGCATTAGACTGCAGTGACTTGTTTTACAGTTCATCCCGACCCAGCTTGTTGTGTAACACGCCCGCTCCACTCTGATCCCAATGTGCACCCAGAGCCATCTGTGGACAGAGGAAGCAGGGAGGAAAGGAAGGAAAGGAAATGGAATCCTGCTATTTGTCATGGGACGGGGTAACATGATAATCTCTCACTCTCTGTTCTGTACTCACCACCTCGCGCTAATGAATCTACATGTGTATATCCTGTAATGAACAGATCTAAGCCCAGTGACATACCACCATACCATGTGTGTTCAAACACTGACAAACGTCATGATTCCAAGAATCATAAATATCTCGTCAGCAGCCTCACGCCAATTTTGAATCATGCCTCCTGGCCTAATACCCATAAAGCTTTGCATAACAAGTTAGGGCATTCTTTCCCCATCCGCACCCCTCCCATATCTGCCTCACCAAAAGAAAACACGGCGTGTTTACTGGCCTTGCGAGCTTGCATAATCACACAACACAATAACCAATTCAGGCGATGTCATGCTGACGAGCTGGTAAAATGACGATCACGGCAATCTGGAGAGGAGACGATTATTGCCGCTGACATAAATGATGATGTTGGACGTCTGACGAAACCTGCTCACTCAACCCATAATTCGCTGGATAGCAGTCTGTGCACTTCAGATGATGATATGGTTCATGTTCTGCTATATATGCTCATAATTAATTTCATACATGGCATGGTATTCATTATAAGCCCATGGTTGACTGGACCATCACGCTCCTCGTCACTTACTGCACTTCCTCTACGTCGACCAGATTGCATCACCAAACCCTTATGTTCACTGCTGGTCTTGGACTATCCCATCTGCATGTATGACGAATGATGAATGTCTTCAGCTGTGTCACCACAACGCATTCCAGATCTTGTTGTTCAAGTTTTTTTGCTCTGTTAATCTCCTCTAGCTCATTTGTTTAATCTCCCAAGGTCCCCTTTTACACATTGCTGCAGCACAATCCCCACACTGCGCCTATCCGAACCATTGTTTGATAAGGGCTGTGCCGAGATACCATGAGCATTTTTGATAAGGTTGCCACCAATTGTCAAAATGTTTCCCCTGCACGGAGGTCAAAGGGCACAAGTGTCCCCAGAGGAGCCAGGAAGTCATCGTGCTATCTCGAGACGTGCTGTATTTTCATGCATTTCATGAGCAGAGAAATAAGGACACTGAGAACCAACATGACTATTGTTTTCCCTTTTCCTGCCATGGGTGTTGCGGCCTTGGCAAGTGGACTGGATGGACACTGGGGTTTGAAAAGTCAAGAAGGGGCAGGCACAAGGATGGAGAACAAGAGGAAGGTGATAGGAGGAGTCCAAAGAAGACAGTCGGTTTCATTCTCTCTGATTGTATAACAGGACCTTGAGCTGCTTTGGAAGAACACCAGCACCAAAACTGACCAGTGATCCCTTAAAAAGTTAGATAACTCTGTCCCTTTGATGAATCACCACCTGCACCTAACATGTCAAAGTGCGAATGCGAAGACAAAGCTCAAAAGAAAAAGAGCAAGTGCGAGCAAAAAAGAGCATTTGAGCGGAAGTGTGCAAAAGAGCTTAATGTCGTCACCTTACCGATACCTGAAAAACATGCTAAATATGCGCTCTTGGCATTTCCAGAGACAGAGAACTGCGGTGCATCATGGGGCACGCTGGGAAACTGTCCTAAGCTGCAACACTCATTTCTCTTTGTCCACACTGCTTTGTTGTGTTGTTTAGGGGATCATTTTGCATATCCTTTTATACCATCAACTTTCATTTCATGGCAAATAAACATCACATGATTAAAAGCATCGAGCTAACGTGTCATGTCATGTCAAAGCTGTTAAAACCAGACTTTCACACCGGCAATGTGCAGTTGCAACATTGCCTTTGCCTCTGAGTGAAACAGTTGAGCAGACCTGTCAAACCTGAATGTCACATCAGACAGAGCAGCAAGTGGCACAACTTGCCACATCCACATGCATATCCTCCACCAATACAGTAACTGAGGCATAATCTCTTAAGCAAACTCACCCCTACTGTATTATCATTAGTGGACAAAAACAGACCGCGCTTTTCACGCTGTCTTCTTCCTTCTTCCCTTTGTTTCTCTCCCTGCATTGATCTGCCTTTGGCTCCTCTCCTCTCTTCACTCTCTATTTTGTGGAACCCCAGAGGATTATGTGAGGAATGAAACCCAAAGGGAAAATAAGAATGATAACAAAGCGAGACGCTGTAAACAAGCCTCAAAATTCATTTCAAGACAATGCCTCAAAGGCTGCGCGGACTATTATCGCTGAGGCCAGTTTGCTCTTTAGAGTCATATATCCACCAGCACTCTTTTAAAAATGCCTAAAATCTCGTCCACAACTTGGAGACTGTGAAGGACAAGAAAGTCGCTTCCTGTGTACTGGTGGTCGCTGGTAGGGCTCAATTATTTGTGCAAAGTCTCTATAAACGCCAGACTTTCATTTGTGGTCTAAAGATTTGCACCAACACAACAGGCCTTTCAACAGAAGATACACCATAGGCAGAAGAGCTCATGTGTGATTAATATTATTAACAAATCCCTGTCTCCATCAATTGTCACAATAAGCTATTCAGGTGAGCCACCATTCCCAAAACCGGAGCCTTGAAACTGTCTGAATGCAGCTGTGGCTAATCACATAAATACACTTTCGCTTTTCCTACTATGAAATCTCATCCGTCAGCTTAACTGGGATATTTTGACTGTTCTCTATCCACCAGCTGTTATTTGTTCACACTCAGCAGGTAGCTAGCTGCTAGCTATCCGTCATCCATTGGTAGCTTCAAAAGCTAGCTGAACCCTGTCCTCGCGGTGTGGCTGTAGAGAATATGTACGCTTACAAGTGGCTAACGTTAGCAAAGGCCAGCTAGCATGTAAGACAACTTTTGAGTTACTGTAATGTGTATTTCCCATCTGTTTGTGGAAGCTAGCCACCTTCCTGCAGCTCCAGCCTGCAAAAAGCTAACACGTCTCTGCACTTAATGCACAAAATTGTAATCCCTTACGCTACGTGCTACTGAGAAAAACTGGTCATGTTACTGTAACGCAGCCCTTCCGGTTATTCAGTCAGTCTAAATATATGAGAAACACTGTGTCACACTGTATTTCTGAATGTCACCATGGTTCTGGGACTGCTATTCATTTTTCTCTTCACTTAACGGATGTCTGTTTCTGTCTTTGTTTACAGCAGCATAACTTCCAGTTCCTCGCCTGTTACTTTGAGTTGTTACTTTAAACACTTCCATGGGTTACAGCTCAGTCGCATGTAGACCCAGCATGTGTTGAATGCACTGAAACAGCTAGCACCGCTTCAGGCTGCGAGCCGGTGCAATATATCACCTGGTGGAGGGACGTGCACAACAAATCCCAGCTGTAGCCTGCAGCGAGCGTCCTGCTCCAACCTGCAGAGATGCATCTGATTTTATAATGGAAGATTCTGAGCACACGCAATCTGTGCACTGTAATTACTCTCAAATATCTAATCAACCCAAAGCAGATATTATTTGCTGTTCTATTTTCAAGTTTAACTGAGCTGCAGAGCTTGACCTCTCTCTTGTGTTTGCTTCTTCAGGCTTCAGCTTAAAGTGTCTCTCTTGTGGTAAAGCTCCAGTTGCATCGCACTCGCTTTGTATGCAAAAGATGGGACCCGAATGGATCTGACATAGTGCCACACCACTTATTTATTAGACTGTGATTTAGCTCAAATCAGCTCCAGAGTATTGAGTTTTTTTCTCATTAAACTAAAGGTGAGAGCTTGGGGCGAGGCCCAAGTCTGTCCTCCATCTTAGAGACGGAACAGAGTGTGGAAAAACTGCCTTTACTTCCTGCTGCTGAAAGCTAAGATTAAGCCACAACCTTCGGTCAAGCGTTGGCATTCAAAAGCACTGTGACAACTGGCAGCGGAGCAAACAGAACAACAGTGAGTGAAGCTAAGCCAATCACTCAAAACCTTTAAACCTTTGTAAGCAACTTCTGCACTGAATGACGAGTCAGGATGTGGTGATAGACTGAAAAGCAGCAGTTTGTGAAAGCTTTAACTTTGACTTACTCACGTAAAACATGTATAATTGAATAATGAGAACCCAAAGAGTCAAGTTTTCTTCAGCGAATGCCATCAGAGCTCTCTCAACAGAAAGTTTGATGCAGTCATTGTGTTTGTTTTGGCCGGGGAGCATGTTTCTCTTTCCTTGCAATGTGATATGAACGTTCTTTGATTGTGTGTGAGAGCTCTGACTCTTGTCATTCCCTGCAACTCTGCGATTAGGGATCCCGAGAAGCATAGACATCACCAAACATCCTCTTCCCATCCGACCAGGAGAGCCGCACGACTCCCCTCTCGCTGCTAAATATCCTGCAAATATCTGAACCTGGCCCTCAAGTGCAAAGCGAGAGAACAAATGAAATTCTCACAGTGCTCAGATTCAATTTGCCATTGTGGTTGGTTTGTTTGTCGCGATGACATTCTTCTGTGAAATAAACACAGATGGGGAGATTAAGATCTTCTCAGAATTAAATGACGTCTGTCACAGGAAATGACATTCCAAAGACGCCATATTTCACGATGCCGGCCACAGGGATGCAAATAAGATCAGTTATAAGATCTCTAGCGTGACTGTTGATTTTAAATACTCTGGTAACGAGCTTCGAAATGAACCTGTGTGACAAATAACAGAAAAAATAAAATGTATGCACAAAATCAATTATAGTTTCTACGCTGTTCACACTGGAATCTCAGATGGCTGGGAACTGTGTGTTTATCAGTGTGTGTGTGAGAAAAGGCCTCGAGAGGGGACGGCCATGTGGAGACAGGAAAAGCAATGGTGCACAAAAACAAACAAACAAGGCCCAAGCAGCTGTAATTAAGTCCTCATTAGTCCTTGTTATGCACAGGAACGCAGCGGAGCGGCAGACATTGCTGTCATTTCAGACCAGCAGCGGCCAAAGCCTGGAGCTGGTACAGAGGCCCGCTCCACTGCAACACAACAGTGGGCGTTTACCCAGAAACCCTCTGTGTTTCCACCTCAGCTGGCACGTACAGGGAGATGAGTGTTCTGGATCAATTTTGTCAAGCGGGAGGGAAGGGGGCCCCTCGGCCAATAGCTACATGGCTGGTACATGGAGTTTGGAGTGCAGCAATCGTGCTTTATCAAAGAGTAGTGAGAGGCGCACAGCATGTGCTTTCATGTAGGTTCAGGGAAGCAGGACAGGTGGTTTGACTAAAGAGAAAAAAGTGGTCACGTGCAAAGAGTTTGGAAAAAAGGATAAAGAAACAGAGAGAGAGAGCAGTGTGAGAAGTGAAAAATGGTTGGACATTTAGTCATAAACCAAAAAATATCACACAAAAACATTGTGCAAAAATCAAGAGTAAGACAGAACCCTGGAGGCGAAAAAGAGACAAGGCGAGGCAGAAAGTGATGGACACAGAAGAGAGTCGACAGTCTCACGGAGAACAAGGAACAAGGGCTGCACTTATTTCTTTTATTTCCCGCTCCCCTCAGGCACGCCAAGTCTCATTTACCAGCCCTGTAACTGCATACACCTGACCCAGCACCTCAGCATAACATCCAATGGCCAAGCTGCACGCACACACGCCCTCCAGTTCATACCTGGCCCTGCGTCACCCACCTGCAAACGCTCCGCTCTTAGTTTGACTCAAAATTAGAGGAAAAAACTCGACTCAGCACTTTTAACTCACTCACGATGCAGAAAGCTTTAAGTACACTCCTGCACGCTCTAATAATATGATACAGATCAAGTGCAAAACACGAGTTAAAACACATTCACATGATGCATCGAAGGGAGAAAAGGGAATCAAAATTTGCAGACAGGAAACCAGAACAGAAAAAATCCAAAAGGCGGCAAGCGACACTGTCCACTCACTATCTCTAAAGCAACAATACACTCCCTTCTAGCAAATAAAAAGTGACCAGGGGTCCAATCCAATCGATGCGGGTGCCTCGCCCACAGAGCCACTCGCACAGGGTACGGTCTTGGCACCTGTTGCATTTGAACAACAGAGCCTCAGTACCTGGGAAACCAGATAACAACGGCGGTAAAGAGCTCTCAGTGGCTCTGGCTGTGTCAACAACGGCCCCCCTTTCGCTGCCTGGGCACACACACTTGTACGCACACGCTCAGACGCACCCACACACACACACACACACACATAAAAAAGCCCTTATTCATGCATGAACCATACTCGGAGACCACGCCGAGATGGTGCTCTTTCAGTTGAGTGCAGCCAAACGCAATATGGCGCTGCTTTCGTCCTGCATGGCAGCCGCATGATAAATAAACTTGGCTACATTTATCTCAGCTGAAGGTACGGTCTATCTTTTACATGCTGAGCAAACAGATAAAGTTCCAACTACTTTCGCGCCTGGAGATAAGTGAGAGATGGGTTGTGTGAGGAGGTTCCTCATACTTTCCACTCGTATTTTCCAGGGGATGTTGAAACGTTTATCACTTTTTTTTAGAGCCTGTGTAGAGTTTTACCCTCACAGGTGTGGTAGGCGGTTGAGGTGGGAAATCCGGCCAAAAGCCATCCGTCTGTCTGAATTATGACTGTGGGGTGTAAACAGATCTAGTCAAAGTCAGCGTCTGAGCCCTCCTCTATTATCCTCTGTAGCTCCATTCCCAGACACGCCCTTCTTCTCTCACACATACACACACACACACACAGGGAAAATGCATGTTTATGAAAACTGTAAAGATCTTGACGTATATTAAGAAAACAAGTCAAATTCAGCATTCGTACAAAGCACAGTAGAGGTGTGTTTGAAATACTTCCAGAGTCAGAGAACAGCTCATCATTGGTTAACTGAGATCAACAGGCTGCCAAAGTCCTGTTCGACAAGTTTTAAGTGTTGAAAATGTAATAATGTGCTGCGCACAAACAGCACGTCACCTTTGTGTGTCAAGCAGGAACACGAGAAATGTGGTGACTTCCAAACACACCCATCACTGCAGTCAAATATGAATGCAAATATGACTCATACACAGTCATCAAGAGGATTTCATGATGCAAATGTGTCCTGAAAAAAACATTCAATGGCTAAACCTTAAAGGGTGGACCATTTAGTGTTTCACTTTACAAAGCTGGGACTCACGAGAGATACGCAGAAGAAGAAAAGTAGACGGAAGCAGCAGATATCCTGATTTTAAGGCTCTACAGGCCGAGCTCTGAAAACACTGGATCCTACATTTCCCATAATGCAACTTGCCTTTTTTTCAAACCCCACAGGTACTTTGTAACTTTGTAATGCAGGTTTCTATTAACTACAAGTATTACATCTCAAGCCCACGATGACCCTGATGAGGAGCCCCTTTAAAATCTTTTATCTGTAAAACTGAAGAACCTCTGAAACACTGCGCGTTAATATGTTTTTTCTCTTCTATCACCGTGTTTCTCACCTGGAAGATGAGCACTTTAAAGTGGTTCCTCTTCAGCAGGTGGCTGTGGTTTGACTCCAGCTTCTTCACCTGGCATGCCTGCTTGGCCAGGCGCTCCCGCACATCCTTCAGGTGCCCGCTCACTTTGCGGGAGTGCTCCAGCAGCTTGCACACGCTGTTGGAGGTGCCGACGTGGGTCTTGGACAGGCGGGTCACGTCCCCCTGCACGACCCGCACGGCGTCCTCCAGGTCGGCCTGCCGCTGCTCCATCCGCTGCTGGTTCGTCTGCACCGCCTCCATCATGTTGACCAGCTTGTCCAGCAGCGCCACCACGGTGATGGCGCTCACCTGGCCGCGGTCCACAGGGCTGCCCGGCGCGGCCGAGGTCGGGCTTTTGAGGCCCATCCGGGAGAGGGTGCTGCCGGGGGTCGGGGAGGAGGGGACGGACGACGGGGTGAAGCTCGGGGTGAGGATCTCGGTGTTTTCGGGCTGCTGCTGCTGCTGCTGCTGCTGCTGCTGCTGCGGGGTGGTTTGGGAGCTGCTGGAGACGCTGCTGCGCTCGGTGTGGGACGCGTCTTCTTCCATGTCTCACAGGTGGTCAGATGTCCCCCTTTAATGGGATGATTCACCAAAACACAAACGTTTCAGAAGCTCCACCAGCTCTCTGACGCTGCTGTCACTTGGTCCAGCTGGGAACTGAGAGCAGGGTATTTTACTCCTTGGAGTTGATTCGGCATCCACGCCCCTGTCTGCCTCTCTCTGTCCCGCACGCATACAAACACACTCTCACACACACGCACGCACGCACGCACACGCGCTGAACTTTCAAAACACCTCCCCTGCAAGCCAAAAGGGAGGGGCGAGGTTGCTACGGGAACCGCGCAGGCCTAGCCCTATTGACAGAGCAAAGGTAGAGCTGGTACGTGTGTGTGCGTGTGCGTGTGCGTCCTGTGTTTTCATGTGGCGGCCAACAGCTCCACTGTGTTCCTGCCTGCGTTTTCAAACTGTGCGTGCAGGCTGGTTTTGTTTACTGCACTTGCTGCTGTGTTGTTGTGTTGCACCACATTGTGCTGTCTGTTGCCATTGAGGGGACACGGATGTGCGTTTGTGTGTTATGGGCTCAGTGTTTCTTGTGTTTTCAGGAACTTAACTGAATTTTTCCACCCGCACGCTGCAGGCTGAGTTAAATCATGAAGCATATTGTCTTCGTGCCAAAGTCTGGTGCACGCAGGCCGCCGTGTTTCCCTGTGTGCCCTGTGAGCGCCCCTTTCCTCTCCCCTCCTGTTGTCGAGCTCGGTGTCATGGCATGGGCCACACTGACATGGAAATGTGGAAATCCCTGTTTCAACAATGAGCTCATCTGTGCCCCGGCCTATCTCGCAATCTTTCTTTTTGTCAACATCGCTGTAAATATTTCATTCGCAGCAACACAATTGTACCCACTTCATGTGTGGTGTTCAACAGGAGCGTGTTGCAACGAGAGTGCCTGAATGCATTTGTTGTAATGGGAGAGAAGCATGTTTTTATCTGTGTGATTAATTCCTGCACAGAAAACCTACCGCATCGGAAGTATGTCAAGAATCTGTTTTATCACGGCGAGCTTTGGAAAGCATTCAAGACAACACCTGGGTTTTATTGGATTCTGCCTGATATGAGAAAGGCTTGGTCAGCCACCATCTCATCTAAGATCAATACAGAGTATTCACACTCTTAAGCTGATAACAGGCTTTCTGTAATTACTGGTATGCACACACAAAGGAAAGACACAACTTAAAACAGCATTAAAATGTGTTGGCGGAGTCAAGAGGCCTCCTCAGATCCATCCACATGAATGAAAACATTTGTTTTTAAATTGCTGGTGTTATTTCAGCGTGATTTAACAGGTTGACCGGCTTACTCAAAGGAAGAGTTTCACATGTTTGGATGTTTCTTGCAGAGAGTTTGATACTGCTTTCATATCTGTATCGTAAATATCAAGCTACAGCGTGGACACAGTTAGCTTAGCTTAGCACAAGGACTGGAAACTGGAGGAAACAGCTAGCCTTATCTGTGACTCAAAATGACTCATTTCCTAACGGGCATTATGTGCCAGACTATCTGCTGGCCGGGTGCCGACATTTTTAGTCGAGAGTATTAATTATTGATTAGAGAGTTTAGAGATTCCTGTAGGTGGATTTCGTTTGCTTCAGGCCGTAAACTCTATATAAAGATGGATGACATGTCTCCACCTCCTCCCACTGTGCAAAAATGAAGTCAGATATCCCGGATGTGGGCGCCGCCACCTTGTGCTGTGCAATAGTAATCGAGGGATGGAGCCACAGCGTCGAGGTCCCGCTCAAACACCCGCCCAAACGCCCGACTCAATCGCGAGAACACACGAGCTGTCAATCATGACGTCACACCCTCTTTTTATAGCATCAAATATCTGATTTAAAAAAATAACGCTTGAACATGCACCAGCGTGATAAGAATTACCTGAAATGACAAAAAACATCTTCGGGAAAAATATATTTGTTGTGTAGGCCTTTATTTTTTAGTTTGGACTACATCCCATCTGCTAACATGTCCTATTTTGCTGCCAGCCACCATGGGCTGATGTCCTGGCTTCACTTTCGGGCAGTTGTCATGTCGGCCATCTTTTTTTACAGTCATTGTCAGACATAGCCAGGCTAGCTTGTTTCCCCCCTGTTTTCAGTCTTTGTGCTAAGCTAAGCTAACCATCTTCATAATTGACGGACAGATATCAAAACAATATCAATCCCTTCATCCAACTCTCGGCACGAAACCAAGTAAACGTGTTTCCAAAAATGTCAAACTCTGCCTTGACAAGGAAGCTGGTAGCCTACCTTTGCTGACATGACAGCCATTTTTTGTTACAGCTCAATCTTTTCACCAGTTATCCGTGTACTCAGAAATGCTCTTGACAGATTCCCCCATGTCAACATCCAAGACTAACACCTCTTCTTGAGGTCGCTCGCTCCACAAGCTTCAAAGCTGTCAGAGTAGAGTGGAAGTGTTAGACGCACACTCGCCCAAAACAAATTTCCTCCTCTGACTCAAAACCCCAGTGTTTCTAACCCCTCTCTCTGTCACCATGTCTCCTTGGAAATACTGACTTGTGCTAACATGAAAGCGTGACCTCCCATATACCTTTTGAACTCTGACTTTTCCCACTTTCACCCACGGGATAGAGCGGAGGGAATGGCACTCCCATCCTGTCATTCTTCCAGCTGTCCCCCTCTTTTCCTTTCCCCTTTTTCCTCCTCTCTCTGTAACCTATCCTCTGCTTTCCTGAATTCCTCCCATGCTCCCGATGGTGTGGTAGGTTTCACACATGTCCAGTGCTGGGTCAAGCAATGTTATCCTTTCCTATTTTGTAACAACACTCATTATTTATTTAAGGATCCATTTTGCTCTTAACCGTCTTACAGTCATGTATAATTAAATGTGCTACAAAAACAATTATGTCACGCACGCAAGCTGTTGGAGGATGAGTTTAAAAAGAGCTGGTGGGTCTTTCCAAGTCAGCCTGAAGAGATGGATGCACAGAATTTGCCCCCTGGAGGCCGCCACTTGCAAGTGCATGACCTTATCCTGGCAGTTCACTGAGTGATAGCCAGGAGGATTATAATTCACTCTATTCAATGACCCTATTTTGTCTTTTATTGACAGTTACAGTCACAGTGACACTCAAGTTTGAAATGTTCTTATTTTGCCCCAGAAAATCTCCATAATCAGATCTTAAACCGTTAAAATTCACTGGAAACAGGTAATGGGTGAAGCTACAGCCGCAGAAACGGCAATCAGCATATTCCATCATTTCAACCAACATGCCGCTGCAAGTCGTATTGTTGAATGAGCGAGCTTTGTATCCTGGGAAACCTTCCTGGTGTTCCTTCAAAACCTTCAGCAGGGGGTGTGGTATTGCTGCAACCGTTGGCTTTTGGCAAACCACCTGAGTGTGATGACTAATTTATCAAGAATTGTTGATGAAGGAGTTTCTTTGAATGAAATGCTGTCTCATGCAGGGGGGGGATTATTTCAAAAGTCTTGGCATTAAAGCAATTTATTTTTCTTATCCTAAAGGCAATCTAACCGTGCCGATGCATTTTCACATATGGAAAGTCAGGGAGGATGGTCAGCATTTTATTCTGGGTGGGGACAACTTCTCATACACTTAAACACACATAATCTGCTGCCTGAAGAGGATGGTGGCTTGGTCCCCGTCCTCCTCTGTGTGGTTCCAGGCTAACATGCTTGTCTAAGTGCACACTTGAAGAATGCAACTGAAACACCTTGAGGCAGGTTTCACAAGGACGTTAATGATGGTTTCACACACAGACTGAGACGTAATGTCGAAGAGGAAACACTGGCATGGAGGTGTGCTGTCTACAGTTTTAATAACGGTTGCTTTGATACTCTCGAGCTTTACAGGTCGTTAAATGCACAGTAAAAGTATGTGGTCACATTGTAAGTCCTGTAAATAAAATACTAAAGTAAAGAATAATGATAGTAATAATAATGAACTTTGTACAGATCTTTTCAACAATAACTACAACAAGATAAAATGCACTAATACACATACAAAAGTTATAATAAAGTAAAAAACAGTTCAAATAACAGCAGGTTATAGCAGGCTGGGGGATGGAAACATACTTTTCTGTAAATGTACGAAGTCATAAGTCTGCAGTGTATTTTTAAGTTCTGCATAGCCAGGAAACTCCTCTGAAAGAGATTTTTACTCTCAGTGCAGCCCTTTCCTGGCTAAATAAAGCTCAATATAAGAGGGAAGTTGACACTGAAGTGGTTCAAACCTCAGTTTCTCTAACAAGATATTCCAAAATCGGTTGCCAGCCTGGATGTAGGATGAGCCAGGAAACCCATGCTAGAAGACCTCACGTCGCCTGGCAACGGCGGTCATAAGGGATAAGGATCTAGTTTGGCCTTCAACATAATGGGTTTCTGAAACACTGGTAGCCCATGGCCTTGTGACATAAAGGCATTGCGGCAGTCCAGTGTAAGGAAAAACAAGAAAGGCTGAAAGTCAAAAAAACGTAATTTATACAAATCAAGGTGAAAATTACCTGAGTGCTCTGCAGTGACTTGCAGAACAAATAACAGTGAAAGAGTGATGCGGTGGTGAGACAGCAGGACTAGTCTTACCTGCTGTGGATACAGTAGACGTCTGAGAAGAAGATCATTATTATAGGATCCCTTTGATAAACAAAGGAAGTGCTGCTCAGCAGAAAATCACATAAATGGTTGAAGAAATTCTAAGTTGCTTATTTACAGAATGTTTGCTGAAGCTCAGTCTTGCAAACCTTGGCACACCCACAGGGTTATGCGAGTTGCTTGCTTCCGATGGGTCTTCACCTTAAGTCATCACATCAAAGTCTGTTCACAGGTCTTGAAAGAAGCTTTTTGTGGCTCCAGAGGGAGCTGAGTGAAATCTAATGAAGTGCCTCAAGTGATGCCGGGCGTGGCTGAAGAGTACAAGTTGGAAAATGAAGGAAATCTGAGGATGTGGAGTTTAAAAGAGCTCCTCATCTCAGCTGGAGGCCAGCAGCTGGAGGCGACTTCATCACTTCAAACGCACCCGAATCTGGCAGTCCATTGCATTGTGGGTAATGTAGTTCTTGATAAGGAAGAAGAATAGATGTTATCTCTGGTTCTGCTGCACAGATTTTGATTTGAGTCTGACAGTGTTAGAGGAGCACAATGCTAAATCACTGCTGTCAAAAGGAGAACTAGACAAGATAAAAACCATCTTGCAGAGGACAGAAAACGCTGTAATTAAAAATGTAGATTCTATATCTCCATGTGTGTTCACACTGCGGAGATGGAGCAACACCTTCGTACGTGGAGGGATGTGTCCTGGAAGCTGCATGCAGGTTTGTTGCCGGGAAACAAAACAAGATGAGGATGAAAACTGAGCTTCAGCTGAATGTTAGTGTGGCTTTTTTGCAGGGAACAAGGACTGTTCCTTATCTTTTACAGTAGAGTCATACTGAAGGATCACAGCCAGAAGAGGAATTAAAACAATTTGCATCTTGGAGAAGAGCTCAGGCATGTGCAGCTTTGTCGGTTGTATTCTTCTAAAATTGCTGAAACATCCAGAATGTGGTTATCTGTGCTCGCTGTCGTGGCTTTGTTGTTCAAAACTGACAGCGAGGCTTTTTTTTTTTGTTGTTCAGACAAACTCATCCACCTGCTTCCTGATATTTCCCAGTGAGTTTTGTTCTCTCCTCGTTATGTGATGTCTGCAAGACACAACAAACAGGGTGCCCGATCAGTGTTTAAATGGGACCCATAATGCTTGTGATTACCGTCAACGGTCCCTCACAGGTGGTCATACCTATGATGACACGATGGATGCCCGGCCGTGTTTGATTTGTATAACCAGCTCCGGCTGCATGTCTGGTCACACAGTTGGAAAGAAAGAAGCGATGGTCCCCCTTTGTCTGTAAATCAAAGGCCCCCACAGAGGGGAAAATGGCACGCTGAGACCAAAACAGATGGCGATGGATCTTTAAATGACCCTTTTCACAGACCAGTGTGTGTTAGACACACGCTCACTTAAAGGTAGCCTTGTACGTCAGTAGAGGAGTGTGTATGTGTTTTCTGTGCTGTATCATTTCTGTGATGGTATCAGTTGTGAAGCTAATGGACCAATTTTCAAGGTGTTGAGCTTTACACACCCTCAAAATGTGAGGAATGCGTATGTGTGTGTCCGTGTGTGCTTGTTATTTCATTGGAGTGTGTTTTCATGTGTCCAAAACCATCAATTTTCAGACCAATGGGCCAATCCTTCCCTGCCAAAGGAGTTGAGGTGCAGTTTGTTGATTGTAAAATCAATGCGAGGGCTCTCCTGGCCAGTCATTCAGCCTGATGGTGCGGATTCCTGAAAGACAGCCGCGTGCCTTCCAGCAAAATGGTTTGATTTTGCTGTTATTTCATTCATCACTGGTGTTTATGGCCACACAATTAATATAGGAAATACCATTATTCAGTAGTGTGTACATTATCTACATTTGAATGCCTTGGAAAACAAGCCTGCATGTTCAAACATGCTGTCGAAAATGTTTAGGAGCTAGATGAGGAGTTATGCATTTCTAAGATAAGTGTCAGATTCCAAAGCTCAGTGCCTATCTGTTCAGGGTGTGCTGGGAATGTGTGCATGGGGAATTATTTGTAATGTGTAAGAATAACAACAGAGGCCATGTGAGATTGATCGTAGGGCTCTGTAATGCACGGCCACACTTTTACTCCTCTGTATTTCACTTGTGGGTGCAGTGTGTAAGATAAGGCCTTTTTAGTTAAAACACTCAAAGAAGAATAACATTGTCAACAGAATGTGAAGAAGTAACAGTTCTGATGTTATATCAAAGACATCTGTGTTGTGTTACAGAGATATCTGCTGAGGTTAGCATGCTAACCAGCTAGCCCTGAGCCGTCCTGTCTTGTAATACACTTGCTACCTCATAGTCTGTTGGCGTAACTCAGGCCTTGTGTCACAGTTTATCTGCTCAGGACTTTAAACCAACAATGATTAATTTCATTTGGGGGCAATGGAGACAAGTTGAAACACAACATCAGCATATTTAAGTTGATTTCACAAACTTGCTGACAATATACACATCCAGCAGCTACAGAGCAACATTATTATTCATTTGGAGTCGTGTTTCAGGCCACCAGGTGAATGTAAGTTCAATATTTTCTCTCATTTAGCTCCGATTTTGGTCTCTACAAACTCCTGAGGGAAGTATCTGGCTCTTTAGCTGCTTAATGTTAGAAAATGTGTATGTCAAAACATACTTTCCTAAAGCATACTGCCTTTTCAAAGGTAATGGTGCTGCGGTGCTGTGGCTTTGGTAACAAACACAATATACTACAAGCTACTCTTTAACAGCACATTATCTTCAGACCTCGCTAATGTGGTTAATGTGTTTATCTTTTTATTTTGTTGCTAATGTTAAAATGCTACTATTCGTTATGAATGTCTTCACGAAACAGTGAAGATAAAGTGATGATAAGACAAAATCTTCTTGGCTCTTGGATTTTATCTCGCTTTATCTCACAGTATTTTTCCCTTCTCATTGAAAATTAGTTTAATTAACCATCAACTACTTTTCTACTTTGGTGGCAGAAAAGTGAAGCGCCTCATGGGACACTGAAAAACATCCACACTGTATTGTTGGCAGCAGCTTCATGTCAAAATATAATTTAAAAAGACCAACATTAAATTTCAAGTTTCACCCAAGAGTTTGTTCCTCCTCCACCAACCACCTCTTGCAAGCTGTTACTTGAACAAACCTGATCATGCAAATCTAAGTAAGAGCAGCAAAAGGTGGCCTACAACCACAGAAGTCTTCTTTATTCCTGGGAAAAAAGGTGGGATTTGACTGTTTTTTCGCCAATAAACTTCCCCGTGTCTGTGTCACATTTTAAGTAGCAGCCACATCCACTGTGGGATGACCTTTCTGTCCATGAATGATAGCATTTGCCACATTCCTCGACCTCAGATGGAGCAGATACTGACAGAAATGTCCTACTCCTCCCTGGCCCCGGGCCCACTGGATCTGAGTGGAAACCAGCAGAAGACAGGAAACTGGCGGGATTATGCTGACTGGGTCTGCTGGTGCTCTGCAGACACACAGATGTGTATACAAAGGGTAAGGAGCAGATGAGGTGTCACTGAGAAAAAAACATACTCCCAGATCACTAATTTGTGCTTGCGGTTTAATGTTGGCTTCGCTGTGAGACAGCTGCTGTCGGCTGTCTGTCGCTCTCAAAGCCACAAAGCCGCTCCTTAATGAAAAATGTACAATAGTTGTGTTGGTTAACTTCTGCTTCTACACACATGTGAGCATAAGCTTTTCACCCACATTCAATCTTTGAGGACCATAGGCACTATAGAAACTGGTGGAGGTGCACATACATACACACACACACACACACACACACACACACACACACACACACACACACACACCTCTTCAACATTACAAAACACCTTTGTTTAAGTTGAGTTTAGCCTCTTTCACTTTGCTGAGTCACTGAATAATCAGTTTATAACCATCACACAGCAGCAAGAATGATATCTCCAAATTAAGACTGGGTATTTCGAATCTGACATTTCATTTTAGCAAAAACAACAACACCCTCCTGAGCCTTGTTAATAATTTCTTTCTCTTCGACTCTTCGAAGAAACTGTAGCGCCCTCCCCTCGGGCCACAGCTGAGTGGACTTTTACACACAGTGACATGAACAGACGTGCAGAATGAGCCAAATAGGCAGAGACACCCCACAAGTTTTGTTGCCTCGCTTTAGAGTCAAAGTAATGGAAAATAAATAAGAAATAGGTCAGAGGATACTGTAGCCTGATCCAGTCTGACACCAGACATCAGACATCTGAAGGCATAGTTTGAGTAAGACTCAAGTTATTGGTTGTGTATTGAATAATATTAACGCTGTGCAAATTCAAAGCAGCACTTGACCGAGAGATGCGCAGTTTGATATCAACACCACAGACAATACAAAGAGACGTGGACGTGACGTCACCCATTGGTTTGTGGACCGCTGTTTTGAAGCCTGTTACTACCCGCTCTGAGAAGTGAAGAGTGTGGATCAGGTGCTAACCTTTAACCGAACCCTAAACAATCCCCAGCCACTCATTCATGCACTTATAGATTGGTATTATGTGGATCACCATCGTGGCTTTTTGAAACCAGAAGTGACTGTATTTGGAGAAGACGGTGTCGCTAATAATTGTAGCTGGCAAGTGGGTCTATGTGCGGACACACGGTAACTACAGGGCATGCCTACTATATGATGTACCAAATCTACTTGATTAGGTTTAGGTAACAATCTCAGGGCCTGTGTCATGTAGTGTGCTGGACACCAGATTAAACCTTCTTGTGGCTGGGGGGGAACGGGTGCTGGGTCCGGCTTAGAACCTGAGAATACTTTGAAAAGTAGTGATTGAGACCATAAAGTTATTAGGAAACTGTTCACTGAGGTAATAAATCAAGCAAGAAGGGTCATTTTCTCATAAACTTAGATGCAAACGGACTTATTTTTGCCCCCTGCTGGCCATTAGAATAAATGCAGGTTTAAGGCATTTCTGCTTTGACTTCAGTTTTCAGACTTGGAGGCTTCGTCCCGTTCTCTTCCTACTGTCTATCATCAGCAGCAAGCCAGAGAGGAAGCCCAAAACTGCACAGTACCCAAGAAACTTTGCAAAGCATCCCATACTACTACTACTACTACTAACAATAATCTTGTCAGCCATTACTACTTCATTCTGTGCAAGTAATAACAGGAACACTGCCCATCAGCTTTGAGGATGTCAGGTAGAAGACTGTTGCTGCTCTCAGTATTCGTCAGATTCATCACAGTCTGGCTTGTATTTCTGTATAATCAGTGTCCGCCTGAATGCATCATAGTCTGAAGTTTCTGTGATAAACATGGCAAAGTCAGGTTGACATTATTACATGTCTGAAGTTAGTCAAAGGCAAAGGATCTGCCCATCAGATAAACACATTCCAGCACTGTATGCCGACAACTCCGTTAAAAACAGGCTGGGAACATTTTTTAAGTCTGCCAGAATGACCCATGAGTGACTCCAGTTCCGCCTGAGAACTTCATATATGAAGGATGAGCTTTCCCCGTATTAAAAGTCTTGCGGTGTTTTTAATAGCAGCGTGACTTTGATGTTTCCAAAAGCATACATGAGGAACAAAGATGGAGTGAGCACTTTATCCTTGCTCAAAGCTATAGATTAACTCTCTGTGTGAAGGATTGGCTCATACGTGGTGTTATTAAAATGTAACAGACAGAGTTGCAAAAACAAAGTTTAGTTGTAAATAACTGGCTAATTAAAAGTAGTACTAAAATATAATGAAATTACATTAAATTGAATCACACTTCTGGTCTTTAGTGAAGGACAAATAAACACACATTACAAAGAATAACTGGAAGCAGGACGTTTTTTGTTGCTGAAGCATTTCTGAGGAGCTGTTACATTCTGTTTATTTAGACACTGTTTTGTAAAAGGCACCGATTAACAAATTCTGCTTTTAACGTGTTTTACTTGTTCTCGTGGCTCATCAATAGATAATCCGTCATCGCTAAAAACGAATCGTTGTCGGCAGGATTCGAACCTGCGCGGGGAGACCCCAATGGATTTCTAGTCCATCGCCTTAACCACTCGGCCACGACAACTTCCACGAAGAACCGTACAGGGACTGTACAAGAATGGTTCGCGTAGAGAAGAATGTGTCGTTAACTGAACGGGACACAGTTACGGTGCCAAAGTCCGCTCCGCATTGATCTCTGAAGCTCGTTAAACAGAGACGCTGTTTGGATTTCACACGGGCTGCGGGGAACACAGCACCATCTAGTGGCAGTGGACGCGCAACTGATTAGTATTCATTGACATTTGTGTTTGTGTGCCTGTTTCACTTGAGCCAGTGTCCTTACTCACTTCAAAGTCTTTGGAAACTAAAAGCAAGGTGAAACTGTACAACAGTGATATGAAATAACGAGTAAAAAAAAAAAAATACGGAACGGAACGCAATAAAATAGATTGAAATGGACCAGAATGGAATAAAATCAGATGCTACAAAGCAACATCAAAGTATTTTACGTTGTACTCCGCAGTTTTGTTGCTCCTCTTATTTTCAAAGGTGCAGTGATAAAGAATTCAGAGCCTTTATTTAAGCAGCAATGCTGTAAAAAACTGAAAATGTTATTTTAGGAAAAGTACCTTTGTATTTGCTAAATGTTGGCCTATAAATAAAAGTCCTCAGTGCAGCACATGCCTCATGTGAATGTATTTATATTACAAGATGGGACACTATCTACTTATCAGCATATGTTGCCTCCAAACCTGTATATATGTTTTAGAATTAAAGGAGTCTTCACACGTGCAGGTGAGCCAGGCCATGTGCACTCATGGCCCCCCGTAACATCGGATGCTGGCTGTTGAACTGTGCATCGATAACAAGCCAGATGGCCCCTCTCCTCTTCAGTCTGGAGGACGCGGTGTCCATGATTTCCAAAAATAATTTCACATATTGACTGGTCAGACCACAGGACAGTTTTTCATTTCGCCTCGGTCCATCTTAAATGAGCTCTGGACCAGAGAAGGCGTTTCTGGATCTGGTTTATATGCTGTTTCCTCTGTGCATGGTTGGGTTTCAGCTTGAATTTGTGGATGCAGCATTGAACTGTGGTCACAGATGATGGTTTTTGGAAGTGTTCCTGAGCTCATGCAGTGAAGTCCACTGCAGAATCTGTTTTCACTGCAGAGCGGTTTGAGGGCCTGAAGCTCACGACCAGCCGATAAAGGTTTCAGCCTCGTCTCTTGTGCACAGAGATTTCTACTGATTCTCTTAATCTTTAAATGACATTATGCACGTCAGACAATGAAATCCCCAAATTCTTTCTAGTTTTACATTGAGAAACATGATTGCACTATTTACCAGCACAGTCTGGCACAGAGTGCTGGACCCCTCCCCATCTTTACCTCAGGTAGACTGGCCTCTCTGGGAGGCTCTTTTTATACCCAATCATGCGACTCACCTGTTGCCAGTTAACCTCATTAACTGGGAGATGTTCCTGCAGCTGTTTTCTTTTAGCGTTTCAGGACTTTTCCAGTCTTTTGCTGCCACTGTGCCAACTTTTCTGAAATGTTCTGACGGCATCAAATAATAAATGAGGATATCATCTTCAAAAAAACAATGAAATTTCTTGTTTCAAAAGTTTTGACATTTGACGTGCTGACTTTGTGCTAGTTTCAGTTACATATAGTGTTTATTCAGCAAATCATCACATTCTGTTTCTACTTTCATTTTACACAGTTTTTGATGTATTAATGTATTAATTTGTGAGTAGAATATATGTGTTGTAGTTGGCATTTTGTATGAAATGATGTGTTTCTAAAGGAACAATTGAAAAAAGTTCAATATTTCCCTCTGAAATGTAGTGGAGTGAAAGGATGAAGTGGCATGAAATGGAAATACTTAAATCAACTACAATTACTTCAAAATTGTACTTAAGTCCACTACTGAAGAAGCAAACATGATCTAATTCAGAAATATCTTGGAGAATTGCAACCAGAATGTAGAAGTTAAGCTCCATCGTGTAAAGAGTGACTTTAAAGATAATGCAAAGAAATTATCTGTGTGTTAGAGAGCATGACTGTGACAATAGTAAATATTAACGACATGAAACAGCACAAACAAAGACAGACACGGCATGTTACATTTCGTGATATAAATTATTTATTTACATTTACAGAAAAATGACCCCATCAAGACAATGTAGTAATAACTATTGGAAATAGAACCCAAGATACAGAAGCTGACGTCATCGTCACAACCGAACAGAGAGCTCTATAATAACATTGTGCCCTCTGTCAAAGGTCTCCTATAACACAAGGTGCAAGGCATCACGTGTAGCCCCGAACCCCCGAACCCCCCACCCCCCTCCCAGACCGGACAACACACACCTCATTTAAAGCCCGTTACCCTGCTTTGCACTACCCCGATTTGCTTTAACCCCTCATCTACAAATGACAGACACCGGCTAGCCCGCCTCTACCAAAGTTCACACATGTAAGACACGCATACACACACACACACGCATACACACACATTCTGTTTCCTCAGGGCCCCCCAACACCTCATGGTTCAGTTTCTCAGAAAAACCCTGCGTGGAAGTGACAAGGTGCAAGGAGACACATCTGCAACTGGGGGGGTTTGGTGGCGGCCGATGACAACATCATCATCACTGGTGCACGCCAGTCTTTGCTATGCCACCGTCCTCCCTGGGCATTCTTAAAGTTCAGACTGGGAGAGAGGGCGAGGAGTGAGGGGAAGCAGATCCTAGTTTTCGGGGTTGGCCTACAAAGGGGGAACATCTAACGCCACAGCGCTCCGTAACGTGGAGGGAGACTCAGTCCGGTTTGTCTGGGCTCAGATAAGTCGAGTGGAGGCGCGCATGGTGTTCTCTGAACTGAAGTGGACATTGTTCTGCTTCTGCCGGTTGATCCTGTTGGTCCGTGGGCACTTCCTGCACAGAGAAGAAGATAAAGGAGGGGTACAAGAGGATGCATGTAAAGGTTAGGTAGGCAAGACTGATGCAACTCTGGGGTTTTAATAGACCTCAATAAAGTCCTGAAACAATTTCTGAAAGGATAAGAATGGAAAAAGTCAAGTTTTTATTTACTATTGGTCCTGGTGCACACACACGTGTATTAGTCCACAGCTGAAAATAGTCCCTAACTGTCCAACATGTATATTTAGGTTTATGTCTACTAGTATATTTAAAAACAAATTTTAAGAAAGTTAGTTATTGTGTCTCCATAAATATTGGCAGGAAAAGAAACGTTATGGAAATCGTTGTATTATTAATGCATCAGTCTTTCTTAATATCATTTTAAGTAACTTCATACTTTATGATTGATAATGTTGAATTAGCAGCTTTATAAAAAGACAACTGTGCCTTACGGCCTTGTCTTTAATTGATGTTAAATTTGGAGCTGTAAATAAATGTAGAGATTAGATTATTTACTTTTGCAAATGCAGATTTTAAGTTCTTTTGCAGCCCTGAGTCGTGCTCACAGTCTTCCTCTGAACAACCTCAAGCAAGGAGGCAGGGCAACCTGTGTGGAGCCTGACAGACCAAACTGAGGGCAGAAAAAGTCAGGAAATACTTTCTGTAACGCTCGTGAAGCTAACTTCTTTTAGCACACAGTTGCTCATTGTTTTAGTCTTTCATAGGATTCGTCTAAAGCAGGAAAAACAGAAATATTTGGTAAAAACACTCTTGTAGTGAAACCCTTTCAAGCAGACTTCTTCTAAGACGTGACGGACTGTCACGCACAGGAGGCAGAGCATGGAGATGACCTTTTCCACTCCCACCTGTTTGTCCTTTAAGTGAATGGAAAGTCTTTATACGAGGTGGAAATCACACAGAGCCCCAGCAACATTCATGAAACACAATGCACGGGCCGCGGCTCGGTCTGTCCGGCAGAGATAGGAGAGTCACAGGGCGCTGACATGTCCGTCCGCGGAGATTCATCCATTCACTTACACATTAGCTCATTCACGGTAACAACTGAGAGCCATGTGATGTACTGTGAACTTTTACGAGGCTGAGCAGTTTTATATTTTTTTGCGTTAAATGAATATCGCTGAGCAGCAGGGAGCGTTAATGGTACTGTGGCTGTGTTCAGAGTTATAATTCTCCCTCTCCTTCTTTATCTTCTCTGCTTAGCCTCTCGCCCTGCCCTCCTTTACAACTGCTCACTCTCTCATTTCGTCCCTCCTCCTCCTCCCCTCCTTTGCTCAGAGGAGCAGTTTTGTCTCGGCCAAAACTCTTTTAAAATCTTTTATTAAATGTCATAAATTGCTTAGGTCAGCCGGAGGCAGACAAGCTGCAGGGTATGTACTGTATGTGTGTGTGTGGGTGTGTGTGTGTGTGTGGGTGGGTTTCCACAATGAATACAGAACGCCTCTTCAAACAGGAGTGTGCATGCTTGCCTACACAGATATCTCTGTATCTATGCTTGTGTGCACATGCTGCACTTTTTCAGATGTGTGTGTGTGTGTGTGTGCATGTGTGTGTGTCCACGGGGAAAGTGACAGTACTTTCTCTGTGAGGTGCAAGCAAGGTGACCTTTCAGCTGTTTCGTCCAGGCCCAGGAGCTCCACAGCCTCCCTTGTGACTCCCAAACACACACAACATGGATGATACTGCTCCCAGGCTCATCAGTAAGCTCTGTGTGTGTGTGTGTCTGCGCGTGTGTGTTGGGGCATGACTCACCTGGTAATGCAGAGCACCACCACACAGATGATGACCACCTGGAGTGCTCCAATGATAGAGGCGATGAGGACATAGTGCAGTTTGCCAGAGCCTGGCACCACGTAGAGCACATTGTACTCTTTGATGTCACACTGGGGACCTCTGAAGCCCGAGTGACAGCTGAGATCACACACACACACACACACACACACACACACACACACACACACACAGACATGCACACACACACACAAAGGAGAAAGAGGGAGAAAAAGAGTCATTTCTTTGCACTGAGAGACAGGTTAATTGTTTTTGTGTTTCTAATGGAAGCGCCAGCAGCTGTTTGGTGAAGACATTGTGGAGGAACAATGCGTCTGAGCGACAGCGGGGTGACGGTGGCTTTTCTTTGCTGTGACTCTTCAGACGAACATGAGCGATAAGGCTCGCAGCGGGCAGGCGAAGGAGGGCGGAGAGCACGCTCACCTGAAGCAGCTAAATTTTCCCTCTTTGTTTCAGGCCTCCGTCCACGCTAAAGCTGGAGTTACGGTTACAGTTATGGCGGAGTTTTAGCTGGCCAGCTTTCTGACACTTATTGATAGCGAAGACAACATTAAGGACGTTGACTCAGCAGCCTTGTCTTCTTCAGTGACACAAGTTTAGCAAAGTCATTTCCACTGCAAACTGTCTGCTCTCCATGATCACAGCCGTCTGTCACACAGGCTGCGATTCGGCGGTAATGGCATTTTACAGTTAGAGTACACGAACCCGCTCTGTATCCAACAGCTCCTCTAAAATAACAGCAAACAGATAAATCCATTTCATCATGTGACAACACTGTGGGTAAGGTATAGGCACATAAACAACTTGGTTTGAGTTAGAAAAACACCCATTTTAACCTAAACCTTAATCTCCAGCTTCATCATCATAGCTAGAATAATAAATGTGGTTATGGTTCAGGTATCAGTACTGATGTGTTGTTTTTAGATTGGAACCACATATATTCCTGAGGATGTATCTAAAAACGTCAGCCTCCTGTCGGACCGCAGATCTCTGTCCCTTCTAAACCTAGTGTTGCTGTCCGCTGACCAAAAGAGGATGATGATGAGGAGGAGGTTTTTCACATGGTTTAAGTATTTTAGGAGGGACAATGATCTTTATAAAGACAACCTGAAAAAGCTGGCGTAGAGCCGTGCACGTGTAATTTGTGTTTTCAGATTCAGCCGACTTCCTGTGGACAGAGCCAGACACACACACACATGCAGGGAAAGAGAGAGGGAGAGAGAGAGAGAGAGAGAGAGGGAGAAACTAATGGAGGTGATCTTTGTCCTCAGAGAGGAGCTAAAATGGTCCCCCTTTTAATCTCTCCTTCTCTCTCCATCTTCTCTTCTTTACCTGCTTTTCCAGTCTCTTGGGATGTTGTTACCCGCCAACACCTGCATATCCTTGTTTGGTACCAGCACACACACACACACACACACACACACACACACACACACACACACACACACACACACACACACACACACACACACAGTCTCCCTCTCTATCCCTTCGACCTGACAGTGTGTAAGATGAACACTGCAACCTTGTTTAGTTCAGGATTTGTGCTCTGCTTCCACTCACATGAACACACACGCAGACATGTACCGCTCCCACAGAGACCGCTGTGCTTCTCCTCTCATTAGGAAGCAAACTCCTGCAACCAGCAGGGGGCAGCAGAGACATTTCACACACCCTCTCTGCTTAGCTCTGCTCTGTATGCATGAAGGATGTCTGGCTGGGTGAGCTGGGACGAGCGAGGTTAGAGAGAAAGGAGAGATAGAGGGAGCGAGCGATACCAAGACCCCCTGGCTGCTACACTATCAGGCTGTAAAAGATGGCAGACCTGAGTGGCACGCATGTGCATTCATTGTGTGTGTCTGTGTGTGTGAGTGTGAGTGGGTGGTGGGATTCGGTATCATTTGTCATTTTGCCTTTATGTAAATGCATGTTTGTGCTGTGTGAAGTGTATTTTGTGTGCTTATGTGAGTGTGTGTACTGTCACCAGCACCTGTGTGATTGCTATTCTGCAAGTGTGTTGGTGTGTATGTGAGTGTGAAGGGTGTCTGCATTTGTTGTTTGCAGTATTTTCTTGTATTTCTGAACTTATGAGAACCAAATCTGACCAAATCCTGCAAAATGAGGCAATTTTGCTACTCCTTCCTTCTTTATAGCAGTTCATGGGTCTCATTTTTGTAGAGCCATTGTTTGTATTGGGATGATAACACTGTGTTCACCAAAGTCATTGCTGAGGCCTGGGAATCATTAAAAAAAACACCCGACGAGGCAAGAAACAAAGCCCCAACTACGAAGAGAAAACCAAGGTGAACATCATCACAGTTCACAGACTGACTTCCAGCCAATGGCGGACTATTACAGACAAGTTTGCTGTTTGTTTAGACCCTCTCACAACAATGGTGCTTCACGCCGCACTGAACAACATGCAGATGTCAGCTCAGGTTGGGGAGTAGGTGAGGTTTCACACCCAAAATGAAAGCCAAATCTACAAAAATATCATCCAAATTGTAACAAAACCCCAATTATGCTTTAAGAGAATGGTTTAGGTTGAGGACTAGAATCAGGAGGAAGTTTAGGTCAAGGTTTTGAGTAAGATAAGGCACGATGTGGTCATGTTTATCATACATTAGCTCATTTTTGAGCACACTGACATACTATCACCATATAAAGTTGTCATGGCTAACGTGTTAGCAAACACTGGC
This sequence comes from Chaetodon trifasciatus, assembly GCA_037975065.1. Lineage (NCBI taxonomy): Eukaryota > Metazoa > Chordata > Actinopteri > Chaetodontiformes > Chaetodontidae > Chaetodon > Chaetodon trifasciatus. The sequence goes on from JBBMOE010000006.1 coordinate 1,692,536, forward strand.
CTGTTGAAAGTCGTGTTTTTGGGCTCCTGTTGAAGGTAATCCAATATTCAACCCAATTTTAGCTCTGTTTTGGTCTCCACCAATCCCTGAGGGAAATATCTGGCTGTGCAGCTGCTAAGTGCTCCGCTATGTTGACCAGCTAATTGCTAACTTTGCCTGTCTGCTGTTACTGTCAATGTAACATCAATTAGAGCAGCCTTGACATTAGCATCATAAGTTTGGTCCTGAGTATATGTGGACAGCTGTACTAATGAAAGATTATTAGCATTTTCACCTGTAAACGATACTGCTGTCAAAGTTAGAGTTCTCTGCTGTAAACAACACTAAAATATCTCGCTGCTTCAGAGATCTTGCTGACGAGACACTTGAGGTGTCAGTCATCAGTGACACCGACAGCAGTGCGATGGTGTGTTTACAGCCGAGCATTATCATTCCCAGCAGATGACAAAGTGTGGCTTCTCAAGACCAAATCAGCAGCAAATCAAAACTTGTGAAACGATATCACAGCGCGCGCTGAAGGAAACACCAGCATCCTCATTTAGCAGTGAGAAACACAACATGGGATTCATTTAGGGCGGCTGTGGCGTCTGCCAATCAGGAGGTTGGTGGTTTGATCTCTGGCCTCGGCAGTCCACATGCGGAAGTATCCTTGAGCAAGATACTGAACCCCAAAACTGCCCCAGATGCTGCGTGAATTCATATGTACGTCGCTTTGGATAAAAGCCTCTGCCAAATGACTGATTGTAATTGTGAGCAGTGCAGCACATTTGACTGGTCCACAGCCCGGCCTACTGCTCCAGCAGGAGGGATCTCAAACACCCCCCCCTCGCCGCACACTGGCTTGTATTCATACAAAATAAATAAGCCTGATTAAGAAAAAATAAGTGGGCTCTAGCACTTTCCTAGTAGTTGCTAAATCTTACAACCGATTAGCCATCTCACATTACACGCTTTCCTCTGGTGTCCGCAGATTAGGGAAGGAGGGGGTGAGCGAGCGTCATCATGACTGTGGTGAAAAGACAGAGCTGGTCTGAGTCCTCCAACTGCCTGTAGGACTTGTTTATGGCTTTGTCAAAGATGACACTGTAAAAACACTGCAGCTAATAATGGCCAAGATAAATATAGTTTAATTGATTGCTACATGAGAATCTGTGCACTGTAGCCCGTAATTAGCAACAACAAATATAGCTTTATTGATTGCTTGCTATTAAAACTCCATTCAGCTCATGATGATTTAATAATCAATAGTCCCAACTCAATGAATATAAAACAGTGTTTGCTTACCTAACTTTTTTTAGTAGGATTCATTAAATATTGAGGCATTAACTGTAAAATTTGGTCAAAAATGGGTGTCCTGGCAGCTGAGATGCAAACCTACACTGTGTCTTCTGATAAAGATGATATCATATGCAGCATTGGTGTCATTTTCTGTGCGTGTGTGTGTGTGTGTGTGTGTGTGTGTGTGTGTACCTGCAGGAGGGCTGAGCCAGGATACTGGGGAACTGACACTCTCCGTGGACGCAGTAGTTTTTGTAGTGATCTGGACAGGGGATGTACAGGCCGCGGGCCAGCGGATCCTCTTTTTCCACTACTATGAGAACACACACACACACGCACACAAACACACACACAATCCATAAATACTGAATGTACATATGCTCGAGGCCAGCTGTGCATATACATTATTGTACTTTACAAGAAAAGACAAAGATTTAATGAGAAGAGGTGATGAATAATTAAGAGGAGGAATTGCATGAAGTGAGAAAAAAGCCTGACAGCCACAGCCAAACGTGAAGTAAACAGAACGGAGTGCAGCTTTGAGTGGCAGCTCATGTTATTTGGCAAGCCGCCACCGCTCACGCACTCACCTGTGAGGTCGGTCCGTGCAAAGTGTCCGTCTTCGCCTTTGTTCCCGGTTATGATGTCACCTGGAAAGGCCAGAAACACGCTCAAACTGAGTCACAACCTCTCAGCGCCCACCTCCCTTCATAACAGGTTACATGTTCAAGCTGATGCCGGCGCAAGCACAGAGGGCTGAATGTGATTCATGGTCTCAACAAAGGGTTCATGTGGTGTGTGCACCTGTCTGGTTAATGCATATAAATGTGAACTATTCTCTTCAAAAGTCAGGAACCATCTCCTCTAATGTATCTGACTCAACAAAGGGTAGAATGGAGCAGAGCCATCAGAGGGAATAATGCATTTTTGCTCACCTTATTGACGCTGCATTGAATTCACCTTTTCATAGTGGCTAGACAATATCTTCCTCCAATCATTATCATTTTATTGCAATTGATTTTTTTTTTCTTCAGTGGTCAGCGAATTTATTCTCTCAAATTGAGTCTATGAAAGTATTATCAAGCTTTATTATGCAAGAAATGCGCTCGGATCTGAGACTTTTAATTGAATTTTCTTATTTATTTTGTCGCAGAACGTCAGAGGAGGAATGAAAGAACAGAAACAAAGCAGTGTTTGGGTGGGATCAGAAGCTGCAGTCTTGTATCTATGTCATCCACTTAAGAGAAATCAAACATGAGACTGAGTTTTAAGAGCGCTCAGAGCTAAACAGCATCACAGCTACAAAAACACCTTCTTCTTTCTCCCTTCTGTAATTTTTCCTAGCTCCACACACTGGTGACAACTTGAGGTCTTAATGATGCAACACCTTATTTTATGAGCATCTGGCGCAACAAGTGCTGAGAGGAAGAAAAAAAAAAAGCTTAACGGTTTCCTAGATTGGTATGAGCGACATTAGAAAGACTGTTTCCCAATAATATGACAAATGACACACGTGGAAATATTCTAAACCAGCGATCTAAAGATCAGGGTGCCACTAACAAGAAGTTTACTTTTCCACAGGTCTAAATCTCTCAGCTTCATGACATTTGTTCCTCCCTGGTTGAAACAATGCGTGGAAGCGTGATCAGATCGATCGTGGTGGCCTGACCCGAAGGCTGTAACGTGGGGGAATACAGATTTCTATTTGTGTTGCAGCGCTGGTTAGCCGTGATCGCTTTACTCCCCATTACTTCTCAAAGCCTTCATCTCGATTCTCACATCTCGATCAATTGTCCCGTTTGTCCCGGGTGGACGCGGAGCCGGTCAGACACTTGCAAATTGACTTATACACAAGCTGCTAACAATTGAGATTTGAACACCTCCCTGGGTGAGCCACCGGGTGAGTTTTGGCCTGATCTTGCGGTTGCATGAAGCAAAATGAGGAGAAATTAAGATGTTGGTGGATCATACCTCAAATGACACACGTTTAAAACCATAATGAAAAGAAAAGTCTTATGTGCCTTTGTCTTCTCCCACATGGATTAGCAATATGACTCAGTTTAGGGATTTAACCACAGAGATTAATAAAATAACTTGTCCCTGGAACCGTTACAAACAAATACTGCACCCAAACAAAAGATACTACACTGAACATGGGGATTACCATTCAGCAAAATTATCAATATACATAGCAGAGAAGGCTATGTGGGGTTTTGAGGATTATCTTTGCACACTATTCCAAAATATGATTGAAACTATTTGCAATCATGAAATGCGGTTGGAACAGCGGCTGCAGGGAGATACAGACTCATGCAGCCTGCATTTAGCTTTGCGAGCTGCCTCATTTGCCTCCGTGGCCTCACTTCAACTTGAAGCGAACAACCGCCCGACAGATTGACGGCTTCCTCTGCGCGCGCGAAGGCGCTGTTTTATCTTTTAGAGTGACGGAGTGTGTGCTTGTGTGTTTGTGGGTCTGACCTTGGCAGTGGCCCAGGTACTTGACCTCGATGCGTTCCTGCTTCTGACAGGACGCCTCCTTCACCTGGCAGGGGTTGTCATATGAACGGCCGTCTGATGCGCACACCGGGTTGAAGCTGATGTGGGTACAGTCGATGTTGCAAACACACCTGCGGAGCAAAAAGTCATGGCAGAGTAATAAACTGGCTTATTATTTATTAGCTATGTCAGGGAGTAAAATAAATGAGATCTGAAATATTAATGAAAACGAGAGCATCTTAATCCTGCAGACACTTTTGTGTATGTTTGACTGCGAGGGACACAGACTGAAATTCGTTCAGGGATTAAAAATGAGACAGAAAAAAAAAACAGTACAGCTTGCACTCAGTCAGGATGTTGGACCATGCATAGTAATCCTGTTCAGACTGGGTTTTGGCACATTCAATCTGACACAATAGCAAATGGATTTAACTTAGCAAAAAAGAGACAGGCTGCACAGAGGGCTTGATTGACAAATGATGTACCGTTACAATGGCAGGAAGCTATTAATAATGAAATTGTGGATAACAAAGCTGTACATTTCAGCGTTGCGGAGGAAACTGTGGCACAAAAGCAGCCAGCGTTCTCAAGCTTTCAGATGTGTAAATTATTTTAGATAACATTGAAACCAGCCTATATGGAAAATAATAACTTAGCTAGCACTACCACAGTGCACAGTGGAGCAGCTTGGTGGAAGATTGCAGCTAGTTTCTGGTAATACACCGTGTCTTTTTACCGTCCTTCAACGAAAGCCACTCGGCTGAGACATCCTAAAAACCATCCCGATGAAGAGCTCCTTAGATTACCTTCAAATGCAAATTATTTCATTTCAATAAGCAAGTTATGATCACTGATTAGCTTAAAATTAATGCATTCACTGCCCACAACGGATGATCACTTGAAGTTGTTCGATTTAAAGTGTGGAAAAGCGTTTCTAAACAGATGACTAAAAGTGTTATTATTTTTGTCTCTGGCAAATAATTGCTTTGAAATCAGTCCTGTTTTGTCTCCTCTCGATATTGAATCAGTTACTTCCTTCCAGAAAAGCTGATATTTCTGGCATGTTTTTGTGGCAGACTGTAATGCATTCATTCCTCAGTGAATCAGACGCTTACTTGATGCTTTTAGCTCTCGCAAATTAACCGGGCAATTTGCTGTCGCACCACAATTTTCAGAGAAATTTAAGTGCGAGACATCCTGTGTTTGTGTGTCTGTGTGTGTGCGACATCTGCACAAATGACAGAGGGAGCGAGCTCATACTCCTGCTTGCATGTGCACATACGTGTGTGTGTGTGTGTGTTCATTTTGGCATACGTGTGGCGTGACCCTTAAGTGTGTGGCTGGCCTGATCAGCAGAAATTACACCCAGATTGCCTTCCCCTGACAGTAGCTGCTGAGTAGCGCTGAACGCTAGATTCTGTAATTATAAATCTGTCATTATTCTCCCGGCCTTTTCATTTTCCCCTGATGCCAAGCTCTCAGTAAAGCACGGGCATTCAGCTGTCTTACAGCTGCATTTGCATACAGGGCCACGTGGGCGCCCGCCAACACATCGACGTGTGCCCACACACACGCACGCACACACATGCAGACACCTTCACAATCAGCCATGATGATTCGTACTGCTGACATTGATGTTGATTGAAACGCCGTGCAGCAAAGCGTGGCAGTGCTCAGCTTCTGTTGTAATGATGGATCAGCAAAGTAAGACTGATGTGAAGAAAGGCTTCGTTATGCATCAGAGAGGATTCAGTTGTATTTAAAGGCAATATCCAAAATCCCACATGACACAGCTGCGAGCGACCTGACGGAGCAGAGGGTTACACAATGGGACTGGAACACCGTGCTTTAAAAGGGTCAGTTCACCCATATTACAAAAAACATATTTCCTGTTTTAGCCCGAGACAATCTCACGACATGCAGATAGTTTGGCTTTATTTTCCGAGGCTTTGACATGCCCGCCTCAAGAACTCAGTCAAGTTTTCATTAGAAATGGAGAAATAATCCTGTAAAATAACCGCTGACAGCACGCTCTATGTATTATTCAAAGTACTGAAGATACAGTCTGTGGACAGACTTTTTGCTGTTGAATTATTTAAATGTAATTTTTCAACACAAATAAATTTTCATTTGCTTTCGTTCAGGGGCGTAAAAATTACAAGAGTCAGAGACAGACACGGCCACACATCCGACAAAATTCTTTGTGGAAAAAGTAGATCCGGCTGTCAAACAACAACGTTTTCAACGCCGTGATGTGTGTGTTTGCGTGTGTCTGGCTGAACAGTGAATTTTCAATTTGCAAAACACACAGTGGTATCATAAAATGTACCGGTGGCGTTACATATCTTGCTGCTAATTTAAGATGCCGTGTGTACGCTGACAGAAGCTAATGCGACCTCAAAAGCTCTCTGGTCCACAACTCCTCTTACTGGAAGACAAATACTGAAGATATGTGCGTATATGGTGTTGTTAAAAATACCAAATGCAGGACTTTAACCTTGGCAGAGGTAAATAATATCTATCTGGCAGCATCTCAGCAAAGAAAAATTAGATAAGTTTAGAGTATCACTCCTCATGTGGCTCTAATTCTCATTCAATATTTGATATAAACATTGAGGCAATTACGATCTTTTTTAGTTACTGAGTCAAATTCATTTGCGGCTAAATTGTATTATGTTGAACTGGCTTCTCTGAATCTGAGTGTATTGTATTGTTAAATTTAACTATTATCATTTCTTGTATTGGATCATGGACCATGTATCTAGACAAGCGTCAAATCCTCTAAGAGGGACACTTCCATTGTATTAAGGTGGGTGCAGATATCCCACCAGCAGATTTCAGTTAAAGCCAAAATTATCTGTGTTGCTAGATATCACTAGAGGCAAGAGAGAGGAAAATACTCTGTAGTTTGGGTTAACCTTTAAAGATGATAAAACACAGACTCCAGTTTTGCAACAGCCACCCTCAAGACAAGATTAGGCTTACAATTACTGTGTCTGCGCTATCACACAGAAGATCTAAATGAGAATAGTTTTAACATGACAGGAGGATTGTTAGGAACTAAGAATTAAAGAAAAATCTTAAGGAGAAAGTACAGGCTTCACACTGCACACATGTGTGCATGCGTACGACCCCCCACAACCTCCCACCGTAGAAGAGCTTTCAGAGTCTTCCCGAGAGGCCGCTATGGTCGGTGGCTGATGTCTGGGCTCCATACATTTTTAATGAGGCCTCTCACTTTCTCCACAATAGGCACTATAACACTAGACTGCAGTGCGTCAACACATCCTAATGCTACTCGCGCACACACTCGAACACCCACAGACGGCCGTGCACGGTCACATACATGAGGGAGACAACAATCGCTCTGTGATAAACCTTTTTCCCCCCCTTCTCTCCCTCACACACAGCAAATCATTGCTTCACACGTTCTGCTGAGAGGTACAAAGCAGTAAAAGTGTTGACTGAAAGTTAGCGGTGTGTGTGAATGTGTGTGCTGTTCAGATCCGAGTGTGTGTGTGACACGTGTGCGTTAGGTTACTTTCTTAGCAGGATGTGTCGTATTGATTAGTTCCATGCAATTATTTCCCTCTAATCAAAGTACTCCCCTCGCACCACCCCCCCGGCAGACAATCCACTTCACACACATGTAAACACACACACGCGCGCGCGCACACACAGCAGTTGAGGCTAACATATCCACTGACTGCCTCACATGCACAAATCCTTAGCAGCAAACCTTATTGCAACTGAACATAGCATTGATTTTCATAATCCTTAGCCTCAAATTTCACTGTAATCCTCTGAAAAAAAGAGTGAGGCAAACAGACACAGACTGAGAGAGTGGGGGGGGTGGGGGGGGTGGGGGGCGAGAGAGCGAGAGAGAGAGAGAGAGAGAGAGAGAGAAAGAGAACAAACATGCCATGTCGAAACAGAAAGAAAGGGGGAGAAAGAGAGAAGACATGTAAGTATTTATATATATATACAAATGATTAGAGGAGGAGAAGGCCTCAAGAACACACACACACATACACACACAAACACACACACACACACACACACACACAGAGTGGGATAATATTGCAGTGCTTTGTAGCATTAAACACTGTCAGTTGAGTAATCATGGATGGATAACTGAATGGGTCAAAGAGTCAGGGTGCTGCTGGACCAGAGCCTCTGTTTGGAGTGACTGTTAACATGTCTTGTTGGCAAAGAAAGAAAAACATCACAAAATGACTACAAAGACACACAAAAAACCACTACAAAGAGACAAAACACAAGAGTCAATACACCACCAGAAAGAGACACAAACTGACTATGAAGAGACTCCAAATGACTGCAAAGAGTCACAAAACCACCATAAAGAGAGAAAAAATAACTATTAAGACACACAAATTAACTACAAAGACACACAAAACAACTATTAAGAGACATAAAACCATCAGAAAGAGTCACAAAACCACCAAAAGGAGACACAGAACGAATATGAAGACACACAAAACAAAACCACCAGAAAGAGACATAAAACAACTAAAACAACAAACACTGAGGATAAATAAAGTTTGCGGCTAGTTTCTGGATGTTGTATATATGTGTGTGTGTGCGTGTGTGTGTTCGTGTGCACGGACCCAGCTCAAGGGCAATAAAGGCCGACTCCCACCTCTCCTACTGGCCTGTGACTTGTCTGGCTTTCCACTGAAATTCCCTTTTGCTTTCCACAGAATGGGCTTGAACGAGGACACGAGTTGCGGCTTTGAAAAGCCTCCAGCTCCTTTCTCGTGAGGTCTAAACCCAGCATTCAGACGCAAGTGTGCCTGCAGCCCCTCTCTATGACGAGCTCTCTATCTGCTCCTCCTCTACCTTAATTCTATCAACACCAATGGGTGCTATTGATGGGTTTGAAAGCATGGGTTTTTGTGGGTAATTACAGTTTTACACCACAAATGGATCTAAATGGGTTTTCGTGACACTCTATTGATCCTCGAGGGGTAAATTGGTCTTTTTTGCCTGCCGCCTGCCTCCACAGTACAGAGAGCTAAAGAGGGGTGGTGCAAGGATAGTCAGTCTCTGTGCTACAGCAGGGTCAAATGCACCATAGTTCAGCCAAAATAGGTTCAACCAGCATACATTATTTCAGTCACATCACTGAGCATGTTTTTTTTTTCTTATTTGAAATCAGATGGTCCTTAATGACGAATGAAGCAGCAATTTACTCCTGACCAGACTGCTCAGTGAAAGTCAGAGCATCATTTCTGAGCCCATTATGAAAATAACCCTTCATTATAACAGGCACGCATTCTGTTGTGCTGTCAAATTGTATAAAAATAATAATCGGGTATGAAAGATAAAATCAAAATGTCTTGTCATGATTTCACTGAAGAGCGCAGAGAGGGATTTGTTTCTCACAAAGGCAACATGATACTGTTGATGCCATCAGCAGTTCAGTCTCAACATTTGTTTGAACAGGAATGCATTCACTGCACTGGTTTTTAAAGCCGTTTGAGTCTTCCTTGTTTCCATACTTAATATGGATTAATGTTGTGCTCAATCAGCCAATCGGAGCTTTTTGGGTGGGTTTAAGAATGCAAAGGAAGCTGGGAAAAAGACTATATGAATGAATGAATATATGTGCAGCAGAAACACATATAAGAGTAGAAATAATATATAAACACAGTGACAAAATATGCAATATTTGCATGGAAGTAATCAGCAAATGGGGCGGCACGGCAGCAGGCAGCAGTGCGCGTGCCTCACAGCAAGAAGGTTGCCGGTTCGATCCCCGGGTCAGGCGGGGGCCTTTCTGTGTGAAGTTTGCATGTTCTTCCCGTGCATGCATGGGTTCTCTCCGGGCACTCCGGCTTCCTCCCACAGACCAAAAACATGCTCATTAGGTTAACTGGTGACTCTAAATTGTCCCTAGGTGTGAGCGTGAGAGTGAATGGTTGTATGTATGTTGCCCTGCAGTCGGCTGGCGACCGGCTCAGGGTGTACCCCGCCTCTCGCCCGTTGACAGCTGGGATAGGCTCCAGCCCCCCCCCCCCAACCCCAAAAGGGATAATCAGGGGTATAGAAGATGAATGAATGAATGAATAAACAGCAAATGTAAATAACACAGTAATGCAAAACAGTGGGTTTGTGATGTTGCGATGTGAGCCGAGGTCACTTGTGGGGACATGGTTGTTCTGTGATTTCTGTCTGTAAACACAGTGTAGCCACAAAAATGAAGGAGGAAATAGTTATTGATCATCAATCAGTGCAACACAAAATGTAATATTGTTTAAACTATACTGGAATCGAAACTGGGAATCAGTGAGAGCCGGACTCGATGTGAAGACTGAAGAAAATTCAAACCCAGCTGTAATCATCAGGCTCTTAAAGTATCACAACACTTCATACAGTTGCTAACAAACAGCATTTATTTATCCCTCTGTATTGTTTGTATGAAAATAAGAATAACGCCTCACTATAAACACATCACTCTGCCGTCACCTGCTCTTTGATTAGAGTCATCTCTCTCCACTCATTGTTTGATTAACTGACAGTTTGTTTGATTAAAATCAGCTGCTGCCTGATTGGAATAACCTGTCATTTTAATCAAAATGATCCTTAGCCGAGCCAGTGGTTGGATGCTGTTTGATGAAAATTACCTGCTGTTGGGTTGCAATTACCTGTCTGATTATTCACCAGAAACATTCTTAGGAAAATACCTTGGGGCTTTTGAAAGATTAAAGAGAACTTGTAGTTTCCGTTTTACAGGAAAGTGCATTGAAATATTCATACGTCTGTTTGTGTCAGCTGCTTCTTCAACAAGATACTGTACATTATTGACTTGGACTGCCTCGTTTGCCCATTTTCCTCTTATTGTAGCAAACATCTTGTGGTATATAACGTATATAATTGCCTTTGCTTCAGTTATGCTTGAGGCTCCATTTTGTTTTATATTTCCAGTTTTGTGTGCACACATCATTGACAGTACACTGTGCTGTTGTGACCTTATGAATTGTACCTTTGGGGACTGAGAAATTGCCAATAAATCCATTTCTGTGTTTTAGTAGAATATTAAGGTGCATTTGTGGAAGTGGGTGGCATCAGGAGGAGTGGACTCCAGCTGTTTGGTATTTGCAGCGAGGCCCAGAATGCACCATGAAGCCGTTCCTTTGCATTATGGTTATTGCACACCAGGGTACATTATCTTTCCATTACATCAAGCAGTTTGATAGAGTCATACTCTCAGGGCACTTCTAATTTCCAGAGGTACGTCTGGGATTTCTTTTGCTGATACCGGCTGATCCTTGTTCCGCCAAATCTGTAACGCTGGTTCATTTAAGCTTCACTCATGCTGCAGAAAGCTAATACACTGATGCTGCTGCCTGGTGCTTGAAACAGTTCACCAGTTGAGCCTCCATCTAATTGGGCTCTGCACCCACATGTTTATTATGTACCCCTGAGGATGTTTTTAGTGCTGCCTCCTTGCTAATGCATGCGGGGGAGCCGATAACACCAACGTCCGACTCATCAGCACACATTGTTAAATTTATGACAAACGTTATTTCTTTGCTGAACTAGTTTTCCTTGTGTGAGTTAAAGTCATTTTTGGCCTGACATTGCCAAGTCCTGTAAGGATAGTAATTGGATTTCAAGAACAAGCGAAAATCTCCTTTCTCTCTGTGCCCTGCTCTGGTAATTGAGGTTAAATGAAATGGTCAGACATGCACTAAACCTCAGTGGGTGTTCAGCGGCGGGGCTGTGCAGCATAAAGAAGAGCTCTAATCTAAATTCTCAGTGGTCAAACTTGCTGAAATGTTTCACATAACAAATATAAGGGGATAGAAAATGGTAAAGGCTGTCAAAATAACTTTATTCAGCTGCGTAGGTCCACCGGCGTCATGTGGCTTTGACATTTTCAAGCAGTTTGTAGGTGCGTTTGCAAACTCACCAGACGTCCTCTGCATCCACATCGCACTCGGCCCCGAACTGGCAAATATCGCAGGTGGAGGTTTCCTTCTGCCCAGCCTCGGCTGAGCCCTCTCCTCCTAAAAGATAGAGACAGAAGAAAACATTTAACACCAGACAGATTTGTAACAACGCTTCCTGTTTGTCTTAAACCCCGCTGTTTCATTCAGAGGGAGCGCGAACATGTAAGAAAAGGCCCGTAGAAATGCCCCTTTCATGCTGCAGTGTGACCGTGAGAAATCAGCCTCGGGTAACTCAAGTGCATTTACATTCTGCCATAATCCCACCGAGGCTATCTCCTTCATCCTTTCACTCCTTCCACTTTTTCTCCACCCTCTTCTGCTCCTCGCCTGACTCTCCTCTATCACTCCCAATATCCCCGCTGATCTCTTTGGAGTCCCTCTTTTATTTCATCGCGCTGATTTTCTCGCGCTGTGAGTGCGACGACTCCTTGGCGGCGGTGTGGGTACTGGCGTCAGGCTTATGGCGGCTTAGGGACTCCGCTGGTGCATATCACACTTCATGAGTGGCCGAGGGGGAGAGGGAAGAAAAAGAGGAGGGGGGGGGAAGCAATCTGGCCAATCTCAAATTGCATTCTCCTACCACAGAGGACTCCTCCAGTCTCTGCACGCTCTCGCTCTTCTTCGCTTTCCCCTCGGCCCTCTTCTCCATTAGAAAAACTCTATTTTTAAACTTACTAGGGCCCGTGAGGACAACTTCAGAAAAGAAGACGAAGAGGTGGAACTTGGCATCATTTCCCCATGTCATATCTTTAATCTCCCCAACACACACGCATGCACAGACACCCACACTGCTGCCACCACGCATTGCTCCCTCGTGTCGCCTTTCATTTTCCCTTCTGAAACCTTCGTTATTTCTTGTGATCCCTGGCGACACGCTGGATGAATTGGAAAGAACTCTGGTAGAGGGGTTTAACCTGATTTTCCGCTGCCAAGCTTAAGTTGGGTTTGACTCTTATTTTAAGGTCAAAGTCACTTAACTTTTCTTCGCTGCCTTTCACTGTTGAATCTAGTTAGCGTTTGACTTGCCTCCTCCATAACTCTCAGCTTGGATTTCGTGCCTGTTGGGTCAGATTATCCCAACAGCTTCATTCGCCTCTTTTGCCTGTGTCCAAAAACACAATGCAGCCTACAAGAGTGAAAAGTTCCTTTGCTGAGGATGTTAAGCTACTTTCAAACGTCCTGCCTTCACTTTCAGTGTTTTCTCCTTTTGAAACCGTGTCTCAGGCTGCAGGTGTTGGACGGCAGCCATGGCAGCGTGTCCTCTGAATGCTGAACATTTGCAGTCAGGTGGCGAGATGTACATTCTGTATTCACAGCTTTGGTTCGGCTTTACTGTCGGGTCACTTGACTGGCAGGACTGCCAGGTGTGAAGCTGCGCTGGCATGCAGCCCGCCAGTGGATCTTTAACACCAAATCATCTCAGTGTTGACTGCAAAAAATATTTCAGCAAATGTTCTCACGTATAACTCTAGACTCTATTTAAAGTCCCACTGGAGCTTCACGTGTTTTCTCCATAAATGTTCCCCCATTTGAGGATACTTGAAAGCAGCTTTTTTTCACATTAAAGAGAGAGCATCTCAAAATAATGACCTTTCATGGTTGTGAAAAACATTTCGGCTGGTGTGGAGGCACGTGTGTGTGGCAAAGGAAAGACCAGCAGCACAGCGTGCAAACCTGAAAAGGTGGAGCTACTTAATAATAATGAGCATGGGCTGCACCTGTGTCAGCGGCCACTACCACTGATATCATGAACCATAGCTTAACAAAACTTCATCTGAACTATTCTTCTAGCTCGTAATAGAAACACTTGGTCACACATGAATATAAAAAACGGGTCTCTGCAGCTCATTTTGATAAAGGGCCACTCCACCAATATTACTCAATAAGTTCAGTTTACCGGCGAAAAAGAGTCAGTGTGTGCAAACAATTGCTCATAATAATATCCTCTGTAGCTTTCAAGGAAGCTTTCCAGCCAAAATAACCCAGATGATATTATCAGGGTCATTCTGGTTTGGGCTTTAAACTCCCTGCAGATATTTCCACATTTATCTTGGTTTTAATTGATCATGTGCTGTTGCAGTTACTCAGCAGAGAGTTTATTATACTCTTATTTCAGCTCCACAAATCTCAGGATCCTACACCAACCATGATGTAACTCGCCAGCGTTGCTTCGATTGACCCTCCCTGCCCCTTCTTTGAGATTCAGGCTTTCTGGTCTGGTTTCTGTCTCCATCTCAGGGGTTATTATTTCCTCCTGAGCCACTGAAGACGTCACACAACTCAAAGTCCAAACTCAACTGATCTAACCCTGTAAAATCCAAGTTCCTTTTTAAAGTCTCACCAAAGCACGAAACACTTGCAAATCCTTGTTTTTTCATTCATATACTTTCGAGGCGTGTTGTCAGTGTTGTTCTGAAAGTGTTTGACTGTGCGTGACAGTTCAATTATATGAGCTTGTTTTTGGTCTCAGTCTTCAAGGTGCTGTTGACGTTGGAGCTGCAGCTGACTGAATTAGCCAGCTGAGACTATTTGACCAACGATGTAAATGTAATTTCCCTTATTTCCACCCGTCATGTATGTTGTGGCGTGTGAAATTTTCTCAGGGCTCTTGCAGGCACTGGAGGTAGTCAGTCTCTGTAGCTGCTCTGTACTCTGTCAAATGATCAGCTCCACATAAAGGCTTGTGGGCAGGCAAGCATGTAAGCTCTCCCACGACTCCCCTCTCGTAGGAGAGGAGGCTCGTGGTATTTCTTACAAGCGTGCTCGTACATGCACGACGCAAATGCCAACGTCGTCTCCTTTCCGTCTTCCTTCTGTTCGTTTCTCCCCAGCACTACAGCTAACACATTTTGTATGTACACTCTCACACACACTCTTCCCCAGATCCCCATACACGGTACTGCAGGCACAATTACCAAAGGCGACTGGGGACAGGCACTGTTTTCCACTCCTCAAATCCCTGATAGAGTCTCCTGTAGCACTAACACAACATCTCCCCTGTTTCTGCGCCTGCTAATCCCTCAAATCAGGAGACACGGCTGGGTAATGACTGAAATGATTAGCCCCTCTACTGCCCCCACAATCAGCCCCCCACCAGCTCCTACATCACCTAGTATCGATCCACGCCTGGACCAGACCGGTCGACCGGCCTCCTCTGTGACTGCTGTCCTAGACTCACCTTCATCTCCACCCAATCCTCTCTGTCTCAAGCAGTTCGCTTTAATATACACAACATTTTATCCACGTAGCTTTTGGGTGACTTTAGCACAACAGGAAGGAGAGAGAAGAAGAAAACTTTTAAGTTACAAGGAGGAGAATAAGAGATTAGAGTGGAATGATGAGTTAAAGGGGAGATAAGCAGGATTAAAGATAAAATGACAAAGGAGCAAAAAGATAGTGGATTGTTCACAAAGGTGCTGTGGACCTTCATCTGGGGGTTAAAGAGTGACTTTAAAGCTCTTATTGGAGCTGGAGCTTGGCCACCCTGTAAATACTATATGCATGAATATGTGCAGTAAGCGCCCAGATTCCCATAAAAAACACAACACAATTAAAAAACCTGAGACTCGACTGGTGATGCCGGCCATGCAGCTGCAGAGCGTCTCCCACAAAAAAAGGTTTGCTGTGAGGGAGGAAACCAGCAAGAGACGCTCATTTAGCCACAGCAGCTGGTCGAGTTGCTCCGGTTCGGCTTATGTAAGGTGTAAAATAGAGCCGGGCAGAGCCGCTGTGCACAGCCAACTACGCAAAAATATCTGTGATGATACAGCAAATAACCTCATTTCTATGATATTTCAAAAATGCATTTGGCAAAATGGAAGCAATAAATGCTCACTGTCATTTCTGCATTAACTCATAGAGTAAAATCCAAAGTAAAATAAAAGCAAAGGAAAACTGTTCAGTTTAACTAAACTTGAACCTCATTTTCACATTGATGTTCCATGCAAATTTGACAACTGTAGTGTTTTTGCCACGTTTATTCACCCCAAACAGCCAAAGTACAGACTGGGCAGATGTTAGCTGAAGCTCTTAGCTAACTCGCTGAACCTTTCCAGGAACCTCCAGTTCTTTATGTTGCTTTCCTTCAGACTTGACCTCCTTTTCTCCTGGTCTGCATACATTCATGCACTGGAGTCGTAAAGATTTGGAATGAGCATCAAAATTTCACTCACTTATGCTCAAATCTCTTCAACTCAAATTAAATTTTAATCAAGCTTCCCTCTCTGAAACCACGTTTTTGCATTTACTCTATCTGCAATCACACTTTATCTTGGACTAAGTATGAACACACCCTGAGAAAAGTTAATGACAACTACCAATCAGAGAGAAACAATGTCAACTAATCTCCTCTTGAGCTGGATATCTAACAGTATGTAACTGCCATATCTTTTCTCCATGAGCATACGCTGCTCTGTATGTACAAAGACACAGGTATGCCAACACGCCTCCTTACTAAATGACTGAATAGATTGATTGCCAGTGACCCTGAAAACGACATAAATGATGGTTTGAGAGCCTACCAGTGACAGGTGCACCGGACCTTCACTGTCACGTGGGTAATGCTGTAAAACCATTGAAGTTTGCTAAAGGCAACAAAGCTACTTTGTTAGGTTTCAGAAAGGATTATGGGTTAAAATTAACATGTTATTGTTATGCACTTAATGTAACTTAACTTAAAACAGCGCAGGCTTTCGGTTTCACACAGGACACAAACAAGCTTCCTGTGTTTGTTTGCCCCATTCAACCACCCCACTTCCTCCATATGCAGACTTTCTTGCTCTTTATACAACACCATCTGACTTCCTCCTTTGCTCCCGTCATGCTACGGCCACTAGAGGTCGCCGCCTAACAATAAACAGAAATATGGTCGTAACCACCTGCTTGCTCTGACGACCTATACAGCTGAGGACAGGCTGGGTGTGGTGCGCTGGTGCTTTTCTGCATGTCGATACATCAGTGAAACAAAATGTTTGAGGGAGACACACGGGGAGAGAGATCATTCATTTGAGCACATGCACGCACACACACACCCAAACACAGACGGGAGATTTAGGGCACTCTAGCGTGCGGCTATCATACGGATGATGAATGAAGCCCACACACCCCTGGAGAACAGAGCAAGACCACTACGACCTTGGTAGCAAACACAGAGAGGGAGAGAGGGAGAGGAGAGGAATGAGAAAGAGACATACACTGATGCATCCCATGTGTGGTCGCTGAAGCAGATTCAGCGTAAAGCCCACATGGCTCGCTATTGTTACTGAATCACCCTTCAAAATGTTCAGACTGGGCTCAGACGTGATTAAAGCCATTTATTCAAAGTCCATGGAACTCCGATTTGTTCGGTTCAGGTGGGCAAATGTGATGGCCGCGTGTTCTCATATCATGATGTGGCATTTTACATGCATGAAGTCCCTGCTGGGAGCTGATATGGATACTGCACATGACGAACTGGTTAGAGACAATCACACTGATAAAAACAGTTAAAGATTTAATTACAGGATGCAGATTAATGCTAATAGAAACTTCCTAAAAACACTGCAGTATTCTATAGCATACCCTCACTGATGTAAACGTAGCCAAAATATTAGAAACACATCTCATTATAACACAATATAACTAAACAGCAGCACAAACAACAGCCTGTAAAATGACCATTAAGTTGGATCAGCACTCTCTAAACAGTTTAAACAAAAGCTGAACATTATAACCCTCATGAAGGTGCAGTGCTGTTGTATTAGACTGCATTAGTTTTAGCTATAAATTACTCCTTATATATATATTGTTCCAAAAGCACACAGGCCATAGGCTAAGTGCACTATCCCAGATAAACAAAATTCTGTTTATTGGCAGGTGTGATAAATCTTACAGAGGACTGTTTTCTTCCCGCAAACAGACATGTGATCCATGAAAGGTGATACAGGAAGCAATAAACATGAGTCAGATAGCTGATAATGGCCCGGGATGATGATACTGAATCTGTGGTGCAGTCACATCGAATCCACATCGCACTGCAAGCGGTACACGCAGTTTGAACTCTGACTCATCTGAGATGTAGTCTTTCAGTGATGGGGGGAGCTCCAAGAAGAGAGGACGGTGCTGACAATTAAACTATCAAACCCATCAATCAAAATGGCATTATCAACGGGCCGCTGCCCCAAGTGGCCGATCTGACAGGGCGAGCTGGGCCAGAGAACAGAAGACAGCCAAATAATCCATAAACATAATGGACATCAATATTGAAAAGATGACAGATGAGACTGTCGACAGAGGCCAGGATTCAATTTCTATTCTTTTTTTTCCCTGCAGGAGACCATATCGCTTTTCACAAAGTCATTTGTCAGCCATAAGGCCGATGAGGAGAAGCCAAGCTCTTCAAAAAGTGAGCCAAGGGCGGTTGTTCCGGTGATGCAGATGACAAAATGAATCAGGCATGGGGCAATAATGACTGTGATATAAATAATGATACGATCAAAAAGCTTGGTGGCATTGTCAAGGAAACAAAAACGCTCACCATGTAGTGGCAACCTTGTGATCAACATTTTTTAAAAGGCATTTTTTATTATATTCCACTGACAAAAAGGCATCAAATTTGAATGTTGAAGTTCATTAACTTGACTGAAGGTACAGTCAGAAACTGTTCATTTAAATGAGGGAGCGGACAAAATGTCTTCTGGGTGTGAAGTGATCCCACCTTATTCACCTTGCGCAGAGTCCAATCTAACTTTGAGAAGCAGAAAAAGAAGGATTTGAAATGTTCAGCCAATTCAAACAGGTGGGTCGGGTTATAACATAATACATACTCTACACAGTGATATAATGGATGCTACAGTGAGTGCGTTATGCCACAGCGGCTGAGTTCGTCCTGACCACACCATAACTCAGATATGGTCCTCACCACGGTGGATGGATTACTGCCTTGCTCTCATGTTTTAGTAGCACCCAATCAGAAATGACAGCCATCATTTGTAATTGAGGCGTGCTGGTGCATGATGAAGAGATGAGTCACATGCGACCTTGCGGCTTCACTGTCACAACATATTGTTGGGTCCCTTCATTCTTTTCGCGGTGTGGTGCAGCAGCGGAGCCACGTCAAAGACAAATTTCCATCGCCCTGTCATGGACAATTAAGTTTTTTAGATCCAGATTCTTGTTTACTAACTTGCCTTGACCTGCTTTTTCTCAAATGACTTGCCTACCACATCTTACAGGCTCCATTGATCAGATCCTTTGACAAGAAGATCCTGAGGCTTTCTCAGTAACTGAAAGCAGCTAGTAAGATTTTGTGCTGTCACATTACTCTGATGACCCAATGAAGACCAGAGATTGAATTCTTATACTGTTTGGCAGTCAAGTAATTCAATTAATAAGTAAATATTGCTGGAGTTTTGGCTGCTTGCTTGCACCTAGACTGGGATTCTGACACAGACTCAGTGGGAACTTGGGAGAAGTAAATTTAGCAGATAACATGAATTTGATTGAGTGGCTGTAACTACAGTATTTGGCACACACTCGCCTACATAACTTTGGACGAGTTGGCCTTTTGAAAATGTAGCCACTCAATTTCAAAGATACCAGCTTTTCAGGCAGTTAAGCATTCAGCGCAGCCCCTTTGATTTGTGCTTTAACAAGACACGCCATTAGTTATGAATGGACAGCAGCAGACAGTAATGTATGCTTGCATTGCTCTGTGGGATGGAGCTCAAGTTGTGTCCATGAATGCCTGTCTAAAATCCTCCCTGCCCACCCGAGCAAGCCAATAAAAACAGGAGTCTTACAGTAACACACAATACTGAGTTTAAATTTGACCTCTGACTGACTGTCCCTAATCCCACAGCACCAACAGTACATACAGCCGCAGCCAGGTGCAACTACCACCGCAAGTGTAGCTGTTAACAAATCCATGAACAAGGTCCTGAACTGAGGTCAGAGCCTTTCTGAATGGATTAAAAGGAGAATTGTGGCTTTTAAACTTCATCTTTCCTAGCTTTGAGAGGATTAGACCCTGCATTCTGTTCTCCTCCGGCCTGAATAGCTCAGTGACTGTCTTTCAACCCTGTCACCTATCTGCAGTCAACGAGGACTCTCTGGAAAAGTGCATTCAGGTCCCTCAAAGTTCTTTAGTTCTTGGATGTAAGGAATTAACCGAAAATTGAGGTACACTGATATTTAGAGAAACGGGCTGGGGAGCTTTTGAAATGTTTTGATACTTGTGCCAACACAACTGGGGTGGGCCGTATATCGGTTTACGCTGAGCCACGACATGGATTCTGCAATACTGTCATTGCCATGACAAACATTTAGCTTATTAAAACTAATGTGCTTTACTGTGGCTGTGATAACATGCAGGTAGAGGGCTGTGTTTATATTCATAGAACTGGAGTTATATCAAGTAACTAACCTTACTACTATCCTTGCTGTAACGCGAAGATGTGGAAGGTAACATTATGAACAACACACGCCTGTTTCTTTGTTCTTAGCTCAAAGAACCGACACAAAGATTTTCATCTACTGGATTAACTTGAGGAAAAGGTCCAAATAACAACAATTGGAACAGTTAAAATGGTATGTCCGCGATAATCATGTTACTTTGAACTGCTTTGAGGGAACCAACAAAGCTGGATTCACTTCAAACCTGAAGCTCAAGGACCTTCAAAGCTCTGTTAAGAAAACAGTGTATGGAGTCTCTGTAACCTCACTCTCTGGGAAGTCACTACCACCATCCACTTTATATTTAAAGTAATTGAATATTTTTTTTCTTAGCTTTGGTCAGAGCCAGGCTAGCTGTTTGACCCTGCTTCCAGTCTTTATGCTAGGCTAGGCTAATCACCTCCTCATATAGTCCCTCAATTAGCCATTTATGAGAGAAATAAAAATCCTTATAAACACTAGTGTTTACGCTGGCTTCTACCATAAAAAGTAGTGAGCATCTGGAATTTGGAACAGCTCAGTATTATGCAAAAAGCATTTCACAGTGCACTGCGTCACCAACAACATGGTGTGGAATCAGCTTTTGTGCCTTTCTTCCTCCATATTTGCTATGGCCCTTTTTTTAAACAGTCCCTTTCTGTGTTGTGTCCTAGACAAGATTCCCGTTTTAATCCGGAAACACGCTGAGCTAGCCTAAAGCAAGTCACATTGGACTTCAAATAACATGGGGAGAAAGCAATGCAGGCTATTCTTCCCTAAAGAGGACACCCATCTATTTTAAGTTTGATTTAACTAATGCATTATGACAAAGCCACAGCTCTGGCCCACAGCAGTCACTGTCTATTAAGCTGGAAAAAGGATTTTTTTAATCAACCACACTAAATCATTCATGCCTTTGTTTCTGCTTAATTTCAAGTCTATTCAATTTTATATGAATCTGGCAGATAGCACCACCAAGACATCAAATGGATCGCCATTACTTTGCAACGTTTTACCTTTTGTATATCTTTCCTACCTTCCAATTACTCCATTATTTGTCCTCATGCACACAGCTCATGAGGATTTTGAATTTCACATACATATCTGACATCAGCATTCTCATTGGAAATTCAATTAATTTCCCTCTCAGTTTGCAGCAGCTATGCCTCTCTAACCTTGGCATATTTACTCTCCAAGCCCCAGCACAACATGGGGAATATACAGGAATGAGCTGGCAGTGAGCAACAAACGTCCTCTCTTTCTCTGCCTCTATCTTTTTCAAGTCATCCTTGTGGAAAATTGTTATGCGCTCTTATTTGTCGAGTGGTCCTTCGGCAAAGAAAATATCCTGTCCCATGTGGCTTGTGTGGGGTACAGGTGGCCTGCCTTGACCTCTACAAGAGAGAGGAGCTTCAGTGGACACACTTCATTGTGACTTCAAGCAATAGTATGACACTTGTGGAAATGTAAATGTCCAATGCAAATTTGATTGGAAAAATTGCCACCATTATATGTATATATAATCATCTAGCTTTGCATAAAAAACAGACTAAATTAGCCTCGGTCTGTCCAAATTATAAAAAAGCCTATCAGCACCTCTTTAGTTCACTAATTAACATGTTGCATCTCAACCTGTTCACAAACCAGAATGTAAAAATGGGGAGTTACCTGCTGTGATTCCTTCTATGTGGGCACAGTCATAATAGATGGAGCCAGGCTCGCTGTTTCCATGTAAATCCCCTCGAGGACAGTGGCCTCAACCATCTCATGTAATAAGACAGCAGGTAAGTGAATTTCAAAAATGTCGAGCATCTCCTTTGTGTGATCAAAACCTCCTGGTATGTCAGCTGGGTTGACCATTGCGATTGGCTGCTCCACCAGAATGCTGTCACAATGATTTGTTTTTGCATGCTTTTGGTTCAAACAGATGATGATCCATTCCATCGCAGACAATTAGCCGTAACCTCGTAGCACCTCGGCCTGTCTGAACTTGGAGGAAAAAAACTACATCGGCGGCAGCGAGGAAGTTAGCATGAGCAGATCTTTGTTTGAAAGAAGGCCTTCATGCACAAACACACTATGGAATGAAGGCCATGTGGAACACAAGCTAACCTTGAAACTGGTTTGGATTTCAGGGTTTCTGTCTTTTCAACTGGTTTTGTCCATGTGGCTGCTCGTGGTGATAATTTGGCCATCCAGCCTCAACTGGAACCTCAGCAAATCCATCAATATTTTGCCATTTTTCCGGGTCCTACCGTTCAGTTGGCTTCACACCAGAAGCGATTCCTCCCCTTGCAGGTGGCCAGCCCACATAGCAGCTGACTAATGGCTGTTTCTGTAAGCTAATGCTATGTTTGACCGGCGGTGTAATTACATACTGTATAATTTGCTGTAGTTATTACTGCTAAACATGGCCAGTGTGGCTGCTCGTAGAAGCTAGCTATCAGAGCTAATTTGGGTTTGCAGACAATGTTTGTTTGAGTAGCTCATTATCGCAACAGTGGGCTATATGATAAAAGCCATTTTTATCCATATGCCCAAGTAATGTGTCACTCTCAGCCAGTGGCTTTGAGCTGCACTATTGGAAAAGATGACTGATGTTTTCAGTGGAATTTTAGGTTTTTTCTGATCTTATGTCAGTTTTTTTTTTAAAGTTACTTTCCCAAAAGCATTACCTGATTAATGTTAAAAATGGCCAGTTAAACCTGTCTCTCTATGTCCCTCAGGACAGAAAGTTGATGACAAAATGAAAACGATACAGAGAGAGAGAGTGAAACAAAACGTGCATGTGTGCAGAGTTTTTGTGTGAATCTCTGTAGCTCTGAGGGCCAAAATGTCCTCACAAGGATTGAAAATAAGGGCGTTTAAGAGTGTAGTTATCATTAAGTTTGAGCGTATGACATTACAGGGATTATGACTGAGCTTTACTGTTAAAGTTAGCATGGTGTTAGCATTAGTCTTAGTTGATTTAAACATTTATGAATGTACTGAAGTGAAAAATCTTCATAGATGGAGCATATAAATACATGTGTGTCCTGGAGTGTAAATGTGTGTTTCTGCATGCATGGACATAGATACAAAGGCTGGAGGAAGATACTGATGTATTTTATACAGACACTGCACATTCGCTGTGATCTATGGTGAAAAATCAGAGCAGCAAAAGAAAGAAAAGTGGCTTATCTGTTACTGTTTTGATTTCATACTGAAGCAGATATAGGCAGACAGGAAGCAGCTGCCCTGTAGGAAGCAACTATTAAAAAGCTTTTGTGCTCTCATGGACTTTCAGTATCTGACAGTTGTTTCAAAAGCTCCATTTTCATTTTGCTCCTGATTGCTCAGAGCCATTTAGAAGCACTTCAATCACTTGTATAACACAAGGTATTTGCTATGTATAACTCTCCAAGAAACCAAAACATGTATTTCACCAGGGCTTTCAGAGTGCAGGGGAAGATATCTGCAGTCAATTTAGGGGGTAGAGCTGCAGCGTTTTACTGGGAAATTTCCAAGATGTAAAAATGAGAAACTTAAATATACTTGTTAGGATATAAAAATAGGGTACATGACTTGCCATTGCACAGCCAATTAGAGAAACCATGCCATTTTCTAAACAGTCATGTGGCAGTGCTTTCTAAATAGATATGCCCATTCCTAAAGGAATACACCGCCAAAGCAAAAGCTCAACAGCCATGCAATCATGAACATGATGAGTTACTGTGAAAAAAGCAGGCAGCAAGACATCTGTGGTTACTTTAAGTCTGAAACAAAACAGATTAATATGATATAAACTCTGCTGAAAAATGCCACCAACCACAAATTTAGTTAAAGACTTGAAGCACACAGAGAGCACAAAAATACAGACTCAAACACCAGACGTTTCAATCCAATGGCCTGAAATGAGCAGCGAAGCGGTGAGAGGAGCACCTTCACAAACGGTCACTGGTGGTCTGTGTTTTTCAGTGCTGCACCCTATGCCAAACAAAGAACCAAGACTGGGAACTAACGCTGATGAATGTAAAACATGAGCTTCCTGGCTGCAAACATTTCACACTGGGGTGCTTGTTTGGATTTATACTGACAGCACTGACAGGTTTTTGTTTATTTTTGCAAAAACGTTTCTTTATAATTGATTTTCTGCTTGCAGGCCATGTCGCTTTGAAAGAGTTTACATAATGAATTTATTGAATTTTATTTCTACTGCCAGCAAAAATCTTAAAAGTTTGGATTTTTCTCACGTTTTAGTTGCAGTAGTAGTTCAAGGTGGACGCCCAAGATGAGCGTCACCAATTCAGTATCTGACCAGATATGGTCACAATCTGCCCTTCTTTAGTTATGGTGTTGAGTAATGGCCTGAGGAGTGTTTCTGAACAACATTTTGATGTCACCGTGAAGTTGAGCTTTGATCTTTTAGATATAAAATGTCATCACTTCATCATTTTATCCTATTGGACATTTGTGCGAAATCTGTCCAAATTAGCGCATTAATTCTTGAGTGACTGCCAAATGATTTGTGGAGGAAGAAAGGCACTTTGACAACCGAACTGCAATCAGTTCATCCTTGAGTCCAAGTTGACTTTCATGCCAAATTTGAAGAAATTCCCTCAAGGCGTTCCTGAGATTTCACCTTCACGAGAATGGGATGAATAACCTGAAAACAGCTGTCTCTGACGCAGAGGTTTAAAAATCTGTTACCTATCCTCTGTGTTTAAAGGAATCAACAAGCTCAACAAAAACTTGATGCATATTGCGTATATGCACTTGCATGCACACCTTCTCTGAGCAGACGATCCTCTGACATTCCCGTCCAGGGACCCCTGTGTCCTTGGGAAAACACACTTTACTGCTCTTGGCACCGTAATGCCCCTTCTGTCCTCATCACCTGCTTGTTCCATTATGCATCGATGACAGAAAATCTCATGAAATGTCAGCCTGCGACAACTCTGCACCAACTCCACCGGTGTGAGCTTGCTGCCCACTGAGCCCCACCATGCCATGTCTAATCTCGCCACCAGCCTGCGGGGCCAATCGCACACCGCCGGGTGTTGGAGAGGAGCCTTGGACAGCCGGACGGCTGGGGATGGTGGCAGGGTTTGGTCTCAGAGGAGGAACAGGAAGAGAAAACTACAAGCTAATGGCTAATTCTGTGTGCACAAGACCACCAGACAGGATTGGCCAGGCTAAAGAGAGAGTGACAGGGGATAGAGGATTGGGGATCAGACCAGGCGAGAGGAAAGGGAGAAAAAGAGAGAAAGAGTAGAGCCATATCAGGGTGTGGAGCATGGGCTTGTGCCGATTGGATGATATATGGACATCTGAAGGGACGATCGCTGAAATTCTTCCTGCACCAATTTTAAGGCAATCTTAATGATGTAACTTACATTCAAACGTTAGACGTTGAGCTGAATTCATTTTAAATCCTTAATTACAAATCAGTTTTCTGTCTCTTTTCTGTGGATCTGACAACCTGCACCTCTGTTCTCCATGTCTGCTCAACAAAACTTTGCTCTAAGCTCCATGAGAGGAGTTAACATGAAGGATATGATCTGGAATGTGATATTACAGATGAGATAAAGAAGTTAAACAGAGCATGATTCTGGGATGTTGTTTGCAGACAGACTGTGCAACATCCTTAGGCTCACCTTTGGCACCTGGATAGAACCCATAATATCTAAAAATACAAGAGTCTACCTTTTTCTTTGACACTAATCCAGTGTCTAGACCACAAGCCTATCTCTCATTTTAATCTATGCAGCTGTTTGTACCAGCTCCATGCAGGCACCTTAGCTGCGTCTCACGGGACCTGAAGCATTTATTTATGTTTCAAGTCTATTTTTTCGACCAGACGAGCATAAACACAAGGTTGATGCTCAATAAAATGGCACTGAATAAATATATGAATCTACATTTTGCATCCTAGGCGGAGCAGAGCCGGACAAAAGCACACTGCTGTCTGCTGGAGTGTAGGTTAAAATATTAAATATCATAAAATATTGTAGCCACGGCCCACGTGTCCCATCATGCCTAGTGTGCTGTGTTAGATTCCAAAATAAAAATCTTACTTTTTGCTGGTGTTTGTAGTGTGTCTGGTCAGAACATGGCGGTTTCTGACAGCATAGATATCTGCTCTGTAACCAATTATAATTAAGAAAACGCAATTTAATTATTAAGGTCTGCTTTAATCTGAATTTACCTAAACTGTGGCTTAATGACACACATAGCAGATAGAGAGCGACATCAGCATTCATGTGGAGTTTCTGTCCACCTCACTATGTTCACGAGTTAGCCGCTAACTCCGTCTGTCTGCTGTTTGATGCTGTGCAGAGAGTTTACAGTGGGTTTATCAGAGCTTTGTCACTGAACACAGCTGTCTGCTGTGTCTGGAAGTGAAGCAGATGAAACCAAAACAGTAAAACAGTTTTGGCAGAAACCCAAAACTGTGACTTCATAGACAGTAAGAAGCTTCGTAGAGCTGAGATACAGAAGAGCAGTTGACGGAGAGCCGATAAGCGCGCAGCCCCCACGCACAAGCTGCTGTCCTTGCACGGAAAAGGCCTTCACCAGCCATCAGAAGTCATCTTTACCACAAGCAAAAAGGAATGTGGCAGCAGCAGACTTCAAAAATACTTTCTTTCACCTTCTCACAGGTAGCCTCGTTTAGTGTTGCGAATGACGGCAACAGTCCAATAAAGAAGATGCTGTGCAACAAAGGCTGAGCGCCACATTCACAAACACTGCATGTACCGAGCCTGGGGGGGGGGCTTCACTTTGGAGCACCTTTTTTCTCCTATTCAACATTTGCATTCATTTAATATTTTTCATTTATACAACATACTTGGGATATTGATATAGCGACAAGTTGTATACGAAGCACTTTGCTGACTTGCTTCAAAAAGCATTATACAAGTTTAGTTTAATAATCAACTGCACTACATGGAAAATGTATTGATTGCAAAAACAACAACTTTCTGCCAATGAATTCTGACAAGTCTGTTCTTGGATGGAGTTTTCCGTGGCAGTGAAAAGCATTGGAAGGACAAATGTGGCGGGGCGTTATTCCAACAGAGGAAAGGAGCACAGACAATGAAGTGAATTCTTGTGCTTTTTGTGGTTGCGACCATTTTCTTTTCATGCCGACGATGTTTAGCACAACCGCAGCTGAAGAGGTTGGAGGAGGTTCTTTAAACAGACAACAATCTTAAACAAAATGCCTTTGTGGCCTTACAATCAGCACCTAGAGAACAAACGTCATCAGCAGCTATTTAACACGTCCTTGCTGCTCCTCTCTCCTCACCTGCGAGACTCTGAAGGTACACACAGCGTGCGAGGTGAGGGCAACGTCACACCTATTCAGCTTGTACTGTGCAGCTTTTACTGCAAGAGGACCGTCAGTGAAAAAGAAGAATGGAAAACTACAATGAGCAGAACGTGGAAAGGCTTGTTAACATGTCACCTGATAATTCTTCTTCTGTCAAACGTTTTAAACAAATGTAAAAAATAATAATGAGGAAAGAAAATGAAACAAATAACAAAAAAAGACTGGTGACCAACCTCCTCACGTTCCACCAATATACATTCAAATATACCCACTATTTATTGCTAAATATAGGCTTTACTCCTCCATACATGCAGTAGTAGACGTGGACTGTGAGGTGTGATTCACAAGTTTATTAATTAATCTGGTTAGATGTGCTGTAAAGGCATGTTTTTAGCGGAAGTGTGATGTTGAGCAGAGCAACACATCGAGGCCCCTGAAGGAAAGATGAATGTCTCCAACGGTGAATGTTATTTATTGACTTAAAGATTCAGATGTTTTTAACAGTAGGAGCAGCAGCGGGTAAAATTTACCTGCGGTTGTTGTTCAATTGGATATTAGTTCCTCCATATTTGACTCTTGCTATGATTGAGCTGTGTTGCAGTCCCTGTTGGCAAATATAGTCAAGATGAATCCAGATTAAAAACATGTGAAGTCGTTCAAAGCAGCTAAGAAATGTAATGAAATGAGTGCTGGGGGTCTGATGTTGGGCAGATATCAGGACTGAGCGCTGCTTCCTGGGCACCCTCATGCTGACTGAGTTCAGTTCCACCTCCAGGTAGGTGGTGAGCTGGCAGGGGGGGGGGGCAGCTCTTATTCCAGATGTGATACCAATTTCGCCGTCTGTAACGCTGCTTGGAGTGAGCCCGTCCAGATAAAATAACAATGTCCTCCCCGTCCTATGAAACATTTCCGTCCACAGCTCTTCTCCTCCGCCTCACGCCTCACTATGTCCATTCATATTACTTCGTATTATCATTCCCTCCTTTAGTGGGAACAACACCGCTCCTACTGTTGATACAGATGCACAGGGAGTGCACTTGCAGAAAGATGTTATCGTCATCTGCTGTAGTTTTGGGCTGCCAGTGTTCAGAGCAGAGGGTTGTCTCACATTGTTTGTCAAAGGACATCAATCTGATTTTGTACCCATGGCAACCCTGAAACCACAGCATCCCAGCATAACAAAATCCCATTCAACCACTGTGTGTATGTACGTGTTATTATGGCTCATTTTCGTCATTTGGGATATTTAGGGTACTTTGGTCATTTAATTAAGATGGACAATCCAATTATGCCATAAGTGCTGTTTTATAATAACACACCAACAACATATGCACATATTTTCCTCCGATACTCATCCTCAGCATCATTTTAGATGATTTATACTGACATCCATGCAAAGTGATTAGTGCTCTTAAGGATTAAATTGAATTAAATTGTAAAATAAGTGGACAAAAACACAGCTGATGATTAAACAAACTTAGGACTTGAGACACTCTTTGTGAAGACAGCGCCTTCATACAACAGCATGTTGGTGGTTTTAAGTGTACAGCGACCCCTGGTGGGTCTGACCACCGTAAAGGTACAAATTCTTTTTCCAAACAATTAACCGCATTAAAAAGTCCTTGTATATTTCCTCCCTGTTCCTCAAATCAAATTTTGTTCATTTCAAAGGTTTGACTGGTGGACACGAGACGTCTCCGACCATCTCACTGGTTGCATCTTGGTCCTCGATGGGCTTCTGAATGAGCTGCGATGCCACAAAATCGTCTCGATGTACACGTGTTGATCTGAGATTTAAGGTGAGAGCAGAGAAACTTCCGCCCTTCAGCAGCCGAATGTGAAAATGTCTTTGTGTTGAACTCCGCAGACATCGTTCAAACATCACAGTGAAGTTGATCTTTTTTGTATCATCTCAGCCTGTTGCAGCAACCAACCAGGAGCAAAAAAGGACGAAGGCCTTGTTTTCTAATGCTGTTTAGGATCTACATTTATTGTCATGCAGGAAGAAATTCAGCCAAATGTCCTCTGAGGACAGACTCAGACCATCATCTCCACCTAATGTACATTACAGTTAAGCACACGCACTATGGAGTTGTTGAAAGGTATTTGGGGAAATATGAAATAAAAAAAAAGCAACTTCAAAGAGTTGCAGTTAGATTGTCTTTAAGTGTGTACAAAACTAGAATAAAATGAAGCAGAGTAATTGAGAGAGCGTCCCAGGGTGGATCTTTTATTTAAAATGACTACATTGGAGATGTTGAAGAGGACAAAAGAGAAAGTGTGCTCGCTGTTGTTTTTCAGAAGCGTGTTTTTCAAAGCCTCACGGTGTGATGGAATATTTAGAGGCCTTCGCTGAACAAATAAATATTTTCTTCACGAGTCTTCACCTCATTGCGCGGCCCTTTTAATCAGCACGCTTCAGACAGGAAACAAACACTTTGACTGTTCCTTTAGTGCCAGTTCACCATTTCAACCCTCCAAATGATCCGCCTCTCCAATGTAAACAAACCGGCAGCCACGCCGGGCATTCCCAAAGCGCATCCTACAGTGTAAGTTCTGCCGCTCACAACACAAAGCCTTAACCCCCCCCCCGCACCCCCTCGACTTTATTGCCAGGAGGGATTTGCGTGCTCCTCCTGAGATGAGTGCCGGAGCCCACAAATAAACAGCCGTCAGATGTTTACATATGGAGCACAACGCTGCTGAAGGCCTCCAGAGAGGGAGCGGAAAGCTCATTTGCACCGTCGATGAGAAGAATCAGAAATTGCCGCCTTTGGTTTATGATGATTCAGACTGTATTTAGGTTAAGAGGGAGGACGGTGACACAAAGGAAAAGACTCTGTATTGAAGCAAAACTGGCATCCAAATGTTTCACATTCTACATTTTTAGGTATTTTTAGAAAGCAAAATACATCAAAATGTTACAACCCTGACTCCAAATATACTCAACTGACAGCACAAAGACAATATATTTAATGTTCGACCTCTTTAAATTGGTTGATTTTTGTAAATATCTGCTTATTGTGAATCTGATGTAGCAACATGTTTCAAAGGCTGGGAAAGATGTGGAAGGCTCCAAAAACACCTGTTTGGAACGTTCCACAGGTTGATTGGTAGGTGATAGTATCATGATTGGGTATGAAAGGGGCATCCTGGAAAGGCTCAGTCGTTCACAAGCGAGGATGGAGCGAGGTTCACCACTTTGTGAACACATGATTGTACAAAGGATGTTACTGCATGGGCTCAACAACACAAAACAAATCTGTTGTCAGTACACAGATTGTTTTCATATGATTGCATTCTGTTTTATTCAGCTTTAACGCAGCGTCCCAACTTTTTTGGGAATCAGGGTTGTCTCATTCTGTGTACTAGATTAACTGTATTCATCTGTATCATGGCATTATATCTACTGTGAACTGTAAAATGAATGCACTAATGAGTTCACTGCTGTGACTGTAAGAGTCATGGCTGTAACTGTAATTAAAAGTCATGTCTTCTGTAAACAATAAGATTGAAAAAACATGAATAAACAAACATCTGCAAGGCTGTCCAGCAGATTCTCCACCGGAGCCGTCCCTTATACAATGACCTGTTCTGGGTTACTGCTTAACTGAGCATCAGCAGAATAATAACTGCCGCAATTATCTTCAAGCAAATGAGAAAATGTTCTTCTCCGTGGTAGAATGACCCACAAGAGAGGCCATAATGTGACTCCTCGCTATCCTTTCTTTCTTTCTCTCGCTCTCTTTCTTTCTTTTATCATACCTGGAATTGAGGCCAACGTCTCTCTGCGAGCCCGAAGCTCAAACTGCTTTGCTAGCATCATCCAGCCACGCACAGCCTCTAATGAGCTGCGCTAGCTCGCTGCTGACAAAGGAAATGACAGCTGGCGTGATTACAGAAATCTGGGACTTGACCAAACTGTAACTTGTAACTCTGTGGAAAACGATCCAGGGAAGAAGAAACTTTCAAAAGAACATTAACTGAGCTTGGAATCCAATATCCAGGAAAGGAAAGAAAGCGGGGAAAAAATCTCACCAGCATGGTGATGAAGTAAATTGGGCATGCTTAAAATAATAGTACTAATAGCGTAATAGTATTTTTAAATCCTGAAATAGAGGAACCAAGAATTATTATTCTATTACAAGTGTTTTTTTTTTTTTTTTTAAATCTGGCTTACATAAGAAGGCATGACCTGAAATCCCCCAGCGACGGGCCGAAAGGGCGGTTAGATGTCTCCACTGCTGCTGCATGAAGGATTATGAGCCTTCATTTATCTGGGACACCCTATCTGCTTCCCAGAGTGCAGCCTTTACAGCCATGACAGTCACACTGGAAGACTGTATACAGCAGATGGTTACGGCTCAATATAGCTGAGTATCTCTGAGCTGATATATAGTGCTGCAGGTTTCCCCGGAAGATGAAGATTCAGTCCGTCATTTGTTTTATTATCAACTGTATGTTTTGACATTATGAGGAACTGCTGCTATATACACACTTTTACTATCAAGGTTCACAACTGCTGACTGTTTGTCTACCCTCAGTTCACAGCAGTAGCCATTTAAAATCACCCCCCCCACAGACGTTAACACAGACACAGCTCAGATTCGTTCCTGAAGTGCCCACCTGATTCCCCCGTTCCCTCTCTTAATCCCAGTCAAATCCTGCCATTACAGAAAAAAGCCCAATCCCCCATCTCTCCATTCCAATATCTGTCCATCCCTCCCTTTCCGTCGGCCCCCGATTTGGCGCAATCTTCCACCCCTCCCGCGCCACTCGCCGCCTCAGCCCCGTTCCATTATTTTCAGGATGACAAAAAATATGTGACAATAAAATCCCTGATGCCGGCGAGAGTGAGGGCTGGCCCAAAGGTGACCCCACTATTCCCATCAGCCTCCGTCCCACTTTTCACCCACCTCCACTGATAGCTCTGACACACGGAGGCTGCCGCTCGCTGCTTACCTTCCCTCCACACGCCAGATACTGTCTGAACCTCGCCACCACCACCCCAACTCATCTTATTCAGAACCCCTGCTGTGCGCACACACACATACACGCACACACAGAGGAAATTTTAATAATAATTTCAGAGTGGTATGATTGGATATGTTCCCGTGGAGAGACGATGGAAAGGAAAAGCAGCAGAGATGAGAGATGGAAAATGGAGAGCGAGCGTGAGAGAGAGTGAGCGCGTGTGGATGAAGGGATCTAACGACTTTGCCTCTATCTCATTTGCGGATCCTATCCCTCTCAGCCTACATGACGACGTTATCCTCGTGCCAAAATAAAGGCTTATCGGCCGAGCCTTTCTCATGAACGCTGGCCGAACGTATGCTCTGCGAGGCCCTGAGATAGAGGCAGGTCTTTGCATGTGCTGAGGTATGGGGCTGTTTGTGTGTACAACATGTTTGCTAGAACACGGCCCTAAACCTTTTATCTGTATTTCACATCATCAGCTTCATGTCTGAATAGAAACTGAGGCTGTAATGCTGCTGTTTGCTCGATCGTTATCCAAAGTGACTTATGTAGCAATGTACCAAACATTGTGTTTTAGCATAGAAATGATATACTGTGACCCAGGTTATGTGTATCATGCACAAAGCTGCAGGACTTTAAATATTAGTTCTTTAAATCATGCACTGTAGGCAAACAATTTAGAAAATCCTGCAAAAATACATGTTGCTAAAAGTGGCTAATGTAGACCTCTAATGACACCTCGGTAATGTTCTAATATTCATTTGACGTCATTTAGGACCCAATCACATGACTTGTAAAACCAACTGTGGTCACTCCCCTGAACAAAAAAAGCAGCTGTGTTCGAGGTCTTGGTCGGTATGACCGGTCAGCAGCACGGAGACAAACACCGTTATTTCACCTGTAACTGAACAAACATGCAGCAAATTTACTCGCGAACATGCCTGTTAGCTGTGTGCATGCAGCCGGGCAGCTTCTTGGCGTTCTGATACTGCAGCAAGTCAAACTTTGCTGTTTAATCTCAAGATTCAGCCTCATACCTAAACAACAGGACAGGTCATTCGCCTGTGATTGCCAAAAACGACATATTTGACCGTTAGCGTGTACGAGCAACAGACGCATGCGCTGATAGAACCAGTTAAATCCAGTAGCTACTATTTAACATGATGAAATGGTTGCTTTTTTGGACGAGGACGGTCTGGATTCATCTCACCTCTGCCACAAAAGCAGCAGAGCTTTCCTGAGGAACGTCAGCTTCAGTGAGGTTCAGACTTTTCAACAAGGCTGGAAGCCTATCTGCCCCTTAGGCTTTCACCTGCCTATTAGGCTGGAACATATTGGCTAGATAGGTTCACTGTGTGAGAGTGTGTGTGTGAGTAAGACATGCAGCATAGAATGACCAAATAGGACACACACACACACACACACGGGTGGGCTGGCGGTGGCGAGCCTTATCGCTATGCCGCAAAGTGGGAAGATTAGATTACTCACTTCCCTAAACCTCTAACTTGGTTACCATAGCAATAGCAGCGCGACTGGGGCAGCGGCTCGTCGTTGTGGAGGCAGCCGGAGCGGGAACGGACGGATGAAACAATCACCAGGGGAGCCGCAGGTCAGCCAGCTATTTTACCTCAGTAACTCACCATCCTGCTCTGTTCTGTGCTACTCTAACTTTCACTTGTTTCCAAAGTCAGACCAGAAAAATGAGGTCATCCTGAGGTCAAGTGCTTCGGCATCTATTCCCCGCACATCAGACACTGAGACGGAGACAGCGTCAGCCAGGTTATCCATCATTATTCTTCATGTTAGTTAACATTACGCGTAATGCTGGAGTATTAGGCTTTCTGTTGAGTATGTTGCTCCACAACATTTGAGTCAATAAAGTAATAGCTGATTGCTAACTCCAATCATTTTTGTGCATTGCAGCATACCGACCGAGGGAGATCAATTGAAATTGAATTCATAATTGCACCATAGTGGAACCTTGCCCTTAATTCAAATTAATGAAGCGCTTGCAAATCCATAGTGTTGTGGGTCTGATCATTAGATTAATTACCCCAATCAGGCTATTGTATTTCAATTAAGCCAAGTGCAGTGTTTATCTTTTCATTAGCCGACACTCAGAAAAGTAAATGTAAAATAAAGAGCGGAGACAGGCTGCGGCGCATGTGCACATGAATATACAAACAGAAAAATAACGGCGTTATCTATCCAAACAATGACTGAATTCTAGATGCCGCTGAAGGACGAGTGCTTAAAAAGTCTCCGTCTAAAGAAAGCTCAGCAAATAATTAGAGAGACACAAAGAAAATCAGGCAGCTGAAAAGAGAAGCACTTAGAAGAATGCCCCATAAATACTAGTATTTAGCCTGCAGACAGTCCCGATGCTCTCTCCCCGCTGCTAAGGACTCATAATGGAGTCGTTTTTTCCATTCAAACAGAAAAATGGCTCTGTTAAGTTACGGGACACTGTTTTGACCTTGACAAAGCACTTAATTTAGATAAGAGTTACCCTTCGAAACTGCACTGAAATTAGGTCACTCTAATGCCGGTAGCCCACAGAGCATGACAGAGTTTAAATCTTTGGGGCTTGAGGGAGGAGGGTCCTGCTGGCTCCGAACTGGTCTTCTAGCTGGTTCCATTTGGGACTAATTTGGCCCCACGACAAGATTTGTCAAAAAGCAGATATTTAATACTGAATTGAAAAAGCCAAAGAAAAATCAGAGAACATTTGAACAGGCTGGATTCTCGATAGAAAGATAATTTAGCATGCATGGGTTTTTAGCCATGCTAGCAGCGTGGCTCCAGGGTCATGCTGGTAGGTCAGTCCCTCACCTCAGTCCATAAGAACATATCTCAATATAATGTGATTATTATTTATTACTTTATTACTATTACTTTTTCTCCTGACATTCATGGTTCCCTGAGGATGAATCTTGATCACTTTGATGATCCCCTGAGTTTTCCTCTCGTGCCATCCTGCAGTTGTGGTTCATGCAAATGAACTTGGTTTAGGTGATCCCTTAACTTTTCCTTCAGCTTGTCCAGTACTTTCATTTATGACCAAACTCAGCTGGGCTGTGTGCTAACTTGCAAATGTTAGCATGGTAATACGCAAAACTGAGATGGTAACTGGCAAACATTGACTGATGATGTTTCAACTGCACAGAAATTACAAACAGTACGGTACATTTAATAAATACTTCACGTATAATATCCAGAAACAAGACAGAGAGTCCACAGCACTGTTCAAATACAGCTATTCCTCTTTGTTTTGTGACTATGAGCTGCTTTCCTGTGGTGCTGTTACCTGTATTGTTTCATGAGTGCTGCAAACTGGCACGGTGTTTGCTCCCAGTCAGAAGTATCAATACAGCAACACAAAAAATACTAGCAAGTAAAAGTTCTGCATGAAAAATCTAAGTAAAAATCCATCAGTATTAGCAGCAGAATGTTATTAAATATACTTTTAAGTATTAAAGTCATCAGTGTGTCAGCAGCATGTTCCTCTTTTAGCTGCTGCAGGTGAGGCTTGTTAAAACTACTTTATATACACTTTTATATGCAGGAGCACCAGATATATCTGAGGGGTTATGAGATGATTAATGAGGGAGGCAGCAAGAAAAAAACTGTTTTTGGCTTTTTCTGTAATCTTTTATTCCTGGTGAGATATCGGAACATTTGAACATTTACTGAAATGAAACCATGTGAGAAGTTTAGAGGGAAAAAATCATTGTAATGACTCACCGACTTCTGAAAGGGGACCTTGACTACACTGCTGAAGCCAAAAAAGGTTGAAGACCACTCGTTTAGTCTTCAACAATGTGTTCTACTTTGAAAGCATGTCAGAACTAAGGAACTAAAGCTGCCAAATAAACATAGTGCTGTTTAAAGCACAATATTTCCCTCTGAAATGTAGTGGCTAAAATGGAAATACTCAAGTACAAGTGCCTGAAATTGTGCTTAAGTACAGTTCTTGAGTAAATGTACGTAGTTAGATGTTATCACTGATATTAGATGTCAGAAGATCTTTGTTTATCAGGCAAAAACAAAACTACCTCTGTTCCCTGATGCCAACTCCTGCCTGGTTTTTCCTTCCAAACTCCCTCCGCTACCATTTCCACTTATTTCACGGACATTTCTCAGTAAGCAGCCACCATTTTGGCTGAACATGCTGCATCCGGTCGCTGTCGAGTCGTTCAGTCTGGACCAAAGTGCTGGAGCGTCTTACGCTGTCGTCCACGAAGCCGCGCTGCTAGCATGTCTACAAATAAAGACTTCTTACATTTTTCAGGCTCATTTTCCAATCACCATAAAATCTCCTCAGCTCGTATCTCTTTGTTTGTGTTTCTTCACAGTGAGCGTTAAAGCATCACTGAGCTAAAGACTCTTCCTCTACTCTTGCTTGGAAATACACTTGCACAGGACTTGTTGAAGCCCAGACAAATCTTTAAAGCTTCGGTTGTCCTTTGTCTCTACATGAACATGTGAGTGCAATTCAATTTCCCCACTGTACAATCTGATTTGGACAAATGTCTGATTCTGACTAAGGGGGCCATGTGACCAGAATCATGTCTTAAGGGCATCTCCCTGCACAGCGCTCTCCCTTATCAGATTAAAAAAAAAAAAAAAAAAACACAAGAGAAGACACTCGGACAAGCGTAAAGGCGCACATGCATTGCTAGCCTGCACCCTGCATTCACACACAATATAGAGCCAATGAAACTGGCAACTACCCAGGTGACCAGAGCTTTATGTGTGTAGATTTATCATTGGCCATTAAAATACATTTGATTTTTACCAGGATGGCTCTCCACTGCTGGTTTCCTCAATAGGAGTCCAACTCGCCTTTTACAACCACTTTCTTTAACCTTCTCCCCTGCTCATAAAACACCAGCAGCTCTCCTCTTCCTCCGCCAGCTCCCCTCCTCCTTCCCTTCCGTCTCTTCTACTGTATCTCTCCATCTATTTTGACCTCTGCTATGATTCTATCTTTATAGGCTGTGTTTGTGTTCCTCCTCCTCCTGTCCTTGCCCTCTTCTTTTGCCTCTTACTCCTCTACTGCACGAATACCCTCTCTGCCCCCGAGCTATTTTTTCTTAATTGTCTCTTTTCCTCCTGAATGATCGATTCGTCACATTTATCTGACAGTTTGAGACTAAGGACAGTTCTCAAGCTCCTACTTTAAACCGCCCGGAGGTCTCCAAAGGTGAATGTCCATAATGGGCTTTCAAGGGGATATTCAGAGGAACCCTTTCTCACTTGTTTTTAGAGGGCCAATTCTAACGTGACACTAAACTCTTCACCCTTTCCCTGCCTGACGCAGGGTTCGCTAATGTCCTCATGCTTTTGCTATTTTAATTTTGGTTCCTGCTGTGCTACGGCTGCTAAGCTATGATTGGACGATGGAGTCTGGGGAGGGGTTTAGCAGATTGTCAGCTGCAGGTATGTTATACATTTATATGTGGCTATTTATTGCATTGACTCTGTAATAATAATTGGGTTATTTATTCATTTCTGCAGAGTTTTATTTATCTTCGCGCCTTGTTGGAGCGCATTTTGCTGTCTTTCTTCCTCTTTTTGTTCTAGACTTTTCCCTGGGAAGGCTCAGAGTATTTATAGAGACCCTGTGCATGCTTTGTTTCTCTACAACTGCAGGGAAATTATGACAGTGCCTTGTAATGCAATGCTGAAAAACACTCCCGGGAAGTGTGATCCACTACACAACACAGCGCAGAGTCAGCCCCAGCTTACATGGAATTACTTGACAGAAGATAAAGAAAATAAACCATGCTAATGCTAATGTCAGTTTTTATGACCCACATGTGAATACACCATGCAAGTTGAGTTTATGCTTCTTAGCCCGCAAGGATCCTTGTCAAATAACAAAGCTCAATGTAAAGCAGCGGAAACGTTCTGAAAATTGTGTTCAGGGGACATATATGGAAATGTATGTTTCATTTAGTTTCTTCTTCCTCATGTGTCTTATCTCCCTCCTTGTCTCACTCCATCTCTGAATCACTCGCCTTCTGTTTCCTCGGTTCTGTTATCTATTTTGTGACTTTCCTCAGGCCATTTCTTTGTCCATCCCCCCCTCCGCCCTCTCCGTCTCTCTCTGGTTGACCTAGCACCAGTTTCATTTCCGCTCGTTCATCCGTCTGTCTGCCGTCTTTTTTTGGGGGGACTAATCTCTTTTCCAATCTCTCTCTCATATATGCTTGGTGAAGCTCCATGCATGAGAGTTAATGAAGGAACTGCATGGGTAAACACTCAGGAGGACAGATAGGGATGGACGAGAGTAAATATATGCATGCCTACAAACATGCGCTGACAGATGAGCTTGACTAGACTGAATACCCCGTGCGCTGATGTTAGAGCAGAGGCTTGTTAGTCAATTAAGCAACAAATTAGAGTCTTAGTTGAATGACGTTATTAATCAGCTGGAGGTTTTACATGATTAGTTACTCACACAAAAGTTATTCATAAAGAGTCACTCGCACCCCCAAGCGCTTCTCCATCCTCTTCTAATAAACTCTCACACACTTATCACCCCATCTGAACTTGTGTCCTCAGCTCCCGCCTTTATTAATTGCAATGTTGTCCGCATACTCATTCAGAGAAAACCGCCACAGTGTGAGCGGGAGGACATGTAACGCTTGCACAGTCCTAAATAAGAAAGGGCATAAGGTTCCCGTGGCACATGCAGTCTGCGCTGTGTGCTGGTCTTTCTGAAACTCGCCCTGGATAATTATAAAGGCAGTGCACTTGTTCTATATAAGTGGATTTGTATTTTGTACCTCCCAGTAGTACAACAAAAACAGCTCAGTCAAACTTATCAGTTTGAGATTAGGGATCCCAAGAAATACACCAACTAATGCTACATGTTTTACTAACAACCACCAGCTACAAATTGTCTACCGTGTACACAAAAGTTGTGTAATTGCTGGCTGTTTTCCAAACCATACTTTTAGGTTTTCAAATAATTTCCTGCCTCCCAGGCCATAAATTTCTGGGTGCTATTAAAATTATCTTGCAGAGACTTGAAAATGGCTTGAGATGCTAAATCCATCACACGCCTTTTGTTTGTATTATTATAATTTTCTGTCACAGTTACATTATCAGTCACTACAGCAGCTATGTGCAATCATTTCAAATGACGCAGTCAAGGCCGCTTTGACATTTTTTTTCTTTGTAAACACTCCTGCTTTCTGTTCAGTTGTCCTGCATAGATAAAAGTAAATTTGACAAAAACTAATAAAGGCAATGAAATGTTTATTGATACGGATATAGCAAAAACCCCACAGCTTTTGAACAGCTTTTGCTTTTTTAAGCTTAATTTACGTAACTAGACCACACTAGACCACAGAGCGCTGGCAGACAGAGAGAGCGCTTTTATTTGACAGTTGTCATGTCTGCAATCAAATTAGAAAGCTGAAATAATATTCAGAAAGGCTGATGTTCGTTTATTGTATTCATGTAGCTGTTGCAAATGGCCACCAAAAACACAACACTGCCTGTCACTTTATGAAGGTCCTGTGGTGAATGAAACAGTTACACATCCAGCAGATATGGAGCCTCATCAGCATTCACATCAGTTATGTTCCATCTGATGAGTAAGTCACTTTCCTTTCAGCTCTGTTTTTGGTCTCCACCTCCACTCTGTTCACCTGCTGGTTGCTAACTTTGTGTGTTTGTTGTCTAGTGCTGGGAAAGTAGCATGCAGAAGCTTTTTGAGCTTATTTCTTGAGAACAGCTGTGTAGGGCTGCTCGATTATGGCAAACATCATAATCATAATGATTTTAGTCGATATTGAGATTATGATTATTCACTGAATAAAAAAAGGTCTTTTAACATTGGATTTCATTGAACTTTAAATATAATTCAACTGGAAAACTGATAAAAAATGACTTTGTTAATATTAGTGTATGATAATATTCAATACAAAGACTTATTTCATATATGATGTGTATCATAATATTGTTTTTATTTGGTAAATAAAATGTGAGAAAAGATTGCTGAAATGCAGCTCTCATCCTTTTTGGCCCCTCCAAGCACCGATGTCGTAACAGCTTGGATAGAAATAAAATCCAAGCAGCGGCTGACTCGACCGCAGTGGGCTGAACTAGCATGCCGCCGCCTGGCAGAGAGCGAGTTTGGGCTTTTAGGAAGGGGTGAACTGATTATAGCAGCTGTAAATTAACAATAAATGCAATTAAATAGAAAAAAAATATCGATCTGAAAGACTAATAGATGTAAATTACTCTAATAATCAGTATAAGTTCATTAAACTCACATTTGTTTTTGTCATGTTTTTGATGATTTCATGATATTTGGAACTTTAAGTACATTCAAGCCAAACTTTGCACATTTGAAGGCCATGAACTTCTCCAGTTTTCTTCAGAGAAACTGAACTTGCTTGGCTTACAGATCAAATGTCTGTTTATATGCAGCTGGGTTGCGAACATTGTTTCAGTGGAGGAGCACAATGAGTGCAGAGAAACACATTAAAAAGCAACACATGTGGAGTTAGAACAGAGGAGGAGGAGGAGGAGGAGGAGGAGGTGAGTAATCTTACCATCGTCTCCTGATCCTGAGCCGGCATCTGCGGAGGAGAACAAACAGTTATTAACCAGAGGCTCGCACTGCCACAGACATTAGCTGAATAAGCATGTGCGTCTGCATATGCAAGTGTGTGTCTAGGCCAATATCTGTTTATGAGTGCATGTGTGTGAAGAGTAAGACGCTTTGTGTGCTCGGGGGGTGTGTTGACTGCGACGGGACTTCTC
Source organism: Chaetodon trifasciatus (assembly GCA_037975065.1). Lineage (NCBI taxonomy): Eukaryota > Metazoa > Chordata > Actinopteri > Chaetodontiformes > Chaetodontidae > Chaetodon > Chaetodon trifasciatus. Next base: position 1,733,768 of record JBBMOE010000006.1, read on the forward strand.
TAAAGACGGTGCAGAAAGTGATACCGAGAGTCGGATTGAAAATGCGTGCAGGGAAAACAGAGAGGAAACGACAGCGAGGATGCCCTGAGGCGTTCAGCATCATGCATCTTCCACGTTCCACAGCGGCACACAGACGATAACACCTCCAACCGTGGACCTGTGTGTGGCAGAGCTGTGGGGAGGCACTCCGTTTCCAGTTGTTGGTGCGTTTGTGTGTCGACGACTCCTTCTCCGTGGCTTTCCCTCTGAATCTGTGCAAAGCTGCCCTCAAACACACTGGGCTTACTGAATTGTTTAACAATATGGCTGTGAAAGGGATAGTGATGAGCACTTAGACGAACAGGCACTGTGTAACTTGAGCTGCAGCATAAAGCGATCTGCTAAAATGCCCAGGGCCAGAGACCAGACGCAGGGCCTCAGAGGACTGTAGGGGGATAATAGCTCAGCTCCATACGAATGCCCATGTGAGATGAGTTCATAGGAGCGGCTGCAGACACTGGCTGGAGCATCGCAGCTGTAAAACACATGGAATCTGACCAGCAAGCTGTCCTGTAGCTTTAACGGCATAAGCTTTGGTTCAATAAAATACATTTCTGGCGGGCTGAAAACATGAGGTCAGCGCAGCAGACGGTCAGCCGTGCCAAGGGAAAGTAAGCAAGCCTCAAAGCAACCAGTCAAAATCTGATTATAATCAGTGAGGTGGGACTGCCTCCAAAATGAAAGCATAATTATTTCACTGGCAAATTTGAAATTCAAATTTTTGGGAAATTCTTTTTTTTCTTTTGTTTGACAGATTAAAAAAAAATTTAAACAGTCCTTGAATAATTCAGCCTCTTTAATAGTGCAGCTGTTACCAACTGTTGGGTAAAAAAAGTCTGTAGGTGGAATAAATGCTTTTTAATGAACTCAAAAACCAGAGACTTGTGCAGTTTTTCTCTCATTTGGCAAACTTTCCACCTAACTTATTTATTTTGTCTATATCAACAACAATCACATCTTATCCAACATCAGAACTGCTGTATTATGACTAATGGTGATTCGGTTAAAGCTGTATGTAGAACTAGCAGAAGTGTTGGTATAAAAAAATACACTGTAGCAGCCAGCAACGCATGTCGCCGCTCCTTCCCCCATCAACCCAAGGAGGGTCCAACCCCAGGACACTGATGTATAGGCTGAAAACATGCTTAACACTCCTTAAAGTGCAAAAAAATATAAAGATATGTATGGATATTGACATAAAACAGTGAAGTGCTGTACGTTTCTAAAGGCCTATGCTCAATATTTACTGTACAAACTGGTATCATGCCAAGTTAAAAATAATAGCTACGCAACATCTGGTGAGGCTTTCAAAATAAAGCTTGCTGAGAAATGACGGTCACAGGTTGGTTAAGTTTGGAACAGATTATGGTTTGAGTTAAAATAACCTCTTCCTAAGTCGCTCCTTATACCACGTTCGTGCTTTGCTCCCATCATTATTGCCCCCTGCTGGTACTGCACCTTCACACATGCTTCATTTTCATGCTTAGGTAATATAAACCGTGACAATAGCACGCTCTCCTCTACTGGACCAGCGGGTCTATTGCATACTTTGGAGCGAGACTGGGCTGCTGACTACCATCACTCTGATTCAGGTGGTGTCGGGGAAGGTGGTGTGCTCGTACTAGCATCAGGAGCTGAATGCAGATTATTGCAGTGCAGCTACCTGCACTGTGATTCATGACTGGCTCCTGTGTGGACAGAAGAGCAACTGTTCTGAGGTTACTTGATCCAGTGAGGGAGTAAACAGTTGATACACTAACTGAAGAGGGTTGGCTTATTACATAAAGAGCAAAGCCAAAGCCAGAGCTGAAAGTGATACTGATATTTGAACGCTGTGACAAAAGGGTTGCAAGCATAAGCTGCTGGCGCTAGCACAACTGGCAAGCTAACAGTAGCATTCTACAAGTTGTAAATGGTTAACCTTTTTATCAAGTACTTTTACTGTCATTACTCTCTGACTGAGACCTTGTACTCAAATGCAGCACTGACACCTAAATAAAAGAGGAGTACTTAATAAAAGAAGATGCTCCCCGTGTTTTACTGCATGTTGCATCTTGCAGGTTATAGAAGTCATGCAGTGATGTCTGATCTCGACTGCTGCTGGTCAAAGGCTTCAAAAAAAGGTGGATGGCCAGGAGGAAAATATGGAGTGAAACTACTTTAAGTGTATTTATGTTGGGAGTTTCTGGAATGATTTTATGCTGACCTTTATTTCACTAAAATTCAGCTTGGATCCTTTTTTATTAGTCATGTCCTCCATCATTGTTAATGACTGATTCAAAATTGCGGGGCGGCATGTTTTCTCAGCTTCTGAAGGGGGGGCTTGCAAGAAAAAAGCTTGAGAACAACTGTTTTAGTGCAACATAACACAGAGTGAACATTATGAATAGAGGAGCTGAGGATTAAACTTTCACAATATAGAAAGCTCTCACCCTGTCCTCAGGGCTCCAAGTCAGAATTAAATTATAACTGAAAGTGTACGACACCATAGATATTCCTGCCTCCAGTTTTGTGCTATTTAACAGATGGACAATTGGTGACATTGACACACAAAGTTTTAGCAAAGGCGGCGCAGACAAAGACTGCCAGCTAGCACCTTTGATTCTCCACGCACCTCCTCTACAAAGACCGCCCTGTTCGGTGTAACCTCCTTTAACATCTGCAGAATTTCAGTGACCTTGGAACATGAGGGACACTAAATGTGCAGTGTTTCATGAAAAGGCTTAGCTTGAAAGATCAGGCTGAAGTCAGAAGGGGTTCAAGGAAGATCAATAAAAACCTTTAGTATCTGTACAAGGGCAAAGGTTTGAGGAGAGAAAGACTAGCATTAGAAAATAGAACAAAACGTCTGCCTGCTCGTCTACCAAATGAAGGGCTGCAAAGAGGAGACTCAGTTTTATTTTGCGAGAGGCACTGAAGAGTGAGTGAGGGAGCAGAGGAGAAAAAAAAAAGCTTACTTCCATCGACAATAGATGATTGAAGTGATTTTTTTTTTTTCCCCCAGTTTTGGAGCGACTGATTAAAAGAGGAAAAGAGCTGAAAGGAGCCTTCTAGGGAAGCTGTTACACCAGACACAAATCTTCTAGTGTAAATCAGGCTTGAAAGTTGGGCTTCATTAGAAGATATGGCTGCAGTAATGTGGACACTGGAGGTGGTTTTGTGTATCAAACCAGTTGTGGGTCCTGATCCAGTGGGCTCTCTTTACTGTGACTGTGACATAAATTCACATATCTAATACACATACACTTGCAAAAACAACCTGCTGCATGAATAATTTTTCCAACAACAAACAAAAGGCGGACTACTTCCTGACATTTGTAATGTTGAGCTGTGGCATGTATAAATCTGACTTTCATGAATTAGATTTCCACAAAGATCTTCAGGATTTGCAGCTTTAAAGGCTACAGTCGCTGTCTGGGGCGAATTGGAGCAAGTTTGGGCACCTTTGAAATTATGTTCCATCAAAGCCTAACTTGATAGGAACATTTTCGCCTCAGCAGGAAACATGGGTTTTTAATCTAGTGACCACAGGGGTCGGTCGATGCCCGGATTCAGCGAGAATCTTTCATATCTTACTGACCAAATAGCTTTCTAGATACAACACAGATCCCAAAATGGACTCTCAGAGGTGGTGGACCTTCCAGTCATGATTATATCTCATTCTAGTTTGACAGAATTGCTGAAGTTTCCTCTGCGATTGTCATCAGATAACACTTTTCAGGTTCAAAGCAACAACCAGCCCAGAATCTGTAGGAATTATGTGCATTGTGGAAGACAGCATGTCATGACTCATGTCCAGTGCCAACGCACAGTGCAAACCCAGGAAGCAGTGTGCCCTTTATGTAGCGAGGTGGGGAGTATGGTGGGGGTGAATGAGCGTCACAGACCTGCAATTAGCGTTGGCATAAAAACGCTGCAGCTGGATGAAATCCAGATTTTGCAGAAACATTTGACTTTCTAGCCTGGTGACAGACTCAACCGAACATGTCCTTGACAAAGACCTTGACTCCCCTCAGGGGTCCTGCTCTGTCACTCATCTTGGCCTCTGACCTCCCTGGAGGAGAGAAAGCAAAGAAAATCTCCCTACAGATCAATAATGGGTTGGATTATCACTTAAAGTACTTTGAATTCAGATCGACTTTGCAACTAATTAGTAATAGTGGGACATGGATTTTTTTTGTACACAGAGAATTAGTGGTGCATTGATGACTTTTCCTGTGCAGTATGTGAGATTAGAAATTACACTGATTCTCATTGAAGCCCCGGTCTACTGAAAACCCAGAGTGTGCTTCTTTTTTCAAATCATCAGCCATGTATAAAGAGGAGAGGGTCGAACTCAGCAAAGCTCTGTTTAATAAGTCAGCTAAACATATGGCTCCTGTCATCTGTCAGAGCTCAGGGAATGCAGAGCAACAAAATGGTGATTAAACATGTCATCAACATTTTAACACTGTGTCAATTAAACCTTTTCCCACCTTCCTGTTTAATGACTTCCTGAAGTTATACTGTTGACTTTGTAAACTGAGTTGAAAAATGCTACGTTAGCGCTCGCCTTTGCCTGACTCTCCTCTGGGGAAACTAGACTGCTTGGTTTGTTTCACTTGGCTAAGCTAATGTTTAACTGCTCCTCATTGCGCTGGGCTAGCACTTGATGTGATAGGAAAGTGGTATCATCCTGTACTAATCAGCTTTTGCTGGCTTTGTACTGCTGAGAGCACTCCCTGTTATTGACTTCTAAATCAGAACTTCTTTCTCTATCAGTGACATGAAGGTAATAAAGCCTGGAAGGGAGAGCAACTGGAATAAAAAAACTGTAAATTTGCTTTTTCACCTGACAGATGTTGCACTTAAAAGGTCAATAATGGGCCAAAATAGCAAACTTTGTAAACCTCTGTGATATAATATTATGCATGACGTGCACACTTTCCTGCAGCAGATACACGATGCTTTTCCTTGAGGACGGAAAATGGACGGCTATGGCATGAAATCCTGCCTCGCTGCCGTCACTTAGCTGGAAACTGGCACCTCAGCAGGCCTCCTGTTTACTGTTTGGAATGACCACAGACTCTAACGTCTGGCCTCTTGGCCTCAGCAGCATCCATCCAAGAGGGTTAATGAGGGCACATGAAACAGTGCTGTGAGGTGGTTTCTTGGTATGGTAAACATCAAGAAGGATCCTGCGGGTCAGTCATGTTCAGTAAAAACAGGAAAAAGTCCTGGTAATGTAACGAGATTTAGGATCAAATATCTAACACGTCTCTCAACCTGTTTTCAGTTCAGGGCTCCGGGGGCTGAAAATAGTGGCTGCAACATGAGTGTAAAACCAGGAGTTACCTGGGGAAGGTGTTCTGGATGCTATATCTATAAATTAGGTGTGCAGATCAACTACAAAAGATTCTATTTTTAAAGACAGACTGAAAAGACAGACGTCCATCCAGATTCTGAAACCGATTTAAAAATGCTTCCCGTTGTCCCATTGTACAAACAACATTAACACTACAAGGGTTCATGGTTCACCCTGGACCTCGGACAACAGCACATGAGAGACAAGATGCTCCTCTTGAGCTTTTGGTTTTATTATAATCATCAGCAGATGGAAATTTCCCAGTTCTCGATCTGTTCCGGGACCTTTAAGAGCCTCTTGTCCATGTTGGCTTCAAGGCTGAGTGACAGGTCTTTAAAGCTGCACTTATCCACATTTTTCTATCAACAGCAGAGCAAATGACTATGTGTAATGTCAAAGCAGTCACTCATAGTGATGAATTTGCAGAGAATTATTGCTTGACTCTGCAAATTCACTGTTTTGGTTCACTCTTGCAGCTCACATTAGCATAGCCTCCAGAACCCAATGTGCACTCCCTGTTCTGTACCAAATGGCCAACCAAGCTGGTGGAGCATTTCCCTCAGGAGTTGATGGAGACCAAAATAGAGCTAAAAGGAGAACTAATATTGGAGTTGCTGCTTAAAAGTCTGATTTAAAAGCCTTTAAAGTACTAAAAAAATAAGAAAAACACAAAAATAACCCTAATTTGGACATCTACAGTAGTACTGATTCGCTAATATGATGAGTCAGAGTGACATTCTGAACACTACATCCAGATTTTCTTTCACCAAGTTTCCCCCTGAGATGTCTCTGCCATGATATTTCTCACCCTGTCGAGGGAAACAAGTATTGGCACCGGCGAGCTGACATATATCCATTACACTGTGTACTGTTGCTGCTAATGGGATTTTGGAGGATGGAAATGGAAAGGTGGACAAGGACAGATTGTGAGGGGGAGAGAACAAAGGCTCTGTGGCAGGCCATGTTCAGCTTGTTTAAAGTAGCTCTGACACTCACGGTTTGTACTATTAGTTATTCCTATCACAGGTATATTTTAATGTTTGCCACTGTTGCACTCATTCTAAGTTAGCTTAGCAGCTTAGCCGAGGGTATCAACTAAATGGCTAAGTGGTGAAGAGAGAAGAGAGGAAACACTTCAGAAGTAACTGCCTGCCCTACTTTTCCACATGAAAGGTTTGTGTGTAACACTTGGTTATGTAAGAAAGCTCCCACACAGCAATCTCATGTGTTTAACTTTCAAATGAAAAGCAAGCATTTGTAACTCTTCCCTTAGATATCTTCATGATAAGAGAGGTTTCATCACTTTAAATGAGCTATATCTTAAATGGTGTCAATTATATTTTCTCTTAATGTACAAAACCAATGATTGCACCAATTAAACAAAAAAATGGAGAGACGGTCATCCATTTATTATCGTACTGCTGTGGAATGAATTTAACTTGAAAACCTCACTTTGTCACCTCATAATAGCTTGTTAGTGTGACAATGAGAGCTGTATTTAAATTAGAAAAGTAACATTTTTTTCTTCCAACTTTTTAAGTACGTCATTTTTCTCCACCTCCTGTTTTCCAGCTGCAACCAGGAACAGAACCCAAACACAGCTCACATTATTCCTGATTTCTGGTGACAAATTAAAGGAAAAGCCTGAAAAACCGAGAAACATCATGAATGCAGAGGCCTCCACACAGGGAGACAAGGAGCCACTGAGTGGTTCGATAAGTTTGAAAACGAATCATGTGTCACGGCTTCACAGTCACAAGACTGTGGGCCACGACTGACGGAGGTTTCACAGCAACACCACCGTCATCAGAACACCAAGTGAGGGAATGTGAGGGCATGACTCTGTACAGAAGCCCTGCATCTACAAATACATAACATGCATGTGTAGAAGCCTCCGTGTGTGTGTGAGTGTGTGTGTGTGTGTGTGTGTGTGTGTGTGTGTGAGAATCTTACTACTTATCCATTCAGCCAAATATTTTTGTCCATATTTATGATTTTCAAGGAGCTTTTGTGGTGGCGATGAATCACAGTTTTATTGACTGCTGTGTTTTTAAACTGCCAGTAACTGCTGGCCCCTCACTCCTCTTAACCGGTCAGTAGGGGGCGCAAGTGATCAATAACCCAAACACCAGAATAAACGTTGGCGTTGTACGTTCCTGCATATGTGAAATTTGGACGTTTCAAATTTTAAAACTGTACGTTTCACATGTTAAATGTGTATGTTTCATATGTAGTGGATATATTCAAACTTTCTTTACATTTCAGTTTTCAATTGTTTGTTAACTACAACACTGTGGTGTTGGCACAAAAACCACTTTGTTAGTTTTATCAAAAATCATGTTGGCTTTAAATACTAGCTGCAGGTAATGTAATTAACAGTTTCTTCAACGATGATGATCATCATTAGTATCATTTCACCCACTCACAACCCATCCATATTAATCTGTGATTGCGATCTGTGCGTCACTGCCTGGTGGAGATCTGCAGTCTTCAGAGCCTCTCGCAATGCAATAAGCAAAGAAAATGGAGGAGCCTGTCACAGCCAGAAAGCATTAAAACTAACAGGCGATTGTGGGAAAACGGCTTTGTGGACGCCCCAGAAAACACAAAAGGAACCGATAAATCCCTCTTTGATTGACGTGCATCACATATTGTATAATTCACTTTTTGTATAAAACAATAAGGAGACTTTTTGTGCAAAAACAGTATATAAAGATAATTGCTGTTCCCTGGAACTGGGAAACAGCACCAGTCTTTGCAGAATATAACTTCTGAGAGGGAGACAAACTGGGTAGGAGGGTTTTTTCCTTCATGTAATTTGGTCTTAAAAGCTTCATATTGTATTTGGTCCCTTACATCAATGTTCTTAGAGAGATAAAGCAGCACACTTACTTTGTGTATCCTACTGAGTTTAAATAGCTTTTATTAGTAGTATCATTCTTATTTGTTTCTGGGACACTGCTGCATGAATATTGGATTTGACACTGTCTAAATTATGTAAAATCAGCCTTTTATCGTTTATTTGTTTGTCTCGGGTCGGTTGCATATTGACTGAGAACATATCTTGTTCAAAAATTTTATTTTCACTGTGTCACATCCCATTCATCATATCCACTGCGTAACCACACTAAAATTACTTGAAGTCGCAGAATCACACAAGTGTAAGGGGATGTTAAAAGGCAGTCGTCAGAATTAAAGCCGCTGTGCTGTACTTAAAAAAATAAGAAGTGAGTAAGCTCCCATTCTGTGTTAAATCAGAGCACCGAGAGAGGGAAGGCTAGTAACTGTGGCCTTGTTCTGGATAAATGCCAGAATAAAGTGTTCTTCTGAGTGTAACATGAGACGCTGAATAGAGCATATAGAACCACTGTCATGGTCTGTTTGTCAGAAGACTGCGCCACAAAAACATCCTCATTTGAACCCGACATTAAGTTCTGCTTCTTGCATCAAAGAAAAGGGTCTTTATTCCTTTCTCATTCAAAAGATACACAAAGCCATAACACACACACACACACACACGCACACACACACACACACAGGCTTACGCTATCACATGTCTTGAAAAGGACCTCACACACAACCCACAAACAAGCAATTTAGAGAAAGGCGGGACATTTCATGTGACTCTGCACAGCCCTGCTTACTGGCACGCAGACACCACTACTGTTACCGAGGTGACATTTCCACCTCAATCTCCACACGCTGCCTGTGCTGAGCCGGGCCCATTCAGCGGCCTTTTAATGGACTTCTGCCGGCTGCCTGTCACTGAGGGTAACTGAGTCAGCGACTGCTCGACTCAAGCCCACAACGCTATGTTAGCTTAAGCAGTGATTCACGTACGCCTCAGAAACAGCCGGCATCACCTCGCCAGCGGATTCACTCATTCACAACTAAGCACTTTATTCAGAATGTGACTCACTAATTGGTAGAATTCCTTCGCGGGAGTCAGGGAGTCTGAAGTATACGCTCATGCACTTGGATTTGTCATCACAGGATTAAACACATTACATCGGCCAATCTTAATTACACATGTTCTAATGAAATAAAAACCAGAGGGGGAAAAATCTGCTTTTGTATGTGGAACAAAGTTTAATGGCAATGAAAAGCTGCATAAATATTAAAACATAATCCATGTGTCATTAGATTAGACTGGTTGTTTCAGCCGCTGTGGTCATTTTCAAAATAAAAGCTCCAGCTGCAGCACATGGAAACTGGCTGTTGAAAGGATAACGAACGTCGTAGCTACACTGGTGAAAATGTGTCTTAATTAAAACAGACAGCTGATGCTCAGTCATCAGGATGAAAATGAAGTAATTTTATTAGAGTCTTATTTCTAACACTACCTATAGAGTAAATTAATACAACAGTTCACAAGCTTTTTATGACCAAGCATCTTTAACTTTATAGTACTGTCTACTCCCAGCAGCACTTCTCGTCTCCACAACAGAGCTAATGAAGTGGCTGACCTTTTCCGACTGAAGACGCCTACTGAGCAGCTTAAACACCAAACTATATCAGCAAACAGTAATCCCAATTATGTTAGATAATTACACTGGCGGCTTTTTCTTTGCAGCCAATGGAAAGATGAAAACAACAGTAGAAGCCATCGACTCTTAGAATAGAAGTTGCCGCTCAAAAAAAAAAGGGGGGTATTCCCTACATATGAGGGACAATCTGCAACAAGCCATGCAGCTACTCATTGATGTGAAGCAAAACAAAGGACGCTAAAAGCCTGAAAATCCAGATTTTATCACTAGAATCAGCCGAGTCAGCAGATATTTCTTCTACAAATGCTCTAAACCTGGAAATGTGCTGAGCAGATAAGGTGTGCTGGGGTTGTGCTGGTTCCCACTTCTGCTGTTTCGGTCCAGTCTACGAGCTTTAACCTGTTTGATTTGATGCAAACTGAATAAACTGGCATTTGTCATTATGAGCCTACATCAGCAACCTGTACAGATGACGCTAACTCCAATTTATTAGTACTTGTATTGCAAGACAGTGTGATTAACATATTATGAGATTTGCCTCGTTTGTGTGCACTTGTTTCATTTTAGCCCTGTGTGAGACGTCACTGCGTTTTGCTGTCCTTTATGGTTGTGCTAGTTTCTCTGCTCTCTGACAGTGCAATAAAAGCTTCCTAACAGGAGTAATTTAGCCATCCAAAACAAAAAATGGACGGTCAAAGGGCGCCTCCTAAAACACATCGTGTCCCTCAGTTATCTTGATTGTTGAGTTGTCACACTCTCATTCATGGGCTCTCAGTTTGTTCCACTCAGGAACGGCTGAATCATGTGTGACTCCTACTGGTAAAGTTCTGTATAACTGGTCGGGTCCATCTGCCCAACCCTACTGTATGCCCCCTGCAGAGGAACTGATTTATAGATCAGCATAGCACTTCACTTGGTAAGTGTTGTCGATGTTTGTGTGGTCCATAATCAGGCCCTGATACTCATTCATTATCCACTCCAAGCTAACTGTATTTACTTTGATTCACTTGCTGATAATGGGAAAGATTTCATTACAAATTTATCTACTCAAAAGGAGACAATTTCCGTGCAATCATCATATAGCTGAAGTAATTGTATTTACATTCATTCCTTCATTTGGATGGAAAGCAACAATTGCTGAGAAAGGACTGCGTGCTGTGGAAATGGCTTTTCAAGATAACAAAATACAGAGATTACTGAGCCTTTCCTCAAGTTGCTCCAGGCTGCCTTGCCATCATCTCAGCATCAAAAATATGTAGGAGAAAACACAACCAGCCAATCCCGGCAATTTCTCGCAGCCTACATGTGACATCTCCAAACACCTATGCACATTAGCTTGGTTCATAGCTACCTTAACACGCTAACAAAGAAGCACCCGGTTTGGTGAATTTATGCCACCAAACTGAGCCAATAAACTGAAACACGCCACTACAGGAAAGGTACGTTGTAACCACTACACTGGTTTACTCACATCATACTCATACTACAACAATATGGGCCGTCAGAGGCTCACAGTGCTATAAAATATCAGCATGCCATCAAATACACAGAAATGTTAGCTGTTATGTTAATGTTAGCTTAACTACAGACAAACCAATGTTGCTAACTCATTGTTCTGCTGCTAGCATGGCTAAAAATGTAGCTTGTAAGTGTAAGGTGGCCTCATGACATGCAGTGAAACAGTTTGGCTGATAAGAGTCACAGAGAAATGTCATTTAATGCATTCATTGTGAATATAAAGCTTTGGGCGTATCACTTCTAAATATATTCTTTCTTGCATTCTGGAAATTATTCATGCAGTAAGTAATAATATGAAAAAAAAAATCAAGTGGCTTCACTGGATCCCTTACAGAATTAATTCAAGTATTCTTTGAAGAAGATGAAAGAAAACAAAATGTCGACACAATCCAGAAAAAAATGAAATGGCCATCAAGATGATGTGTGATTCAGTCATTCAATTTTCTGCTTTATTGAGCATGCCTCTTGGCTTGGTGTTACAGTAACTACCTATGACAATTTGGCAAGTATTTACATTTTATGCCTTTTGACATTTATTTAAATATTACATAACAAAAGGTCATAGCTGTCAAGCTCTCTGTTACTTTCTGTTTAACACACCAATTTTAAATAAACTGTATAATTAACTTGTTTAACTCTGCATTGCTCAGCAGGCCTCATGGCCAAACGCTGTTTTCAGTGTCTTGTGAGGACATTGCCGTGATGAAATCTTCATCTGCTCTATGAGAATACTTGTCACTGTCACCGTCTTTGAGCTCGTTACGCTAAACTTGGGAAAATTACATCAGTCTGACACCGACAGCAACTTTTCCCATCATGCAATTTTTGTAATTCCCTTGAAGCAATTACTGAATCCAATCCGCTGGAAGTATTTGGGTGGGTGATTGTAATATTTAAGCCTGAAAATTGCACTATTGTATAAACAATCTGCTTTGATTACATTTCTAACATTCAAGCTTTACATTTACTTTCATCTGCGTGCTTACAGACAAGCATTGTGTGTTACCTTGCATGATTTCTGTTTGTGTAAATGTGCAGTGTGTACTCTGTGTGTGTGTGAGAGAGTGTATCTGTGTGTACATCTGCGTAGGCACCATAATGTAAATGTACATACCAGCAGGACAGGCGCCTTCTGACATAATAAGTACTTCAGACTGCTGCTTGCAGGCATCTCTGCGCAGGAAACACTCGTTCTGGTAGTTCTGATTGTTGGAGCCGCACACTGGGGCGTAGTCATTGTTGCACTGAGGAGAGGAGAGCAGAAAACAGGTGAGTAGAGGAAGCGGTTATATGAAACACCTGTGGAGAGCGTGTCCTCAGATCAGCCTGTCTTCATCCAGGTAGGGGTCAACTCACTCCATGAATGACACTTTAGACAACAAATGTTTGACTGGCGTCGTCTTTTCAAATGGACTGACCTTCCAATAACTTTATTTGGAGACTTAAATTTGCCAGATGTTGGGGTATGAATGAGTAAAAAAACCCAACAGAAATAGACGACATGGAAATGCAAGTCCCTTTATGACAGACACAGACAGATCAGGAGGCCTTTCAGTGCAAAGTCTGCGCTTCAGGGGGATTAAAACTGTGTACAATTAAAAAAAACAACATAAATTGAACATCATTGGGTCCAGATTGGATAATGTGAAATGACACAATAACTTTACCATCACACAATGTGATAAAATAATGTTTAAGTGTCAAAGGTTGGGAAATGTGTGTGTCTTCTGTGCATTAATGAGCCGTTTAACGGATTTTTTATTGATGCATATCATGAACCAACCTTATCCGCATCAGCTGCACAAAGTTTTTGGTTTAACTGGCACTTGATGGGTAAGATTATAGCTTGTTAATAATATAAAAATCGGTTGTAAAATAAAAGCCAATCCTCATGTTGAAGTTTTGATGTACACAAATACATGCAATTAAATTGTGCAGAATTTAATAGATACAGTTTATCACATCAAACCAGTCTGCACATATCAGTCCATACATCAGTTTATTCATTCATTCATTCATTTTCTATACCCGCCTTATCCCTTTCGGGGTTGTGGGGGGCTGGAGCCTATCCCAGCTGTCAACGGGCAAGAGGTGGGGTACACCCTGGACTGGTTGCCAGTCGATCACAGGGCAACATATACAGACAGACAACCATTCACTCTCACACTCACACCTAGGGACAATTTTTAAGTCACCAATTAACCTAATGAGCATGTTTTTGGTCTGTGGGAGGAAGCCGGAGTGCCCTGAGAGAACCCACGCATGCACGGGAAGAACATGCAAACTTCGCACAGAGAGGCCCCCGCCTGACCCGGGGATCGAACCGGTGACTTGCTGTGAGGCACGCGCATTACTTGCTGCACCACCGTGTCGCCTACATCAGTTCACAGATTACCAAACTTGCCGCACAGGAGCAAAAATAAAGATTGTACATTTGCTTATCACCAGCCATCCAGGGTCAGTTACAAGTTTCACACATGGCATCGTCACATCAGGCACCAATTAGGATTTAGCAGCATTCACATCAGAAGCTGGTTCCATTCATTACATGCTGTAAAAATCTGCTCCTTGTTTTTAATCGGTCATCTCCATGCTGTATTTATCTTGAGAAAAATGGCCACCTTCTACAGCTGCTCACTGCCGTTGTTGCTCCACTGGAGCAGTTGCAGGTTAAGTGACTTGCTCAAGGGCACTGAGCAAAATAGCTGTGAAGGTAACGGGAGAACATTACTCATTCATTTCCCCTCACGGTTTGTTGGCTTCGGAGCAACTCTACATTTTTCAGATGACTGATGGCACTGGAGCGCCAAGTTTTCATTTTTTTTGGCCGTAGAGGAGAGATATTCATTTGATTTGATATTGATTCGCCTGCGCTACGCCACAGGAATAACAAACATGATGATTCAATTGAGAAATATTCCCCTCTATTCCCTGTGGAAGAAGGAATGGCTATCAGAGGGTCCAGAGAAATTGTGGCTGCGTAGTCACAGCCTATAACCTGATTAAACTCCAAAGTGCTGAAAAATATGCGATGTGTGAAAATGTGTTCCTGCTGGGTGTGACATCACAAGGACAAGGGGCTCGCCTGAGAGTCCCCACAGGAACGAGGCTAAGGAGCTCATGGCTCTTTGTCTACTCTTCTGTTCCCCTTTAAGTCTCTAATGGATTGACCTGGAATCCGTTCTCTCTGAGCCGGCTGTGTCTTCGCAGAACACTACGCGGCTCTCTTCAACAGGAAATGAGTACAGACATTAACACGTCTGTGTAGGTTTACAGACACATGACGCTCCAAATACAACAGACTAGACACAGGCTGATTTGAGGTCCACACTCAGTTCAGTTAAATTGGGAAAGTGCATCTTTGCCTTTCCATTTTGGAATAAAGAGGAACACTCTGCCACCTCTAACCACAGACTGTCAAAGACAATGGACAAGGACTCCGCAAAGAGGTGGAGCATGGGTGGAGCTGAGGTGCATCAAATGAAGCCTGGTTGTTTAAACAAAACTTTACATGTGATTTTCAGGAAAAAATGAACTCATTCAAGTCATATACAAACAGTATTAGGGCTGCAAATAACCATCATTTTCACTGCGGATTGATCTGTCGATTATTTTCGCTTTTCAACGATTAATTTGGAGAAAATGGTGAAAAACATCGATCAATGTCTCCCAAAGACCAAGATGTCTTGTTTCATCCACAAACCAAAGAAAGAAAAACGATGGAGCCAGACAATTTAGACTTTATTTCTAAGAAAAAAAAAACAATCAATTGATTAGCAAATTGGTTGATTTCTGGACTACAAATCCAAAGCAGTCAACAGATCTTAATCTAGTCTTAATGAGAACTGTAAACCTCTCTTTTGTGATCCAAAGCTTGCTGTTCATCTTCCCCTTTGCAATTTCAAGAGAAAACTAAACTGAGGCTGAGGCTGTATTAAAGCACAGTACACTGCAGGTGAGACTCAGCAGACCGTCTCTATAACTCCTCACCAGGTGTTAGACATAAGTTCTGTTGTTCAGGAACCAAAACAGGACAAATAAGAAGACATTTAGCAACTTTCCTCTTGCTCTGTGTGGACGGAAATCTTTAAAACCTAAAAACAGGAGAGTGTTCACACATCCTTTTTGCGTGTACTGCACACTATATTTTCAGATTTAGCTGGATGTCATCTGAGACACACACGAGGCCTGATGGCCGCAAGGAGAAGCGCTAAAATAACCATCGATTCAAGAGTCCCGGAGCATTAAACGATCAAGTGGGCATACTGTTTTTGACCAGCTGAGGGGGAAAAGATGGCAGAATACACAAAAAAGAGAGCGAAGAGGAGAAGGAGAGTAGATGGGCAAGAAACTGCACACTGGCTCTTGATCAAAGGGATTGAGATGCAGGAAGGAAAGAGGCTGTAGAGAAGAGGAGAGGCAAACTTGATGAGTGAAATTGGGCTTGGGGGGGAGAGAAGTCAGTGGAAATGGATGAGAGTGAGAGGGAAGGAGACTGAGGGGTAATAAAAGTAAAGAAAAATACAGAAGTGAGATGCAGACGGCTAGTTAGAGAGAGAGAGAAGAGAGAGACGGAGCCCTGGCTCAACAAACTTGGCACGATAAAAAAGAACCACAGCGCCTGAAGAAACGGAGGCAAAAAAAAAAGAACATCATAACATAAAATAAAAAAAAGAATGAGAAGAAGAAATGGGGACACAGAGCGAGAGAGGGAGAGGAATAGAAAATCCCCTCAAAGGAGAGTGGGAGAGAATGAAAAAATGGCAACCCCACAAAGGCGCTTGGAATAGCTTACTGCAGGGCCTGCGCTTTTTTGCCATCCTCTATCCTTCCCCTCTGTCTCCCCCCTCCTTCCCCTCGCTCTCACACTCTCTCCCATCTGGCTCAGGCTGTTCTTAACCTGGGGACTCTCACTTTATGCCAGGCGTGATGCAACGGAAGGGAAAGCTGCCCAGCAGAACCCTGCGGGTGTCTTTTAAGAGTGCCTTCTTTTCTGTGAAAACTCCCCCACCCCATCTCTTGATCTTCCCCGGTATTTGGCGCTCACCCCGACGGAAAGGAGATGGGGGATGAGAGGATGGGTGATTCAAAACCTCCGTCTCCCAAAGAGGAGGTGCAAGACGGAGGTTGCAGCTGTGTCTCACCTAAAAATACGCACAGGTGGGTATAAAGGAGGATCCTGTGTCTTACGGCCTCTTAACGCATGTGGGGTGCATCTCTTTCATACTTCAGTTACTTCGGCGGGTATGGAGCGGAAATAGACTGCCAAACATGAGACAAGACATAAAACACTGCACCACTTCACATTGACTGAATCTTTCAACTGATCTTCAACCAGTCTCAGTTGACACTTATCTGCCAAGTTCTCATTTATTCATCTGGGACTCCTCTTGACGTGACTAAAGCGAGCTGAGGTTACAGATTTCAAACTTTCAAACTGACTCGGGTTTCGTCGCGCAGCACTTCTTTACACAGCACATGACCATATTACAGACAAAGGCGTCCCTTGTTAGAGCCATTGTCAGGGCGCTGCAGCTTTGGTCCTTGAATGTCGGGCAGCGTGTGATGTTGGGAGTCTGCATATATAAGCGTCGTCAGCTGTTTTGCTTTACTGTTAAGTCGGCCATGATGACTGTCAGCTAAATGTTAATGAAAAAAAGACAAAGGTGTCCAAAAAAACATGTGAGATCTGCGCCTAGCAGCCATTTGAAGGAAGATTCCGGGAGGAGGAAAAATGAGGCATGTTAATGAGCGGGGGTCAATGAGACAGAAGGTGAGAAAATTTGATCCTCCACAATTCTCAGCAGACAGGGCAGTGGGGGCCGTTGGCCAGGACCATATGGCACGCCCTTATGTGCCCGCTGGCTCGGGCTTTGCAAAAGTCGCAGACATCGGCCCCACACCTCCGCTGTGACAAAACCTGGACAGTCTCGTGGCGCCTTGACCCAGAACACAGCGACAGCAGAGGTGCCGAAGGTTCTGCCGGTGCTCTCATGCCGGCTTAAGGACAGGAAATGTGGAGGTGCATCCCCGTGCATTCATGCAGCTGACACTAAGGGCGCTTGATCATGCATTTCTGTTAGCATCACGTTTGCAGCATCTTGTGTGCATTTAAGCTAGTTTCCATTCTTCTTCCATGCCGTTTCATACCCCTTCCCACCCATTCTGTTTTTTGTCAGTAGAAATCTAGTTTCCACAAACCTCCTGCAGGGGCTGCTGTGGCTCTGCCTACCTTCAACTCTCTTCATCTGAGTTCCAAAAGCTAAGCTTTGGGACTGCAGCCAGGACCTGTTGTCTCTCTACCTGCCTGGGATCGGTGCATCACACACATGCAGAGAAACACACACACAGCCGGCAACTGACGCATCCACCGTTACAGCGCTTTGTACAAAAAAGGCATCTGCGCCTTACCAGGTCACAACACACAACAACCTTGCAAAACAAGCAGAACCATCGTCATTCATTCTACATCTCTACAGCAGATTCCCAACGCTGACTTCACAGAGGATCTGACAAAACTGCTGGCTGACAGGGGTGGAACAAAGACAGGTATGGAGAGGTAGATGTGAGGAAAAGGAAGAAGGAAGAGTGTGCCAGAGATACAGGGAAGGAGGTGCAGGGTGGTCAGCAGGATGAAGGCACAAGGGAAGGAGAGAGGGAAGAGATTGGAAGGTGAGAAAGTGTAAGTGAAGAACGCAGGAGGATGATAGGACGGCAGGAATGACAGGAATGAGAACAATGTGGAGGAGAGGCGAAGTACATGCACAACAGAAGCTGCATGAGAGGAAACCATACGAGTGGGAGACAAAGGAGAGGAGGGATGCAAAGTGAAGGCAAGTGCACGCATCAGTGCGTGACTATGTAGCGGAGGGAAGGAGCATGCCAATTTGAGGGGCAGAGCTCTGCGAAATGCTGCAAGAGCAAACATGACAGGATATCAACATCAATAAGCGAGAAAACAAATGACTCATCCGTCTGTCCGACGGAGCTCCACGCCACCCAAACCTTGCAATCTTCACATATGCAAAAATGATCATCATTCCAAGCAGCGATTAGTCAGATATTAGCAAATCGTGCATGTAGAAGTCACACTGATGTATGTGTGAACTGCAGCACAGCAACTGTCATTCTGAAGTGAGATATCCAGAAAACTGCACGATTACTGGATTTGAAGTTAAACGCTGAATGGAAGGCTGCGGATTTTTAGATTTGTGCCTATCAAACTTTGTCATTGTAAATGATGCATCCAATCATATGTCAGAAGTCATCTTGTGTAATATTCATTTTCATGGAAAATTTAGATGCAAAGTAAAAATCTGAACTACAAGTTAAGCCACTGACTACTGAAGCTCGCTATCTCGAAAAGGGATCTTCAAAGAGAAAACGTTCATGTGAACTTGGGACAGCTGATAAATCTGCAGCTCCCTGACAACAGCATTTTAATTTGATGCAGTTTGAGGACCAAGTTGAACTTCGCTCCTTTCGTCGGTCTTCTACTTTCCAGCCTTGGATTCATTTTGACAACTGTGCGGCTAAAACCTCACACCAATATGCTTCTACTGATGAACAGTAAACAGGTGGTGTGTGGAGCCCTTACGTTAAAGTTCACGGAGTTACATTTCTCTCTCTGGTGGCATCGCTAAAACATATTGATCTGAAATGAACAAAAATATAACAGTTGTCATTGTGGTGGAATCAAATAGCAGGAGAAGAGAGGGCGTGCTATGAAAGATACAGTGTGATACGTAAAATATTCCAGAGCTGGATAGAGTTACAGATGTTTTTAAGTCCTTGAATTTTATTGTGCTTTGATGGGTTTGACTGCCCTTATTTGCAGAATCATGACATCTGAGCCAGGCTTGACATGCAGTCTGCGTGTCCACAGGGCAAACAAAAACAGAACACAGCACATTTATTAATTGAGTAAAAAAGTGCTGTTACAGTGTTTATTCAGTTTAATAAATGGATGCCAAACTTTAAATATTCTACTATGACATAATATCTAGGCCTGACACCTTCTGCTTGATTGATTTGCTCTTGTCTGATGAAACTGGTCGGATAATCACTTTAATGAAGAGGAAAGTGTTTCTTCATCTCACAGGAGATGCACACCTTCCGTGTTGATAGGCTGTTAATCATGAGGTGCAACCAATCAGATTGTTGTTGTTGTCCTCGCACAGGAGGTTGTCCATGTCAGTCGCGTTCTCACCTCCTGGAAATACTGTTTAGTTTAGGCAAAGTTGGCGTCATCTACACTCATCGCCCGCTGGCTCGCTGGGAATTCCCCTGACAATGACCTGCTCTATTCACACATGGGCTCAAATGGACATAACACAGACTTTGTAGTTGGGAGTTGGCAGGGTAAATTCTGTCTAATGTCGAATGAATGGCTGCCATTTGTAACTACCAAATAGCCTACAACCATCAATGGACTATGAGAAAATGCCTCTTTGTTGTCATTTTGCATCTCTTTGTTTACATTTTGCTTCTGTTCAGAAATCAATCCATCATACCAGTACACCAAATATCTATTACCAATTGCCAATCAGATTTTGAAAGTCCATGTGACGCCTGGCCTCACCCCTGATTTAGGGGATGATGATGATTTAGCGTTCAAACTAGAACCTGATAATCCCATAGTGCTTTGACGCAGCAAGCATTATGTTTGATTCAAAGAAGAAAGTGGGCTACTCCTTGACTTATTCTACATTTGTCAGCAGTTCCTCCATCGACAGCTACCACTGGATGATTTTGAGGCTGATCTGAAGTTAAGAGCATCTATTTTCTGTGACGTGTCTGTATGTTGTGACTGAGAAGAAGAGTGATTTTTTTCTCAGTGCGTCAAATGGTGACTGAGGGTTGAAGGATAGGAGATAACAGCTTTCAGTCCATCTGACAGGCCGGTGTAAGACAGTAACAACGTATTGGCAGCTACCTTTCTAAGCTCCTTACAGGAGATCCAAAAGTGCTTCCCCCTCAGCCGAGAGTCCCCGCAGACTGGCGGTCCCTGCAGTGTGGCCTCGGTCTGGCCCACAGGCCTGATGCAAGGTGACTGTACTTTAAATACCTTTAAAGGGAGGCATCCAGTGGGACGACTTCACTAAAGACCTGAACTGCCTGAAGCAAATGTTTGAATCTGCTGCTCTACACTGACAAAGACCTCTCAAGATCCCCGGGCTCCTTATGGTCGATGAAACCATATTTAGATGAATATAACTATGTGTCAAGTGTTTTTTTACACAACCTCCATCCATATTGAATCTAGTTGGCGTTCAATCCCATGATGCATTGTACTCTCACTTGTGAATACAACCGCAATATATCTGACAACTTCCATGATAAAGACAGAAATGTCTACTCTTCCTGCCTTGATCACCACAGTTGACTTCCACTGCACTGTTTGCTGTGGTGGAAAAGCTATTTTCTTCTCTGCCTATAGACTTAGAAGAAGCTCAGCTCTGCTTTCTATTTGTCCAACACAGCACCCAAGCCTGGTTCAGAGGCATGCCAGCAGTCCATTTAACATACCCCCTCAGGTCTGGTTCACATTTTCTGACCCCAGTCTTGTTCCAAGTACCCTATTAATTAGTATCTGCTGATATCAGGTCTAAATTTTTATTTTTTCTTTAATAGAGCAGCTATATGATTCACACTTAGCATAAAGTGGGCTTACATTAAAATGAGAGAGTACCAGTGCTGCTTCTACTTTCTTTTCAATCCTTTTTCTAGAAAAAAAAAAAGGATTGATTTCAGCAACAAGTCTCACACATACAGTATATCCAATATTACACACACACTAAGCATTGCATGTCAAATACTGGGTCAGAATAAGAGTCTGAGCCTGTCAGTGGCAAAAGCAAACAGTTTTAGTGGACTTACACTGATGGTGTGCAAGTGCCTAAAGGAAAAAAATTGCAGCCTGTTTTGCGGTTGCCGCTGTTGTCCCTGTTAGTCACAAAAACATGGGAAAATATGGCCCATAAAGGCAAAGATTTGACAGGAATTTCTCCCATTTGTCCAGAACATTGGACTCTTTCAGGACACATGACCGTCATAATTTGTTTTCTAACAGAAACTCTGAGCTGCAGCAGTATCAACAGAGACCACATCACAAGCTATTGATATGAGTGGCTCAGTTGGGTTGCTATGCTAGCACAGCAAGAGACTGCTGCACATGCAGGCCATCTGGCAGAAGCTATTTCCTGAGATGGTCTTAAGTCAAACGGACTTAGAGTTGCAGCCTTTCTGTCAGCAACTCTTAGTCCTGGGACAGCCTACTGGTATGGACCGCCATCTTGGCTGAATATTATAAAAGCTCCACTAAAAGGATGCAAACACAGGCATACTTGGTAGGACAAGGTTAGACAGCAGTGATGAATGTGACGAATGCAAACTTTGAATAAAGTCAAATTAACTAACTCATTGACGATGACAGTTTAAGAATGGGAGATATTAATTAAAGATGAATAAAGTCAACAAAAAACACATCATACAAGGCAAAATCAGCCTTGGCAAAGGCAAACTTTAACTGTAATGCCCACATCGCAAGAGAATGATTATGAATATGGGCCTGTTGAATATCCTCCTAAATACAGAGTCAGTGGCTCAGAACTGCTGAAAAGGGATTTCATTCAGCTGAAGGACACTCTTAGGAACCTTTCTGTGCGAGCATCTCAGGCACTCCTCCAACATAAAACACGGGTATGAAATGCTTCACTACACTGCAATCCCTTCATCAGCATGTGTGGCATATAGAGTGAATTTCAATGACAACTTTGACATTTTCTGGGGGCGCGGAAAACTGTTTCAAGAGAATGGAATCCATTGATCCCAGCTGAGAGCTAAGGTGCGATGCAAAAATTTATTACATGGCCTTCAAGTCCCTCCTTCTAAATATCTGAGTGTATCCAAAGCCATCTGAGGAGAGACACAGAAACATATGAATTTAAGAGCCAATCTGACATCTGTGCACCAATGAAGTGCACTGAAAGATGTGGAGAAAGAAACAATGCCCTCCTCTTCCACCTGTCGCAAACTCCTTCCGAGACTCTCAAGATCTTATTTAGCATAAGGTAACAATTTCTAACTATGTTATTGAAGGACTCCTCAGACTGATGTGCACCACAAAAGATAAGCATATGTTCTGCCAGAGCCGTAATCCAGTTAAAGATGGCGAAAGGTGGTTTATTTACCCAGATACAGCATCAACGTTTCAGCAAATACCAAAGATACTCCAGCAGGCGTAAGAACTGGGAGTTAAGCAACTGTCGCGTGACGTTCTTATAGAGCCACAAAGTCACGTCACAGATGCAGGGGGTCACGGTGGACAAAACGGGTTGCCAGGAGTGCGCTGCTCTTTTCCTGCTTCCTTCAAACAGTCATCTTTAGTTTCCTATAACAATGGCTGCTCCTGTTCCAGAACCTTAACCACATTACTTGATCCCAAAACATGATCCTTCAGGAGTCACACCATTTTAGTGCCCAAACGCAACCAAACCTGAGCACACTGCAGCATTAAACAGCTCAAACCAGCTGAGGAGGAGAAAATAACTTGGTGCTCAAAAACCCTGAGGCGCTCACGTCTTATACAATGACTGCTTTCTCCAGAGCTAACGGTGCAGCAGAGAGGCTGCGAGAGATATTAATGTTAATAACACAGCAAAAGTATTTCCCCTCATTTTGTTACTGAGGCAGGAGACTGCAAGATGCTTTCACATTGATTCATTAATTAATGCTGTTAACTTTTTAAAATGACAAAGCTGCGGCTCATTCATCTTAATTACCAGTTTTGCTTCATACTGGATTTCAGTGAACTCAGGACACCAGTGAATGGTTTGGCACACAGTATGCTGGAGCAAGGAGCTAAAAACAGCGCTCCCTTTTCTTTTCATTTGATGGAGAATCAGTTTTGAATTGAGAATCAACAGGGAAACAAGGAAGCAAGGAGTAAAACACTGGCAGAAAAGCAAAGGATGAGGAAAACTTTCAACATAAAACAGGAAATAGCAAAACTAACACCCAAAACCATGACAATTCTGAATCCAATCGGCACCCAAGCATTGAAATCAAATCGATTCCCAAAGATTCACGCCCTAAGAAATAGTATATAATGCTTAAAGTGGACTGAAGTGACTGAACAAAATTACTTTTCTGACAGGTCCAGAAGAATGTTTTCCTTTCTACAATAAAGGCCTCAGGAGCCTACAGTACAGCAGCTATCAGACAAAGGCTCAAGTGCAGCCTAGTTATCCAGACAGCAACACATTAGGATGGATGATGCAGAGACATCAGCGGAGAGACGGGCTGTGCACAAAACGCCGCATTAAAACTTAAAGCTGTTCCATTGTTCCATCTTTTCAAAAGGTGGAAAAGGACGTCTGGACTGATAACAGTGTGAGAACAGTAAGAGCTAGTTGAAGCGTCTATCAAACCGCAGCCTAATGCACTGTTTACAGTCGGCGATCACAATCTCTGATACGCCGACACAAGAGCGCACACATATAATCGTCGTAATCAGCGACAGGAAGTCAGGGAGGCAGAGACAGACAGACAGATGTGTACGCAGAAATATATAATATATAGACAGAGCAACAGACATGGGTCAGTGCACTACAGAGCTCACAAAAGAGAGTACGCTGTTTTAAAATCTGCATCAGTGTTTTGTACCACTTTGTCACTGGCAGTATTTTTGTGTCAAATGATCTCCTTGAGACTCCTGAGCCTCAATATGAAACCTAGAGCTATTACCAGTGCTGCTCATTTTATCTGAACACCCACAGGTGTCTGCAGTTGAAAAACTCTCCTCCAGAAGATCCGAAGGTTAACTTTTTGTACTTACTTGAGAAAATTTGCGCAGCAAATGATCAATACTTTTGACACTACCCTTGGAAACTTGATATTATTATACAAAACAGACATTGTGTGGTAAGACATCACTGCAATCAGGTAGATTGGTGACAGAGTAGTTAAAAAAAAAAAAAAAGAGCAGCAGAGCAGCCAGAAAAAGACGCAAATATTATGGCATCTATAAAGAATCAATAGTTCCAACAACACTGTTCACTCAGCAAGTGGAGCTCATGTCTGCAGGGGTTGCTGCACAGGCTGGTTCCAACTCTACGCTATTTTACTGTTTCTGCAAATACACCTCCAGCTGTGGCTCAGGAGGTAAAGCCGGCAATCTGCCATTCAGAGGGTTTGGCGCTCCGACCCAGGCCCCTCCAGTGCGGATGTTGAAACGCAAGATGCTGAACCCCGAATTGCTCCTGATGTGTGAATGAGTGGGTGAGCATGGAATCATCTCGGGGCACTTAAGATGTGTGTGAATGGGTAAATGCTGACGTGTTGTAAAGCGGCAATGCTATGCGCTACATAATGCAAATCTGGAGCTAATATCACTTTTGAGGCTAAGAACAGCCTCCATTCTACCTCTTCATGGGATTCATGCAATGCATTTCTGCCTGTGTTCAAACTGGTTTCAAATATATTTAGAACTTGGCTCATAAAGAAGCGTAAACACACCTGACATTTCACAGACCATTCCTTAGAGACAGCTGCTTTCCTGAGTCTGTCTCCATCTCATATTGTCTGCTGGAGACACCCACTGGGAAAGCAGGGCTGCAACGAGTTAAAATCATTAAAATGTAAAAACTGCCCTTCTTGCACATTTAAAAGATGAATTTCAGTTTAGGTGATCACAACCACACAACTTAGATAATTAGGGATTTGCTATATGTCCCGATGGTTAGCTGGCAGGACTATAGTATTGCCTAGACTTATGGCAAACACACACACACACACACACACACACACACACACACACACACACACATGCATGCACACACAAGAGAGACACATACAAACAGACACATCCTTCATCCACAGAGACCTGACTGATAGCCTGATCCATTTCCTGTATCCATTAGAGGCGGCTCTAGATTATGCAATTCATCCCAAGGCTATCATCCACCTCTATCAATAATAAACATCTCCATGAAACTAGGGCTCGCCTCAGAGGATGGAGACGGCACCGCCCAGCACGTTCTATTTCTATGAAACCCTCTGTCTGCTCGGCCCGCGCTGAGCACCGCATTTGCTTTCCACAAGACTTGTCTTCAGTTGCAGAGACCCCCAGGCACTATCTTTGCTTATGCCTTCTCGCGCTTTTCAAAGCTGCAGTTTTATCAAGTCTGACAGAGACCCCTCAGTGCTTATGGTGGTGGCAAAGAGCACCTGTGGCTCATGACAAGAGACAGACGCCAAGATTCCTCTGCGTCTCTGATGTGCCCTCTTTCTTTCCATCAGCTGGCCCTGTTGTCATGTGATTGACGTCTGATGCGGCATTTCTGACATGACCTGGTGCTGGGGCTCGGAAAGGAGGGAGAGTCTTTAAACACACAAATCTTGTGTTCGATGTATGCATTCAGTGCAATGCATTCTGTGTGAGCCATGCATGCCAGGCTACTATCACTGGTGTTGTTTATTGTAGCCAGCTTTTCATCCAAATGTAGCTCAAATTCAGTGAAAACTGGCAAAAGAAAATGTGAATTCATGCATGTTTCCATCCACTTCTGTGGTGTGAATACTGGAATTTGGAGGCATCAAGATAAACAGTGGGTGGCACTAATTCTCCCATCAGCTTTATATCCACAATTTGAAAACCTGCATAAAACTATGTAGATGGAAACACCTTGAGATCCAGGTTTGCAGATGTTGTCCCATTGCACTACTGCTAATCACATCATTTTAACCTTTCTGCTGTTTTTTCTGCTCTGCACAGCAAATAAAGATAAGTTTCACTTTTAAGAGCTTTACCTCTATTTTTTTTTATCAAGATTACATTGACAATGCACCTGAGCAGTGTTGGGAAAGTTCACTTTCTACATGAACTAGTTCAAAGTTCAGTTCACAAATTTTAAAATGAGCTAGTTCAGTTCATAGTTCATAATGCAAAATGTTGAACTAAGTTCACCGTTCCAAAAATGAACTAGATCATAGTTCTTTTTTTCCATTTGTTGCTGCGAGCTATTATTTTTCAAAATTATTGCCACAGCCCATATAGAACCACAGACAGCAGTTATTACTTTATTTATTTTTTTACTTTACTTTATTATTTTAACACTGTAACTATGCGTCAGATTTCATCTTCATATCCAATTTTGAATCCCTATCCAGCCATGGTTCACATTAGCATTGAGGGGACAGCATTTCCCCATTGTTGCTTTGTTGCTGTCCATTCAGTCACACTAGCAGCAGCTGCAGCTTTCACCCCATGTGACTAAAGTGCGGATCTTCTTTTTGAAAGCCGGCGGGCAAAATTTGCACAGAAATGTAAGATTTTTCCCAACCTCACCGACCTTGTCTTAAAACTCATTTAAATGATCATACGACGCCTCCATGCTGCTTTTTGTTTTGATGACGCGTGCGGCGGTACGACACTGGTGGCTGGTGTTGCCAGATTGGGTGTTTTTTCCGCTACATGTTAAGGTTTACGGTGTGTTTTAACCAGGTTTTCGACTGGAAGGCTCTTTAGAAATCTGGCACCCTATTGAACAAAGTTAAACTGAGAGAGCGTGCCATTCACAGACACCAGAATGAACAAGTTCACAGTTACGTTCATCAGGCAGTAATACAGTAGTTCATGAACTATCGTTCAATGAACACGTTCAGGCACAACACTGCACCTGAGCATATGTTTTCAGCAGCTGATAATCAGCCTGCAGCTCTTTACCAAACCAGCCTGCACTGTCTACTTTTCTTTCACCATACTCCTCTGAAGCACTATCATCTCTTACAAAACTGATTTGAGAATTCTTTTCATGAAGGTCTTGACTTGACAGTGAACAGGCTGCACATTTGATGTACCTCTGACCATGAAGGTGTAAAAATAATAATAAAAAAAAATAATAAAAAACAAGTGAGAATTCAGACAGAAAAATGACTGACACCCCCTTCCAGCTCGGAGGTTTCTTCATGAAAGAATCGGTTAGGTTTTAAGTGCCCTGCATATTTACCAGCATCTAAATTATGTGTTAAAGTTTTCAATTTGTGCAGAATTATGTTTGTTTTTTCCACATTTGTTTGGCCATTTTGTCACCTTGGAATTATAAAATTCTTTCTGACACTTTTGTCAAAACTGAATGAGTCACATTCTGTGGCAATTTATCTACACGAAGTGAGATTTTTTTTTTTTTTTTTAAGTAGTATGCATTTTGGACTTTTTCTTAAGAAAACAAAAAGGTTCTGTCTGGTTCTATAAGGCTCCTTTTGGGAGCCAATCAGCACTCTGAATGCACACAAGAGGGCCAATCAGGTTCTGCTTCTTTGTGATGTTACAACACTGCTCAGTGGCAGCAGACAAAGACAGGAGATGAGAAAATGTTATGTAACGTACATAGAAACTTATGATCCAAAAACATTTTTTGTGAAGCACTTTGAGCTGCATTCTATGTATGAAAGGAGCTTTATAAATAAAATATTAGTTATTATTCAATCTCGGCCTTCAAGAAATGTTCTTGTTGATAATTCGCCAGCAAACTTTCCCTTGATTCAGGGAGTTATCTATTTATCTTGTATCACTACCCTTTTGAGAAAAAAAATGCAGTGTAGTCAAGCAGGTAGTTACAAAAACATTGACGAATTCAACAAAACCAGTTTCTCTGACAGAAACATTCATCCCTTCATGTCAAAATATGAGACCTGTGCTGAGGGGTCACAAGACCAAGAAGAAGAAGAAGAAGAAGAAGAAGAAGTTTTAGCTGCACACTACATGCACACGCCATGCTTCCCATGAAATTATTTTCTCCGCGTTTAACCCATCCTTGGTCCGTCATCCTCCGCGGCAGACCAGGAGCAGTGGGCTGCCATCCGACAGCGGCGCCCGGGGACCCAACTCTCTTCGTCACCATTGGTCAGGTGGTGATCTTCTTGCATGTTTTTAGTGGGGATATATTTCCCTTTCCTCAAGCAGCAGGCACCGAAGGCATGGTGGAGGACACGCCCCCGGCTTCTAGCTGTGAGGCGACAGCGTTGCCACCTCTCAGATCACCTTGCGTCACCATGTTAATCTGAAATAGGTATTTGACAGATCATGGGACGCGTCATCTTCCATGTGGGAAATAGGGACAAGCAAAAGTCTGACGATGGCTCAATAAGGAAAAAAGGGAGTGGTGTGGGTGTGGTTGGTGTGTCAAACTTGACTTCCCAGAGAGATTGGATGTGATTTATGCCAGTTTTATAAACTGAGTAAGACTAATATTCCACAGACCCAGCACAGTTTTATTTTGCTTTAGGAAAACTTTAGCAAAGCCATGCCACCCCAGACACTTAGAAACAGCCAATGTCAGAGAAGGTGAACGGAAAAAAACTCGAGAAACCAACAATGGATCCCTGAGGAGTGCCGTCACACTGACAAATCTGTTCGGTGCTGACACTTGTGCTCTATTCCACAGACCTCCTGGACAGAGGGGTGTCAAGCATCGTCTGGGTAAGTGACAAACTCTCTCCCATGATGCCTTGCCCTGTTTACGAACACTTGGTCAAGTCCTTACAATGGAAGGAGAAACAAAGAGAGAGTAGCAGAGGACAGAAACGAAGGAGGGTGAGCTATTTGGACAAGCGAGGCAGAGAAAGAGACAGAGAGTAATGGAAGGGACCAGAGTTACTGTGACAACGGGAAGATGGAGACAGATAGAGGGAGACTGGGAGGTGGCTGCTTGTGCTTCTGCTCTTTAACCATTTGGCAGTCTTCTCTTGATTAGGGCCTAGCCCGCCAGTCCCTACGAAGTCTCCCCAGCCGAGTCACAGGAGACAGGCTCCTCTGTAATAGTGTCTGACAGGCCAGCCAGAGCCACAGAGGAGCTGACACAGATGCTCCGTTTTTCAGGAGGGACGGCCGACACAATTCCTCCCCAAGTCCTGCGTCTCCCCCTTCACTTAGTAGTCTCAGCGCCTCCATCTCATGGGATAGAAATTAATTTTGCCATTGATACATTTATATCATTAACAGTATATTTCGATGCGAGAGGTGAGGTGTCAGGGAGAAGCCTCCTTGAGCACATTTCATTCATATCTTGGTTTTAATCTAATTCTAATTAAGAAAAAAAGCAAGTTGTGATTATAATCACCTCATCAAAACCTAATGTGATAGTGTAAAGTGCACTAATACGGCAGTCCTGAGACGCAGAAAGCCTCTGAAGACCATTTGAAGATGTCACGTTGGAATTTTTCATTATTTTCTGACATTTTATACACAAAACAATCAATTAATTGATGTGCAGATCAATAGATAATACAAATGACTGTTAGTGGAAGCTCAGAATTAAATTAGAGGAGCGACGAAGAAAATCGAGCATCCTGCACTCGACTACTCCAGGAAAAAAGATCACCTCATCTTCCCCAGCATTGTGGTTGCAGCAGCACATTGCTGCACAAGCAGTGGAGAAATTCAGTTCAATGCTGCTGTGCTTTGCACCACAGTGCCAGCGTACCCTACAGCTTAGTACACATTCATACAGCTTATACAAGCTGTTTAAAAGTTACCTACTTTAAACAAAATGTAGCCCTGTCAGACAGATTCAACAGTATAGTAAAATAGTACATAACTACAAGTTACACAAACATAATTATGTCATCAGCTCACTCCATGAAACAAAGCAGCATGTGTCAAACACTCGGCTCCTTCATCATCACTTGCTTTGTTTTAGCTGCACGCTCTCACATTTTCACACCGCAAATATGTGACTCAGAAACTTGCCTCCTGTGCTAACCCGTCTTGCTGATTTTAATTGGTACATTTATCATGCAAAGACAAGAGGTGATTGTGCCCCACCACGGAGACCTACCGAGACAGGAGAAAGGCAAGAACCTGAACAACTGATTGTCCAAAATTCTGAGAAAGAAAAACACTTTCTCACAGTTGGTGTTTGGCCGTGCAGATCGTTATGGTTTACTATGCCAAGGTGTTGAGATATCCAGCTCTGATACTTCTGCTCCCCCTCTAATGTACTGTAATGGAGAAGAATAGATTTTTACCTGCTCTCCTCAAAGTATTGAAAAAATTACACTTTAAAACCTCAGTAACCTTTACAGAAACTCCCCGGGATAATCCAAAGATCTTCACTGAGAACATTTTTTTCTGTATAAAGTACTTTCAAGCATAACAAAATCAAATTCATCTGAATTGTGTTGCAGTTGCAGCAGAAATCTCAGATGGATATCTCAAAACCTCAGCATATAAAACCAAATCAGTGTGCATGGGTAGAAGCCACTAGAGGCAAATAATAAAATGTGTATTTTTTGCAATTTGGAGGAACTGAACCTTTAACATTTTAAGGGCTTGCAGCTCTCCCACAAGCGCCGAAAAACTAACAAGAGGACCACATACATGAGAGAAGTGATTAGAAAACGACAGATGAGAGGATGGAAGAAACGGCAGGCAGTGTGGAGACGGCAGGAGATGCAGGGTTGAAAGAATCTGAGCAAAGAGGATTAGGCTATGCAAAATACTGATGAAACAATCCAGCGCTTATCTTATTGTAAAAGAGGAATATATTAATTTGCTTGTCTCGAACAACAGCGGATTGGATTGGCTTTATTCATCAGCCAACACATCACCAAGTCAACAACAAAACTTGCAGCACAGTGTGTGAAAACCCCTCAGTAAGGAGGGATGACATGCATCAAAGGTTTTGAGATGGCCATATGTGGAAGGCTTTTTTCATTTAAATATGTCTACAAATGCCTTCTCGCAGTAATTGCTTTACTGGTTGTTAGCAATACCAAAAGCTCCAACTGAGGTCTTGCATTGGCACATCACCTATATTCTATATACGGGTACAGGGTATGACGGGTATAAAGGAAAAAATTCTCTGACCTGTTTGGCTCTCTTTAAACTGATCAAAATCGCCTTGGGTGGTGCAAACCCCAGGATGTAGTGACGGTGCCCTTTCAAAATAAAGTCAGGGGGAACTTGTTTTGGTGGAAGATTTGCACGTGTGGAGGCGAGGCCTGGCATTAAAATGGCTTAATCCCCACAAAGGTACCAGCTGCTAGCCTGTTTATGTTGGTACCATTAGCGACCAGGTTAGGGTAACTTGCCATTTTAAGCATAGATCAGCTTGTCAGAGGTTGTTGTTGTTTCCAGTAGCGACAGGCATTTTGAAAATGGTAACACGCAGATGGCGGCAGGCTTATACCTGCAGTCTACATCCGGTGAGTCAGACTAAAGGTCAGGAAACAGTAAGGCATCAAAGACTGCTTATTGGGTAATGAGATTAAATTTACAGAAAGGACTGTTGCACATGTGGCTGCTTGAGAGGAACTTCCTTTTTAATGATGCAAAATCTTAGGGATCGAACTTTGTTGGTGCAAATGTGGCCCCAAACAAATCAAAGTGCCGACATTTCATTGGAAGGGTTGCTCAAAATAACTTATTTTCAAAAGGCAGGGCACATCCAATCACTTTCAGTCTTTAGCTATGCCTTCAAAATAAACTGAAGGGCCTTCTACAAAGTCATTACCGCTCACTATCAGTTACACTAACTGATTTTGTACAGTGTGAAAAAACCAAGCTGCATTCAGTTTCATAAAAAGTCTGATAAGTAACCCTGAGATCAGGTTGGCATTTTACGCTCTGTCACCTTAGTCACAGATGACTGCTTATCATCATGTTTGTCGGGGTCCCTGCTGTTACAGCTTCCCTGCATCAGGAAATAAATTCACCGTTATTCAAAATCTCAGTCCCAGTCCGTTCACATGGCCCTGGATAAAAGGATGATAAATGAATGCAAATATATGGAATGGGGTCTGCTTCAGAAGCTGGTGTCAGTACCACCTGGGCCTGCGTGAATTTGTGTGTATCTGTGTAATTGGAAGTATTTCATTACTGTACATTTTATCATATAAGCCTATTTGGGTGGATGTGAAGATATTTGTGTGTTGTGACAGAAGAGGAGGGTGGAGGGAGTGGGGGTCGGTCGTGCTCCGGCAGAGCTTGTGGCCTGTGTGTGTGTGTACTTGTACCAAAGCATTTTCACAGGTTGTTGTTCAGTGCAATATGAAGGACGCGCTGCCCTCCCACACCCTCCCATCATCATCATATGAACCCACATTAGCTCTCAACCCTCTTTGAAGTGCTGCGAGCTTCGCAGTCCGGCCATCACAACCCAAACATTAGACGGCTTCCGGCAGTGAAAGGCGGGAGAGCAATCTGAGGTCAGGCATTACAACGAATAGTAGCCACATCAAACAACCAGCAGGGAGCATATTGAAGACCAAATGTGCTGCCAACATTATCCTAAGTTCTTCTCTATAAAGTCAATAAATATGCTACGCAGACTGAATGTACATTATGATGCTGAGTCTGAATTAGGATGTCAGAGGATACTGTCTGCGCGCAGAGGAGTGACTATAAGCCACAAACATGTCAACTAATGTTACATAAGCTGAAATGATGCCGTCTGCGTAGCCATGAACATTCGAAGTAAACACTCTAATCTGCATATGAGGTCCTGGTGTGGATGTTTGTGTGCAGCCCAAAATTTAGAACCGTGTTGACGGTATGCACTAACTGAACATGTGTTAGCACGTCCTGAGCCCATGTAGTAATCTCCTTTGTACAATCATGTGTTCACAAAGTGGTGAACCTCGCTCCATCCTCGCTTTTGAATGACTGAGCCTTTCCAGGATGCCCCTTTCATACCCAATCATGATACAATCACCTGTTACCAATGAACCTGTTCACCTGTGGATTGTTCCAAACAGGTGTTTTTAGAGCGTTCCACAACAAACGTCAATGAGGCTCATGCGGTCAAACATTAAATATTGTCTTTGTACTTTTTTCAGTTGAGTATTTGTCAAAATGGATTAGCAAACCATCACATATTGTTTTATTTATGTTTAACCCTGATGGTCTAGCTCTAATGCAGAGCCTGCTGTCTGTATCCACGGGTATAAATAATAAGTGATGCATAATTCACCATTTATGTTCACGTACATTATGTTTAACAATCTAAAAAATTTATTTAATTTTGGAGTCTACAACCGAAGGCATTGTGGGGGCGGAAAATTGAATAACTGACACTGAACACCACATTTAGGTGTTAAATCCACTGAGATGAGTTGCATCCAGGCAAATGTACAAGTGTTACAACTAAATGACAACACAGGACTGTTTTCTGTGGTTATAGTTGAGCCACGTCAGGCAAATAAAGCTACTTCGTTAAAGACAGAATGTTTTTATTCCACTTCTGTTTCATGTGCTTTAAGACTGCCACTGCTTCCACCTGTGTTGGATCTATGCAACACTGGTGAGTTAAATTAGTATTTTTTTTTTTTTTTATCACAAAGGGGCCCAGAAAATGTGACAAGGAGGGAGTCCATGCAAGAGATTTACTTAAAACAAGGGGCATTTTTTTAAAATACAACACAAACCTCAAGACAAGCCAAAAGATAATGATGCAGGAGGATGCCAGCTGTAGGAGGGAAGAGACAGATATCCCCTTTCCACTATGACAAACATAGTGCTACTCCAGTGTTGGTGTTAATGCTGAAAACTCAGAAACAGTTTGCTTTTCCACCTGCTAGAGAGCTACCATAGAGGCACGACATATACCATTGGCATAACACGATTGGTCTAATGCATTTGTGCAGCTCGTCCTGATTGCTAATGCACAATGATGACATTCGAGAAGAAACGTGATTACCTAACATGTTTTGATTCACCTTAATGCTGAATTTAAGGTGTGCTAGCCTTTGTTAACCTTTGCCTTTAGCTAGCTACCTAGCAGCAATGAGCTGTGTGAGTGAACACATGGGCTAGCTTTTCTAGCCTAAGGGCCCAGGTGAAGATGACCGTTAGAGCCTGCAAGACGGTGAGAGGGGCATCAAAATGAATCTCCATTTATTAACACACACACATACACACACAAAATACTGTGATGTTTTATCACACTATTTGCAGCAGTATTAAATGAAATCTTCGGAGCGGTTGTATTTTCAAAACAGCCAGAGGGAAGACACATAAATTCCTCTGAGTTATGGTGATTTTACTGCCTTTTCATTCAAATTTAACTACCACTTAAACACTTTCCTGCACTCTCATATTGTGGTTCATATTTTGTGTGATACATTGAATGTGGGTGAAACCTCCTTCTTGAGGCCTGCAGTCAGAACAATTGTTGTTTTTTCCCATTGCATTGCACTTTATACAGTGGAATGATGGGATTTACCTGAGCAATTGTGAATTACTTGTCATTTGAAGGTATACATACAAAAATATGATATTGCACACACACACAGTGAGTCTGGTTTCCTGATTTTTAAATTCAAAAATGAGTGTGCACTTGGATTAATGTGTCTGACTCCATATCTCTTTATCATTTGGCCCAAATGACAATTATCAGCAGCATTCAATGCTGTGTTATGAACTTAACTGTCCCAAGAAAATCCTTGACAAGCTGGATGCCCTCTGCCACTCGGCAGTCAGCTTCCTCCCTACAGGCCCATAGCCAGAAGCAGGGCTGGATAATCACCATGAGCCAGCGAGAGCCCGAAAATGGCAGAAACATAATCTCTACATAAAATTGTGTGTTTTTATCTTGTTTGTCTTGCAAAACATTCCAAAAAAGACAGCACTGCTCTGGGGTCAAACCTAAAGATGTCCGACCAGACTACAGGCTGGTGCCACATGTCTTATGACTGCGATCCATACCTCATTCAGATGGATTATTCAGGCGTGCTATATCAGGACAACTCAGCTGGTGTGAGGTTACCGGTGCCAACCACAGGAAAAGAATCTGCAGTGGCTGGCTGAACTTTCTTATGCTTAGTTTATTGACACGTGTACTAAATCTGTCCCATCTGGAAGACTGGAAGTACTTTTTGACCGAGGCCTGTGGTCAGCAGCATCGAGCTGTAAGTAATCCTGACAGAAATGACCCATCGCATTACTTACATCTGCTGTGTTAACACCTGTCTTCCATTCATCTGCAGAATCTTCCGCGGGAGTCTCCATAAACCTTGGACGCTTTTACAAATATTCCACTCACAATCTGCTGCAATGTAACATGGAACTTGTAAACAAACCTGCAGCATCATCCCAAAACTACACGCAGAGCGGTCCAACTCCCTGCCTTCAAAAGCTGTGCTCGCACACATTTTATTAGAAGCTTTGGTCGTGTCCTTTGCCAGTGTGTTTCATTTTTCCACTTTCGGCCATTTTAAACATATGGTTGGCAAACTGTGAGTAATTCGTTTGTACACATGCATGAAAAAGGCTTAATCAGTGGTGGAACATAACTGCGTACATTTACCCAAGCACTGTAATTAATTACAAATGAATGCCACTTTCTACTAACATTTCACAGGGAAATATTGTACTTTTTGCTTCACACCATTTACCCGACAGCTTTAGTTATAAGCTACTTTGCAAATTACATCCAAAACAAACACAGAGCTTCGGAAATCGCTGAAATGATTAGTCAAATGATCACTTTTCATGCAAAGATGAGAAATTTGAAGATTTTTAATTCTAAATTTCTAATTTATTTTTCAAAATCTTGAAGTTTGGACAGTCGGTTGGACAAAACAAGTGCTGTGAAGGTGTCACTTTGTGCTCTGGATGGTTGTGACAGCATTTCTTACAATTTTCAGAAATTTTACAAACCAAACAATCCGTCAATTAATGGACAGAATGATCAGCAGATTAATCTGTATTCATTAGCGTTGTACAAAATTGTAAGAAAAGTGTGCGTCGTCAGAAAAATAAAACTCTCCTGGTAATCTGTTTCTTGTATTTAAACTGCATTCATCTATGCAGAAATCAGAGCTGTATGTACAGTTTGTGTGTTCAGAGAAAAAAAAATCCAGTGACTCCAAGAACCTCCAAGAAATAATACAAAGCACCATTACAGAAAGCAATGATATGTGCCATTTACCCTTTGGTGGACAGTTTTAGCTGAAGCGTTTCACGGCGCCATAAGCGCACATATTTTTAGAACGGACGACCCTTTTGGGAATCAGCGCTGTGACCTGACATTAAGAAAACCAAACTGGCAACAATAGCTTTTCCCAGCAGCTACTGGGAGATGAATTACAAAGAAATGTTGTGTGATTAGTCAGGGTCTGGTGTTAGCTGACAGAAAAAGCAACTCATTTTCCGTTAAAAGAGAGCATGTTGCTTTGCAGCAGTTTGACTCCAGTTACTGAGTGCAAGTCTTGGCTCTTTCAAGAGTCAGTGTGAGGCGAATCTAATGCATCTTGGCAATGAATAGTGTCCATTGATTCCACCACACCAAACTCACTTCCTCTTCACAGAGCCCCTTGCATGTCTCTTCCTTGGGTTTGTGTGTGTGAGAGAGAGAACGTGTGCATCCACCCGTTAGAACAAACAAACAAAATCAATCCCAAATGAGGATTTCTACAACTTCCATGTCTCTTACGGTCCTGAATGAACTGCCAACAGGAGAAAAATCTAAGACCTATTTATTTGACACTTATTGGGAGTGACTGATTATTTCAGGTCACGGCAACAATTGCTGGGCCACAAAGGTCGTGTTTACATTGACTGATGACATAAGGCGCTGACATCTGAAACCTCCCACACCAACAAACAGAAGATGCATGGCCGAGCTGACCCCAGTTCTACGGTAAGAAGCCCAAAATCGTGGCATGACCTACTGTTTCCTCAGAGCAAGGAGAGCACCTCAATGCACAGCGACGGCAGTATCAGTGTGAGATCTCCTGAAGAGGAATGGAGCCGTAATGTCATTTATCTACAGGCCTCTGTTAACGTTTGCTCCGAGGGAAGTACGAAATTGAGATAAAAGCCGGTGACCAATCGAGTGTCAGCCTGCCTAGTGCCTGGCTGTGCTGATGACGTGCTGATAAAAGCGACGGATGAGAACACAGGCTACGTCTTCAGATCTCAGTGGCTTCATTTATCTAGGGTCCTACATAGCATATTAGTCTGCGAAGCTTGAAAATGTTATAACAAAATCAATACTCAGCTGGCTGGTTTGCTCCTTTTTTATTATGGGTCTGGTCGTAAAGTTAAGTATGAGTCATTACTAAGAACAGCATAATTTCCTAGATTTATGCCATTAACGAGGGCCTTTCAGTCTTTGGTCTCATCAGTGGCAATCTTGTTTATGAATGCAGAGAGCGTACAGTGGTCCTGCATAGTGACGTGGGGTTTCACAGGGGGCTATAAACTGGGCTCAGGCTATTCAGCCACCTCCTCCTGGGGCTAATATTGTCCAATCAAGACAATGGACTTCGATCGAGTTGATTATAGAACTCTTTAAAATACTGTGTCACTTTAAAAGATATATTACCTGTCAACACAATATGTATTTCCAGCTCGGCAGAGTTTTCTGTCCACTGTTTTTTGTCTATAAGATCTTCACTTTTAAGTTTTGTGAATCACATCCTTTGAGCACAACAAAAAAGATGATTGAAATTCTTACCAAAATCTTGTACGACTAAATACTGCAGCGAGCCACAACACTTGTCGGCCCTCCTTTGACTGACCGTTCACTAAGCCTTGCCACCCACAGTTACTGTTGCTACAGCTGTCAGGCTTTTTGTTCTCTCAAATATGCCCACTATGGCAGGAGATTTGCCACTTGAAACTGCAGTTATTTCTAAAAAAGTCCCAGAATCCCACGTTTCGTGCAGAGTTGGACCAAAGCAGGTTTTGTATTTCACCAACAATGGATACATAATCAAGCTAACGTTAGCTCTATGAGTGGGATAAACTGAGTGTAGGTATAACACAAAGCTGCTAACATTAGCTTACACCTGCATCCAGGGCCAGACTTACGTCGGAAAATACTTCTCAGTGGATGCGCTATGAAACCCTGTAAACACCTGTAACCCCACAAACTGATGGTCTTGGAGGTAACAGTTGGTTGCTACTGTAGGTAGTGAGCTAGTTCGCCATACTAACAAATGCATCTTGTGTCACAGCAGATAAAAACTATCTGTTTAATCCCTTCCTTACATTTCTGCTTGTCTGTTTTTGGTTTTAAAGTGGATTTTAAAAAGACACCCCCTGTCAAGCTCTTCCAAAGCTTGACAGGACTAGTTACGGTTGCTAAGCCATGATTGGACAATCTCTGTTCAGAGAATGGTTTAGAGAACATTAAATACACCTGAAAAGAACAAAAAGAAGTAGCAGTAAATCAGTAAAACAGAAAGATCCTGGTCTTACCTTGAAGTCACAGATGCATGTCACCATGTTCCCAATTCTTAGACACTCCCCATCGAACTTGCATGTGTTGGTGTCGCACAAGAACAGGTCTGTGTCCCGGTCATCAAAACCTGGAGGACCAAAGCCAACAAGAGACATCAGTGACTAAGTGTTTCTCTGTTCAGCCCTGAAGCAACTCTGACCTGAGCCCCATTCAGGGTCATTCATAACGAGCGCCGACCATTAGTCATGGCTCCCACAGCACGATACACTCTTTGATCACATACTGTGCTCCTTTAAAAGACAATGCGAGTACAAATTCTTGTCCTTAGCTGCCAGAATGATAAAATACATTTCTAAAACACTACTCTCTGGACTCTACTGGAGGGATGAACCCAGGGTTTTTCTCCATTTGGTGTTTTGATGGCTGTGGCGGAGAGTGCTGTGCAAATCGTTGGTCCAAAATCTCCCACAGGTGTTTACAAGAGGTGACATCGGAAGACTGCAGAGGCCGTAGCATATGATTCACATCAATTTGTACCCTGTATGGACACATCTGTACTCATCATGTTTCTCATTGTCTCTATGTTTTCCTGTAATATTTGTTTGTTTACAATGAGCCTGACTCCCGGGGCATTGTCCTGCAGAGGCGAACCTGGGATATGATCCGATTCAGGCTCTGTTAGGGATCTCAAATGACTCCAACAACATCCTGAATCAAATCAAAGAGTCACATGGGCATGAGACTGTAGACTGAGCTTGGGGCTATTAGTCTACCTGAACTGATTGCTTACCAAAAGCAACTCCATGCACATGTGGGCTTTTGGATTTCCAAGTACAAAGGTCTAGATTTTACACAATTCCAGCTGACACAGAGCTAGGAATTTTATTGTTGAAGCAGAAAGCATTATGACAGATCCTAGTGGGACCTGTTTACACTCAAGTGATCTGATTCATTTCAAGGTACAAGAGGCAAAGTTTGCTGTAGTTTGCTGTAGAGAGGCCCCAGTCGTCCTAAATCATGAGGAAACGCTAACCCTAACCCTAACCCTAACCCTAACCCTTCCAGCAGCATAATTTTTTGATACTTTGGAATCAAACCTTGTGACTTAAGTTGTTAGAGTGGAAATTTAATTGCCCATCAAAAACAT
The DNA here is from genome assembly GCA_037975065.1 of Chaetodon trifasciatus. Lineage (NCBI taxonomy): Eukaryota > Metazoa > Chordata > Actinopteri > Chaetodontiformes > Chaetodontidae > Chaetodon > Chaetodon trifasciatus. Next base: position 1,773,494 of record JBBMOE010000006.1, read on the forward strand.
ATTCTGGGTTTATTTTGACGATTAATAACTAACTGTGTGATGATAACATGAAGGGATCTGATTACACCCTGTTTTTGGATGTTGCATCTGTGAATTCATCTATACCAGGGCTGCCCAACGGTTGGATTTGCCCCCCTGAGATATTTCAAGTGCAAGAGGGTCCATGATTATTATTGTTCATAATGTAGAAAGAAGTCAATTGAGGGAATTTGGGATGGTAATAACATTTTAGATTTTAACAATACAATGCAATGAAATAGGTGTTTGCTTTCGGCCCACCAGTAAGTTTGAGTTTCGGCCCTCCAAGGGAAAACGTTAAGGCACTCCTGGTTGATACTGTGTGTATTTGGAGAGCTCAGTGTAAAAATCCTTCATTATCATCATCTATAAAATCTGCTACGTCAGCTTTAATAGACACCAGAGTCTGCCTGATATACCAATGCTTATATCATCACAGCTTATCACAGATATGTCAGTATCTGCATTAATCTTCAGAGATGCAAAACACAATTGCAGCACATTCATGAATGTAAAGCTGCTTTGTGTTCAGCTGTTTGTAGTAAATCCTTATTTATTCTTAGTTTCACATATTGTTGTCATATGTTTTTGCTCAGCATTTATACTTTTTCATTTCCAGTAAATCATTACATTTGATGATAACATAACTGTCACATTTTAAGGATCCTTGCATAAAATCTTTGTTAATGTGTTGCTGAAAAAGACATACATTGTAGTTATATCAGATTTTCTTTTGCACTCATGTAAATATTATTGCTGGCCTTGAAAGTCCATTGGTCAAGCTCCAGTCCTCACTGCTCAAGTGCACATGCAGGGCAGAGAAACAAATTATCTGTAACTACATGTCTGAAACTGACACAATTTAGCTTAGAGAACTGCACTGGGTGTTTCTTCCGAAGAAGGAAGTTGCTGGTTGTTTGATTCTCACACAAATAAGCAAATATTTCTTTGAATCTCTTTCTGAAGAATCGACAAAGCTGTCTTCCAACCACGCTCTCAAATAAAGCACAGCAGGGCGATGGCATCAAAAGAGCACAGAGAACTGTGGAGGCTGTTGTGATGACTGGATATAGATGCAAGACCATATATAACAGTTGTTCTTGTGCCAAATGGTTCGGGTAATTAAGTGAAACCTAAGATGAAGTTTTACTTAGTTGTGGCTGTGTAGCAGCTCGTGGGCTTGGTAGTTTTAAAATTTTATAAAATGTTTAATGAAGCATTAAATAAGACAAATACTGTGATTCAAGAGGAGCCTGAAGTCCAGAAGGCGTGGTAAAATTGGAATTTAAAGCTGAGGCTGAACATCAAAGATACTCATCTTTGATGTTCAAAGATGAACAATGTGGGGTTTGTTCCTTTATTTGTCTCAGTTCATGCTTTGTGGCCTTATGGAAAATTGTCTTAACTAGAAAGCTATGCGTGTATTTTCCCGATGTGACGCAGATCAAGCGAGTATGTATTTGACATGTTGTGAACAGAGAAACCCTTCATACTTGAAAGTGTTTGTTCTTTCATTAGTGACACATATTGTCAACTTAAGCACCTGAGACAAATGCGTCTGCTCTTCCAGATGGTCAGACAGGTACAGACATAGCTTAAATGTAACATAATCCAATTTCAGGTTATTTTAATTAACCTTGTTTAATCAGGCAACTCCAGTGTGACCAAAAGGCTCCTAATTGAGTGCTTAACTGATCTCACGCAGATATCCTCTTTCGGCATGCCGTCCTCTACGGGGAGCACAAATGTCAAGATCGGCTTGCTAACAGCTCTCGTGGAACAGGTAAGATGTCGCTGTCAGGCTCAAGGACACTTCAGCAGCACGTCTTCTTACAGTGTTACACTCTCCCTACCCACTACCACAGCATGGGGCTCTACTGTAGGTCTCGGTCATACTTGGCCAAAGTTTTAATGTCATTCATAGAACAGCCACGATCCAACCTGAAGCTGCAAAACACCCTAAAGAAATGTAGAGTCTTACTGAATGAGATTATCACTTCCAGTTCATTGAAAAAGAGCTCTTTGCTCTTTTATCTCGGGAGGGTTCCAGCTGCTTTTGATTCAAAACCTCACAAGTGCTGTAGTCGAATAAAAAGTTTAATGGAACTCAAAATGAAGCCCATGAAAAGCTTGTCTTTTGACCTGGTAGAAACTTTAACTTTAACTTTAAACTCTACCATCCACATTACAGTGTCAGATACTGTCAGATACTTAAAATGCTACTTTCTATTCACAGATGTCTTATAATAATGGACACTTAGACTCAGCACCTTCTCTAACTTACCTGTAATATCCAATGCCCCTTTTCACTTCAAACAGCCCTCCTTGGCATGGAACAACCTATCAGACAATAATACCCCATGGAAGAGAAGCCCGATGCTAAAATGAACCTGCTATTTGCCAGGGTCCTGAATGACCATAAAGCGCGAGCTCTCTGTGAAAATATGCAATCATCGAGCCAAGAGCAGTGACATGAGAGGTCTTGACACTTTGGAGTGCATGGATGGAACAAAGCCCTTAGCTCCAAGAGGGCCATACGAGGCAATCTGGAAAGCCACAAAAAAACTGGCACCCATGCAGGCGGCTGACATGCTGCAAATACTCACAGGAGAGAGCCATTGTTATGATCACAATCATACTACTGGCTAGGTGTATACAAATGATTGGAAAATATCAGATCCTTTCACGCCAGCTGGTAGACTCTTTGTAAGAGGGGAAATGTTTTTTGTTGTTTTTGTTGTGAAACCGCTCCAAGCTACTAATTTGATATTTGATATTTTAGCATTTTATGCAAGGTCTCCTGGACAGCAGGCTATGGGAAGTCAAGAAAAGAAGCGACTGGTTTTTAAATGAAAGGAAAAAGAGAGAATGTGGCTGCTCCTCGTGCCATTAAACTGTCTTCTTTACTAAGAAACAGATGTGCAGCTTGGATTTCAGGAGCTGGTAAGCAAGAAGGATACACGCTTGACTTGTAAACAATAATTTAGTGGGATTCAGTAACATTAAGAGTCATCCTTATCATCTTAGTGCAATCAAGGCTTATAGATAAAATAGAAAAAGACACTTTGTCTACACTAGGATCACAAAGGACACTCTTTCTGAGAGCTGTTTACAAGGACGCAAGTGACAAATCAGTTTTTGTTTCGGATGTCAAGCGTCTGATGGAAACAAGTATAAAACATAATAGCATAAACGTCCCACATGATCACCTCAGGGCCAACAGGGTTTGGGCTTCAAAGGAAATACAGCACAAATCTCAATTAGTTACATGACAATGATTGCCTTAAAGTGAGTACAAATATAGATTTACAGTACTGGTGCAAACTGAGAGGCAGTTTCTCATGCTTGTCAGTTAAGGGCTCTGGGAATGCAGTATTCCTCAAAATGTTGTTACTCTCAGTAATAAATGACACACAATCACCCTGACGCGCGACTTACTTTTCATCGTCCCTGTGATGTATGTCTTTCACTCTCAAACAAATTCGGCTTTTCAGACACTCTTAAGTAGCAGCTGTTTTGAATTCTGCAACCTGGGTGCATACGCTTGGAAAACATCAGCATCACTATTAACAAGATTTGTTGTGACAAAGCAATTTCTCCACGCCATTAAAACATGAACATGAGTCATAGGCTAAAGTAAGGGCTGTCAGGGAGATCTGTCTGGAGAGTGGAACAGAAAGTTAAAGGCATTGTGTAAAACAGCTTAAAGGGTAGTTTCAATGTGAATAAGTGGATTTTTCGGACGTCCACATTTACTACTTCATCTTCAAGGTTTATCCACACACAAATCGTTTTCCTTGCTGAGTGGGTAGAGACACGAACCCTGACAGCGCTGCACACCCGGAGTGTTTTCAGGCTGTACCCTTCACATCCACACCATTTAACAAAGTAAAACATTTACTGTTATTGTTCCATCTCCAACACCTGGGATCCATTTCTGAGCTCAGAGTGCCTGTCTAAAAAGAAAAAAACAGAAAGAAATAGAGTGCCTGTGTAGTAAAAGATACACAGAGTCAGAAAAGTGACAATAAATTCTGCAAAACACTTTCCTGCTTCCCCACACTTGGGCTTAGATCTCCAAAACTTTAAATTATGTCTAAATAAAAGAATTATCTTTCAAGATGAGCATTTCCGATGTGCAGAAATATAATTGCTAGCAGACATAAATCAACCATAACTGTCAGGATCCTTTCATCTTTTTGATGGAGACAAGTTTTGGAAGTACTGGATATCAAACGCGTCTTAGTAAGTGAAGCAGTCTTTGTTCATTTATTTAATATGATGTAAAATACTGCAGCACTGCTGTAACTGTTAATTGGTAAACCCTGATTCAAATGGTGGTGTTCCTAGTTCATTAATGTATGGAAAAGTATATACTTACACGTTAGGCACATTCTTCTAAGGTTAGTTTTCCACCTCAAAACTTTGAGCGGTCAATCAAGGTCTGGTTCAACTTTAAGAAATATGAATCCTGACGCTAGTTTTCACACTAATGAGGATGAAAATGTTCATCCAGACACATACGACAGACCACATGTGGAAGGAGTGTGTTAGCTATCGATACCTAACATGTTAGCGAATGATACCACATTCAGATGTATCGCTGGGCACAAACGCTAACGCCCGTTTCTTTTCCTGTCAGGAAAACTGTAACCTTGATGTCCCAAAAGGCTGGTATTTGAGCAGCCTGAGGAAATGTGAAAATTTACCATGATAAAAGAAAAAAATCCTAAAATTGATAAATACCTGACCTGACACACCTGCTATCCCACTGAACGATTGAAACCCATTCAAAAAAAGACTTTCTGCTGTTACGGCTTGTAAAAATCATATATTCACCACTCAAAGCTTAATATTCATTAAACTTAAAGTAAAAATTCAGTAATGAGCAATAAAGTCAGCAATTCTACCAAGAAGCTGTAGCTTTTTACTATTTTTAGCATTTCAGAGAAGTGGAAACATGACAAAGAATCGTGTGTTATTAACATTAATTAGCATCTAACATGATATTGATACGATGTTTTGAGCTGTCACTGCTCACTGGGCATCTTCATGGTCGATGCTACTTATTGCTTTTTACATATTGCTCTGCCTTTTTCTACTTTGTGTGATTCCTCTCATGCAGATTAGAATGAAATCTCCCTCTCTCACATCGTCTTCCACAAAATGTCAACGGGTGCTGTTTGATACAGGTTCTGCTCACTGTGTCAGAGGCCTGGAAAACTTACTCTTCCTGCTCCTGCCCCGCCGTTCCAGGAGGAGATTACAGTGAGCTGAATAATTAAAGAAAACAAGCTGGCAAACATCAAATATTGAGAAGGTAATGTTTGTATGCTAACGATTAAGATGGCAAGTGAAGCACTTACTTGTCTAAAAGACAGAGCTTGTCAGCTGAATGCATCTCCTCCTACCTACCTGGAATTTCACAACACTAAGAAGAACCAGTAGTCCTTCCTCCTGTTTTAAGCATTGTTCTGATCAATAATTAAACAGACTAAATTAATAATGAAGGTTGAACAACCACAGTAGTGAGACATCCTTCCTTGACCTCCCTCGTTTGGTCTTTTTTTTTCTGTTACTTTGCAACAGGTTTTCAAATATTTGTCATAGGGTTAACAGTTCAGCCCTCATTAAGTTAGCTTATTAAAAGACACAATGACGCTAACCACTAAAAGCACTCATCATGTCCCAGTAAGCCGTGACAGTTAGCTTAAATTACAGCAAGTCTTTAAAGGTGTTTTTCCACAGGGAGAGATAAAGCATTTTCAGTTAAACAACTTAGAAAACCTCCCTCATCGCAGCCAGGTGCCAATTAGTCATTTTTGATCCCGTTTTGAGACGTCCTCCATAACACGGCCTTGTCTTTTAATCATTCGTTTTCTGTCACTGTTTTCCGTCAGAGGTATGGACCGGCATGCAAGAGAAGTATTTTTGACCTCCGTCTTGACAAATCTTGGAAGCAGATGGCCAATTCTCTCCAGACTACTGGTAATTCACTCCACTTGATGGGATTTACAGGGGGCTTTGCATATTCTGCACTCATCCCTGTCACTTCAACCATCAAAGCATCACACGGCCTTTCACAGCTAACAATAGCAGGGGGATTCAGTGGAGAAGGGATTGTGGCCCCTGCACAGAAATGCTCCCACAGGAGATGTAAGGTATGTCATGGGGTAAATAAACTGAGCTTAGACGTTCACACGTCGGGACCGTTACATCACTGTGAAGTGTGAGAAACTATTTTAATTCAGATAAAAATGAAACTGAGTTGGACCGAGTGATACTGGTGCTTAGGGAAGCATTCAGCAAGAGATGGATTTTAACATTCTCAGCTTCCACTTGTCTGTTATGTGGATGAATAAAATGGCAAAAAGACATGAGCTGATTTTGGGCCAAAGTCTACAAGTGCACCTATTAAAGATAACACAGACTTCCCTCATTTATCTGATGTGATGCAAGCCAGAAATGACAGGCAAAATGCCACCAATGGTTTGACTGTGATAATTACACAAATGCTGAATACACAGTCAACTGAGCAGGATGAATACGAGAACCTGTCCAGTTGGTTTGAAAGGAGTTGGCTTTCTGTGTTCATTTAAACATACAGAAACCAAAGAGAGAACCAGCTTTTCCATGTAGGTAAATTACATCACGACACCTCATTCACCATGTTGCTTATTTATTGAGATTTGCCTAGTTGGCTTAAAAACTATTAAAGATGCACTGATTATATTTTTATCTTAAAAATGGATCAAATGGCGCTGAGTTAGAGAAATGCTTCCATCTTGCACTGTTATCACATCAACCACGACTCCTGTCATCATGCTGACCTTCTGACCCATGAGTGCTCAGTGGTCACTACTACACTATTACATGAGTACACAGTACTCGTTTGTATTGCATTTGATCTATTTCACATACATAAGTACACAACACAGGACGGAAATGAAAAATATGTGCGAGGGTGTGGTTGAAAGTTGTAATGGAGTGCATGAAAACCACACCCAGATGAGACACAAAATCACCAATGTATTTTAAATCAGGGGTCGAACCAAACCCTTCCTACTCAGCCTCCATTTTGATATCAAATATGTAACTGTACAGTTTCATAGCTGCATCCTGCATAATTAGACTCACTTACTAGTATTTGTATATATACTAACATAAGTTAAAAGTTGACCATGTGAGGATGGTTATTGAATAAATCAGACACATCGCCAAACTCATTTCTCCCCCGTCATGTTCCATTGCACCATACATATATGACATATACAACATAAACACCTGCTGAACTACTCAAAATCACTTCAGTAGGCGTCTCCAGGAACACATGTTGGCAGGATGACACACACACACACACACACAGCACCACCAGGTGAAAACAGCACCCGCCACGCTGCCCCGACTGGTGATTATCACTTGACTCTGCAGTTTCCCTCCGCTGTAAGAAGAGTTTTAGCATCTTTCAGCTTATTGTTTTGGTTTTACAGCCCACAACTCCAGATAGTGAACAACATGGAGCATTTATCAGCTAAAGGCACTGACTGTTCCGGTCATTGTTATCATCCCTGTAAGCTATGACAGTGTGACAGTGACCCAGCACGCACATTACCAAAACCAAAGCAGCGACATGTAAGTCAGCCATTAGCTTTATTATTTCCACCTGTGCTTTTCTTCCTGTGACACATAAAAGCATCTTCTGTGAAAAGGGGCTAAAAGTGCCCCTCTCTCTCTCCTCGGCTAATGTTTTACTTCAAGAGGAAAGAAATGAATTAAACATTGTGGAAATTCTCAAAATAACACTTCAGTTTTTGTAATATGTCTTCTTTAATGTGGTGGCAGGTGACAAAAAGTGTTTCACAGTTCAGTCCTCATTTTCAGGCCTTATGAAGTTTTACTTTGGCACCTCCTAAGTTTAGATTACAGGTTCCCATACCCGGACATTACAACCAAATATTTGGCTAGTTTGCAAAAGATACAGTATGTCAAGAAGTGGAAACAACTTCTCTTTTCTGCTCCAGTTTCACTGACATATGAGTCATATATTATGTGTTTTCACAAATCCTGCCTGATGCAGCTTTGTACATTTATCCCAATGACACACTGGGTTCACCAAAGGCATCCCGAGACCAAGTCTATCTCTGTCCTCACAACACAACAAAGATTAACTTAGTGTCAAGATCATTTTGGGATCCTCTGTTCTGCCTCAGTGAAGCCTTCAATGGTGGTTGGTCATGGCCGTCTGCAGATGCAAACCAAACAGAATGGCAATCTTTGTCAAACTAAGTTTTTTTCGCCTCTATTTTCCTCCCTGGAACAGAATCTCATTCAGCACTTGTTCAAAGGCAGCACTGCTGAAACTGGCACCACGTTCCCATTTCCATTACACTAACTGTCCATAATTATCTGTGTCTTAGCACTGAAGTCACACTGAACTCATCCCCAAACTATTTTTTCATGCTCTCCACACCGAAAACTGTCACACGCGGGTGCTGCCGTTAAAGTGCATGATATGAAGGAAGGAGTGGATAATTAAGCCCTGTGCACTTATTCTCTTCTTTCTTTTTACTGTCATTGAAAGGGGTCTATATTTTTCCACGATGGACCACGTGTCACTCGTTCTGTGCTAATAATTGTAATTGATGCTGGGTGTGTGTGCATGCGTGCGTGCGCCGTTCTCAGCGTGTGCACTTAAGCCTCCTCAAGGCGCGTTGGATAAAAGCCTTTGTCGAAATGCACATGAGAGTGTGTCAGGAAGTGGGGAGACAGGCAAGTGTGTATTTGGACAGGATGTGTACCATTATCTGTCATTACGAGCAAATCATCACCACCATCAACAGCAGCAGCACAAAGCGATGCTCCAACGCAACACATATGGAGAGAGTTTACCCGAAGGAGAATCTCAATAAACGCTTGAATACCAGGGCAAATGCCTGCAAAGCAACATCTTTAAACAGATGAGCTAATTCATCACGGGTTCTGGCATTCGCTGCGGATACTAAACACTTAAACTGTCTTTAAACTGAAAAAAACAACCATGCAGATCACCATAAAACTGTCACTGAATTCCCTCTGACGCCTGATAAAGTTAAAGATATTTAAATACCAAGAGGTGCTTAAATAATGACAAGCCCTCCAAATGTAATAAATCCCAAAAAATAATACTAAAAATATTTCTCACTTGGTCTTGTTGGTGTTTTAACTGAGCTTCTTAATTGGCCTATTATCATTATCACATTCATTTTTTACAAAATATGAGCTCCCTGTGTTCTTTTGTTCGCGTGAATTTATCATGGGAGTCAGTTTTTTTTTTTAATCTACCTGCCATATTTCTGGTTGTAACATATGATGGAAACGTCCGCCTCCTCTCTTTTTATTAACATCTCATCCAAGTCTTCTGCTCCTCAGTTTCAGGCTGCAAACGGAAGTCATGACTCCATATTGATATGTGGCTGTTATGAGCCATAATATCAATACCGCTGCTGCCCACGAGTGTGTGGAATCGGCTTGGAGCTATTTTGAGGGTTCAGACTTGGACAGGCGACAGGGGAAATATATGGCGGCACAGTCGGCTGATTTACAAAGGGAGGCGAGGCTCTGCGCTCTGCAGCCCCGGTCCGCTCTTTTTATCGCTCTGGGCACCGAGCAGAGAAAACAAGTTTACAGCTCTGTGGCCTATAAAAGAAACGACTACATTTAGATTTAAAGTAACATCTGATTAAACGGCTGGGATGCCTAATACGCCAATAACCCTGAATTTATATTTTCTCGGTGCGCTTTTTTCCCCAGAATTTGGGGAATTCAAGCCAAAGCTGAAACTGTGCTGGAATCAGACTGTGAAATATCCCGGAGTTGACCGGAGCCTTTTACATTCAAGTTACACAGTGACAACCTGAATCCCCCCATTCTGACTGTCGAGTAAAGCTGACAGTGTTGGAATTACTATTGTGGCGTAAAACCATGTTATCCTGGGGACAACCGTCCTCCGCTGTATTTCTTGCCAAAACGATGCTTACTGTTGCTGTTTTCACTTTGTCTCCGATCGAATTCATCGATCCCCTGACTGCCAAGCGATTATTCTGACATGATCGGCGGCGAATGCTTTGCTCTCAAGCTCCCGAGACGAACTCAACGAGGCTCGGTGCACGTCAACCAAACCCCCCCTCCTCAAAAAAAAAAAAAAAAAAAACTCTGCATCCTCTCACCACAGGGCTTTGCAGTGTTCGGTATCTGCAGCACCGACACCATGTGTGGCTTCATGTGTGCTGGATACACACATGAAGCCCAATAATAAGAACACACACACATTGCTAAGAATGACGCGTCTATTATTGGAGCTCTCCTAAACTTTGATGCGGTTCTCTAATGCTGCTTTGTCCCGGTTGTTTGCAAGTCTTACATGCTTAACTTGGACATCTAGATAAAGCACAAACAGCCTGGAGCGAGTCTGCAACTCTGCCTGCATGGCATGACACTCACCGGAGCAGTTCCATCCAGTCGGCGTTTGGCAGTCGCTCAGGGAGGAAGGGAAGGCGCGCAGCTGCTCCACAGGTAAAGTGGCGAGAAATGAGACGAGGGTGATCCTGAGCCAACCTCCCGCCGCGCCGCTCCACTGGCGCAGCCGTCGGGGCTCCTCGAGCGGTGCCTGCGCCGCCACGGAGAGACCCATACCTCACTGGTCCCGACAGCACAGGCGAGGTGGGAAAGAGACGCAGACGCGCACCGACAACTCCAATCCCGGCAGGTTCAGCGGGGCGCTTAGAGACCGACGGCAGACCATTTTCCGTGCGAGACCGTGCGCCCCATGTAGCAGTACCCCGTGTAGACTGACCAAATGGGTTCCGCCCGATCCAGGGGAGGCTGCTGCAATAGGAGGACTGGGGGCGGGCGGGGAGGGGAGTGGGAGAGAGACGGCTGAGGGTTGGTGAGCGATGGAGGAGGTTGTGTGGGATGGAGTCGGGTGGAAAAGTTAGCCAGGCGGGCGAGAGGACTTGGGAGAGGATGCTCGAGGATGAGGAGAGGGGAGGAAAGGTGGGAAAGGAAAAAAAGGTGGTGACAGAAAAAGAAGTGACTGAAAAACTGCGAGGATGTAGAGTATCCCACGGACAGGGTTTGGAGACGGCGGCAGTTGTGTAATAGGATCCACGGCTGAAACGAGCGGCTCCTCCAGCGCGAGCGGAGCGGAGCGGTCCTCCCGTTGACTTTGTGTGAGCGGTGCGTTCAGAGGAGCAGGGACTCACTGACAGGGACTCACACGCTCTCTCTCTCTCTCTCTCTCTCTCTCTCCAGCAGCTGGTTCCACCTTGGTTATGATCACGTGGAGTAGGCTATGATGCGAAGAGGGAGGGGGGTGCCCCTCCTTAATAATTGGAATAGGCTACTGATGGAGTAGGCAAAATAGAAGAAGACAGAATGACGGAGATAAAAAAGAGAAAGATGAGGGAAGAAAGGAGGAAAGCAAAGAGGGAGCGCTCAGACCTCGTCCTATCAGTTGATGATGCCTCCACCACGGACGGGCAGTCGCCTATAGGGGAGGATGCGCCGCCTTTATAATTGGCCAGGAGCATTTTAAAAAAAAAGTCTGCAGGAATCGATTCGTCCGGCCTGGCCTGCGATCGCTCCGCTTTGAAACGGCACTGACGCTATTCCTGGATCTGTGCCTGCAAGGCGGCCCAGAGAGACCTCAATATTGTTCATATAGTTTGGGACATAACTGGTGTCACGCGGGGCTGGATGCAGCTTGTAATTGACATGCTCTCGGCCATGAAAGCCCAGGAGTCTGCCGAAGTTAAAGAGGTCAAATCCAACATCAGGTTGAGAACACTCACCCTCTTTCAACCAAGGAAATTAGAAGCCATGCGCATGGAGAAGCTCTTGTATAGAAGAAACAAAGGGGTTGTTGTTGTTGTGTCCTGTCACAGCTATATAAAGACACTCAAGCTGCTGCAGCCTGTAAACAAATAAACCTTTTGTTGCCTTTCACTTAAAGATCATTACAAGGAAATATCCATTATTTGTCTCTGCCAGTGAGAATCAAGACACACGGTTTTAATCTGCTGCTGTAAATAGCCACCAGTCACACACAGACACGCACTTGCACATTAAAGGCCTTCTGTGTCTTCACAGTGAGGAAAGAATTATGGATTTATTCTCAGACACACTCATCGAGGAGGAAGAGGTGCACCAGGACAGAGCTGAGATGTTGGCGATAATGACTGAATTTGCACATGGTTGTCACACACTCCACAATATCATGTGTGATGCTATTCTCATGGCAGCTCAAACCACCACAGGAAATTGAGTATAAACATCACGTGCCATTCATGTGGTTTTTACTATTTTAGTATTGTCATTGAATCAACTCACTGTAATGTTACAAAGAGGAGAATCATCATTCATTCCTATAGTTCTAAAGAGGTTTGAGACCTCCTTTCAGCTCATTGTTTTGATTTCACAGCCCAGACATTTTTACTGTATGAGGAGTCTCTTCAACTCCTGCAGGCAGCCATTTACAGCAGAAATGCTCTGATACATCCATTAGCTGCCCAGCCCCAGACAGCAGGCAGACAAAGTGACAGCATGGCACCTAAATACAGTCAAGCATCTAGCAGCAAAAGATATTTTTTCCAGGGGTTTGCAGAAACCAAAGCAGGGTTTACAGAACAGTGAAACTTTGGCTGTATGTACTAGCAGTTCAGTCTGATTTGGCCAAAATGTAGCATGAAGTATGCAGCATCCAAACTAAAGCAAAAACTGCAGTGTGCCAAAGGTACACAGATGTACTGATTCAGCAAAAATCTCCAGCATGCATCAGATCAGTCTGTGTGTCCCACAACGCAAAGAGCTAGAACAGCCACAACAACCAGCCGGACAAACAATGGGAAGTGGTTGTTTTTTTGTTTTTTTTTTACATTTTTCATTTGCTATTTCGTCTAAATTCAAGCAATATGTTGAGATGTTAGTCCCCACCAACCCTGTGTGTTCACCAGCTAGTTGCTAACTTTGTCTGCTTTTTGGTGCTGGGCAGTGGATTTTTAGAGTTTTTTTTTTTTTTTTTTATTTTGCTGGAAGCAGCTGCTTGCTGCATCTGAAACTGATGCTGATGAGAGCAGTTAATGGAAACCAGAGCACTAAAGTTGCAGGTTGTAAAACAAAGAAGAGTTGAAAGATGCTAAAATGAGCAGAGGGGAACCATGTGGTCAGGCGATAAATCTCTGTCACGATGAGCAACGCCTTTCACATACAACAGTCATTTGATCCATTGAAAACACATGCAGAAATACTGATTTTAGCATTGATATATTACATGTGTAAGTATGGCTGTCTATCTATCAAACATCTGTGTTAATGTATTTCTTTAACATACTTGCCAAAACTGATAAATTTTCTGTCAGTTGGCATATTAACTTGTTTAAAGTAGATGTTTTTCTAAGGGTAATAAATAGTGTATTCCTTTCATAGAAACTGTTCTTGGAAATAGTTTAATCTAAGTCAAGCCTTAGCAAATGACTGACTTTGTGAGAAAATTTCTAGAGCTTTCAGCCACATGTCATGGTCTACATGCGCAGATGGAGTTTGCTGACTAATGGAAATGGTTTCAGTTCATTTTGTGATTTGAGTATAGAGTTTTGGTGATAAAGGTGGAGGTATACTACATGTGGGGGAGGTTGTTACTCCATCTGCTGACGAAGGCCATAGGATGAGGCTGAATGCTCAGAAAAAAACTGCAGTATTGTCAGTAGACTTTGTGCTGGGATTTTTATTTAATTTATTTTCTTTAAATCAGGATACAGATATAACTTTCGGGGCTTAGCTGCAGCCCAGATGTTGGAGATGGTGGTTTAATCACCACTGTTTCCTGTCGACTCACTGAGGCATAAATTGCTCCCGATGTGGATGCATGTGGCAGGAAAATGTAACATTAGAATTTGATGTACACAAATACAAAGTTTAAAATGATTACAGTTTAAAGACATGTGGTCTTTGTTTGCAGGTTTGTTCGGCAGAGAGCTGCAACAGAAGTTGACTGAATATTTAAAGTGTGAGCCTAAAAACTGACAAAGAGGAGGAAAAGAGAAGACTAACTAGCAGGATAGCGGCGAGGCAACCCAAGGCTGCCTTTGTACTCTTGCTAATTTGGAATTCAAAGGCCCCTCTCTTGCTTCCAGCTGTCTTCATTTGTCCACTGAAGCATTTGGGCCTACTGTACAGTTGCTGCTTTCCAGGCAACCTTGTGTATAATCTGGTGTATGAAATGTCAGAAACGTATCTCAAGATAAAGCCCTTGAGATGTATCATCTCATCTTCAAGGGGGTCACAAACAAACAGAACACGGAGCAGTACAAGACGCAATATATAACATAATAATGACAAAACAAACAACACACAACCGGCAAACATTCAAACAAATGACAAAGTAAATAACAAGTCAGAAAAGAACAAAAGAGACAAGTTACAACCTTAGACAAGAAACAATCAGAAGAAAAAAAACATGATCAATCTATAAATAAAGGAACAGTGATAGCACCACTGAAAACAATGACAATTTGTTTTAAGATGAGAAAATGAATCATTTTTACATAAGAGAAGTGATGACAAAGATATTTACAGGTAACATTATAATCAGAGGGAGCTGAAACATGACATTTTCTGTAGATGCAAAGGGGACCATAAAGATCTGATCAGAGCTTCTTAAACAAAAAGTTTAAGGCAATAAGGATAGTTAAAGTCAGTGTATTTTAGAAATAAGTTGAGTGTGTATAACAAAGGGAACAACCTCGTATAAATCTACAGTTTGTCATATAACATTGTGGGGACGAAGATCAGTTTTATCAGCATTCTGGTAAACAATGTCAGCATACTCTCTTATTGTCAGCATAAAAGTTGTGAAACAAGTCTCTTTCAAAACATTAAATGTAAAACAATGTCTGGAATCAAGAATTGGGTCTGTATGTTGTCTTCATATCACCATGTACAACATCAGAATGGAGAAAAGAAGTGGCCCTAAAGTAGAACCTTGAGGCACACCTCTCAAAACAACACATTGCTTTCTCTTGTTAAGATACAAATTAAACCCCAGCAATGCATGCTGGGAAAGGTCTAATGAAGCTTGACCGAGATAAGAGAGTGACCCACCAGATCAAACGCTCTAGTACATCAATAAATATTGCTCATGTGAGATGACCACAATCAGATGAAAACTGATTTTAAGCATTTTTTCAAATACTTTGGCAATGCAACAAATGATTGATAGATCTTTAATAATTGGGATCAAGTGAAATGCATGTTGTTTCACATATAATGATATCAGCCAAAGGAGAGATGAGAATAGGAGATGGTAATTGAATGAATTTAGTTTAAATCTCATCAAGTCTGGGACCATTGCTCTCTTTAAAATCATGCACGGCATTGCAGACATCAATAGGAATTACTCTATTAACTTTGACCAGTGGAATTAGAAGTCATCTATGTCACGTTGGGCCAGTTTTATTGGTGGGCAGTTTCAACAATTTTGGCTCATGCAACACATTGCAAAAGAAAGAAATTGAATCTTTCCACAACTGTGAGCTGTGACACTGATCACTAACACAGTTGAGTGGCCCAGACTCGTCGGGGTGGGAAAGCTATCACATGGCCATGGATCATGATAAGACCATTGAACACATGGTCATAACTCAGCTGCTTTCAGTCCAGTTTATTTAACACAAGGCCATGTCCGTGAACATCGGCTGAGTCAAAGGTCCAGGGGTATTTGTCATTCCCATGCTTGCACCGCAGTCATAGCACTGCAAGTTGTTTTGGTTGCATGTGTGCAGAGGCCAGTCACCAGCACACTGTGATTTATAAAGGACGGCTGACTTTCAATAGGAGTGGATTCAATTTTTAGGGTTTTATTTTTCTGGCAGGGGGTGTAAACAAAGTAGCAGTTTAGTGCTTAGATAGTGGGATAGGTTGTAAGGTTGAGTCAAGAAGCCAAGAGAAATCTTTGAAGAGTCTCCAGTCTGACTCAAAAGATTTGGACCAGTGTGACAGTGTCTGGCCCTGCAGGCTTGTACCACAGACATCTCTGAGGTGAAGACAGACACAAAAGCAGACATTTGGAAGCAGAGATATTGAATAAAAAACCCACCCTGAATAGTAGGTGCCAAAGTGTCCTGTCAATAGTTTTAAAGATATGTCTGTCTGAGGGTTTTTTTTTTGTTGCACCACTGCAGTTGGCCTATTGGACAGTGAATGTTAGGCTGACATATTGTGGAGTTCATCAATGTTTGCAAGCAGTTGGCAAACCTGCTAAATCTTTGGCTGCTCCTCCATAACTCACAAGAGCAGCCATAGCAATGCAGTGCATGAAACTTTACTCTAATCCAAGAAAATCAGGCAATAATTTGAGATTAAAATAAATTAATAACAAAGCATTAATTAAGGACAGTACACTGCAGTGGTGTACGATGCAAATCAAAACACCTCACTGTTCTATTTCCCAGCATTAACACATAAAATATTCAGAAAAGCACCAGTTTTATTATATTGGCTCCCCGGATCAGCACATCCTAGTTACTACATCCTCACTACTTGTGTTTGTGTTACGAGTCCATCAGTTGACATGTGTCAGATAACTCAAATGGGGCAATGTGTGTTGTACTTAAGTCATTTAAATCTTAGAAAATAAACCGTTCTATGATAAATAGATAGATTCTTATGCTCTTGTAGACACATACAGTAGTTGGGTCTAAGGTTTGCTTTTCTAGTATAATGATGTATAGCTTCTGAGAAGAACATTTTTGCACAAGTAAAGCCCTTGCAACACCTGGTTTAACTTGCTGCTGTTAAAACAAAGCCAAGTTCAGGTTGGCTTTATTAGAGGAACATTATTAATTCAAGAGAGACATGTACGAACCTGGCTATAGTGATGATAAATGGGCTAATATCAACACTGGTGGCAGCAATGGCGTTAGCCCGTGGCCAAAACAGTAGTTTTGACTGGAGTAGTTGTGAGAGTGCTTTTAGGCCACTTGATGCTTGACCAATGACTGATTTGTCACAGACACTGTATCATCCTGGCTCAAGGTAGCAGTGCCCCACTTGCTCGAAGCTAAACAATCCATCTTCCTAAGGCTACCTTTGCAGACAGTTGTCTCTTGTTTTCTGATATAGCATCAAAACACACCTTTGAGTGGTGAAATTTTCTGTTGCAAGCAAGCTTGTACTGAAAATGTGCTGGTCTAGTCTACAATGCAGACATAACCAGGCTATCTTAGGATGAACAAATTAGATCACACTTTTACTAAAAACAGGGATCGATGCATCCTTTGAAGGCAACAACAGAACATTTCATGTGTGTCTTTCCAGTTCTGGAAGTCGAGAGTCTGCAGGCCAGACTGTTGTTCTCTGCTATTCCACACAACATCCAGTAACCAAAGCAGATGTGTGTAACAGCCAGTACCAAACAAAATGGCATAATAGAGTTTCCTTTTGATTCATTCAAAAGAAGACTGAGTGTTGGCTGCAGAATTTACAAGCAGCTCAAGCTTTAACCCGACTGCAACAGAATACACTTTGCACTGGGGCTAAACACTAATTTCCTCTTCTGTCTGTGAATCATTTATCTCTGCATTAGTCTGACTGAATACCTGGTCTGGTATCAGTGACGCCCATGCCGGCATTGTGAGGAGGAGGCTGGCCTAAACGCAGCCTAGCTCGAGGCTAAAGGCTAATTACATTTCTGACTCGCTGAAATGTACACCATCTCCTGAGAGAGTATTCTGGAATAACACTCAAGCCTGTATCAGATATCCGATGATTGATTTTTACCTCATAATTACTCTAATGTATTAATAAATCATCCATTTCTTTTGTAAATCTAGGGGCTGACAATGTCATGGGAAACATTTGCCGGTGTATATTACCCATGCCAAAAGTTGAAAGGTTAGAGTGCATATAGGAGTGTATGGTTTATGAGTGTGTCAGCATGCTATGGTGATTGCTAAGATGCATTATCAGAACCTGATGTTAAGAATGGGCAGTTTTGTGTGTGTGTGGTTGGCGAGCCAAGCACTTGTCAAATCCTCCTTAAACTTTTCCCTCAGCACACACTGATTAAAGTCATGACTATGATGTGTGAGCGTCTCAGCTTGTGTAGCTGCAGTACTTTGAAACTATGATTAATTCCAAGTTCTTGAGAAGAGATTCGGCTTCCATGTGCGGGCCTCCTGTTCCGAGCATTGTCATCATTTCACCATCATCATCACCTCAAGCATCATTATTCATCATAACAATCATGTTTATTGTAATTTCCTTTCAACCTTCTCAATCATTATTCTTCTTCATGCCCTCACCGGCCGCAGTATCTGTCACTGTCAAGTTATTCATCTAAAATTGCTGCCTGATAACAAATTTGCAAAAGTTGCTCTCATTTGAGTCGTAGGCAATTGTATTTGGTATCTGTCTAACAAGAACTGCATAATATTATTATTTGTGTTGGAATAATACAAAAATGATATCAGCATAAAATAAATGTGTGTATCTTTGTGTGTGTGTCGAGGGCTCCAGTGCACAGCAGGCTACCATATGCTAGCGCTATTAGCATAACCAAAACTCATGGTTATGGTAACCCCGTCTGCTAGAAGTTACATGAACACTAATTTCTTTTCCCAGTTATATTTTGAAGGGCTCATGTTCCGTGGGAGCATTTTTTTTCTAGCGTAGGAAACACTTTTAGCTATTATATGTGAAGTCGTAGAGAGGCGGTGTGGGACGATGGCGGGCGTACAAAAGGCAGGAATCTGATACATGTGAGTGGAGAGCCTTCTGCTAAGGAAAAGATTGCTTTGTCAGTTAAAGGTTAATGAGTTAAACACGTCATGCTTTGAGTCACCTCCAACCCCCCCCCCCCACCTCCCTGACCTAAAATGAAGTGCTACAAGTGGATTTTGTATTGGAAACATTGTCAGTGAACATTTTGCTAACAATTTCAAAAGCAACATTTGCAACTTGGCAACTATATTAATCATACTGTGAGTTATTAATCAGTTTAACTTCATACAAATTGCAATTGTCTCTTTCATAACAAGAAGAAGAAGAAGAATTGGAGGGACAATCCCCTTTATTTGTCACACAATTATTCATGCGCATGCAATCACATGCCATGCTTTTCAGTGAAATTGTTCCTCCGTATTTATCCCATCCTGGTCGTCCTTCCTCCGCGGCAGACCAGGAGCGGTGGGCCACCATCTGACCGGCGCCCGGCGACCAGTTCCTGTTCATCACCATTGGTCAGGTGGTGATCTTCTTGCATGTTTTTAGTGGGGTTTTTTAGAGAGGAAACCCCAGGTGAACACGGGGAGAACATGCAAACTCCACACAGAAAGGCCCTATTTCCTTGAGCAGCAGGCACCGAAGGCGTGGTGGAGGACACGCGCCCGACACCCACAGCGGGATTCGAACCAGGACCTTCTTGCTGTGAGGCGACAATGTTACCACTTGTGCCACCGACAATGTGTCTGCTGTTACAAATTCATAGCAGTATATATAAAGATTATTTTTAGAAGAAAGAGTTGGTTACAGAGCTCAGTTCAGAAAGTGTCTGGTGGGACATTTTTATCCTTGAATTAATAATTAGTCTTGACAAATGATTTTATCATTCCAATAGCATTGCCACCTCCATGCCATTTGTACTCTGTTAAGACTTAATATACTGCAGTTAAAGTGGCTATCATCCATATTTATATAATAATGTTTTAAATGACAATGTGGAAACTGTCGCTCAGAGTGATGAACCTGCATGAATGTGCATCTTCCCTCGGCTTTATGGAGCTTGATAGTGAGTTCCTGCTGTCCGGCCCACAACTTTGCTCCACAGCAGGCAGCTGTTTTCAGAGAAAAACCTCTAAGAACCCACTGTACACTTCCTCCTCAACACCACACAGCAGACAGATATGTTTAACTGGTGAACATAGTGGAGCATTTAGCAGCCAGATGTTTCCCTCAGGGGTTGGTAGAGACCAAAAACAGACCTAAAAGACTTGGACTTTGACTCATGAGGTGGCCTGAAACAGAACCCGTCATCACCAGAAAAATGACTGCATAGTTCGACTTTGGAAGTAGGTTATTACAACCCATATTTAGGTTTATTATGTCAACTTAAAAGGTGATGATATTGCAACATTGTGTTTCCAACTGTCCCCAAAATGTAGATTATGAGAGCAACTGAAAGTAATTTTAGGACATTAATAACAAATTCAAAATGAATTGTATTAGCAATTCCAAGAAATAAATGAGCATTTTCAGGAAATGATTAAAAGATTTCCCAGATGGCAACAGCTCTCTGTGTTGGCATGCATTGTTCTATTGTAATCACTGGCACCAATAACATGCTGCAGGATCTGAACTTTGTTTTCCTTCAAGCAGAATACAAAAGAACTTCAGCGTACCAAAGTTACTTTATTTTTCACAAGTAAGTATCCTCTCTACATGAATAAAAACAGGAGGAGTGCATCCATCCCTGACGCAAAGCCATTCACTCCATGAAATATCCATCATAAATATCCCAGTGTGCTCTCAGTTGGATGGATGCTTGAAGGAATGAATGAGGAAGTAGCTTTATCCTCTTTCCCACTCATGGGAACTAATAGAGTTAGCCTGAGGGTAATCGCCTGTGGTGGAGGAGAATGGCAGCTGCAGCACTGTAGTTACAGTCAAGCTATACCACTTGGTGGATACTTACACCCAAAGCACCACACTGAAAGATGATCCCTAACATTTTTGGTATGGATGGCACCAGTGGGAGTGAAGCCACTGTTCCTGGCAGCATTAGTGCGTACCTATAAAGCTGAGTATGCCCACACAGTTAGGGGAATTTTAATATTTTCATCTGAGAAAAAAATTAATTTGCCACGTCCCTGTGGGCTGCTGGCATGTGACGTGCCTCTGTGGTGGTGCACTGCACCCATATCTTTTCGCTGTAATGAATCCATCCCCTGTTCTGTTCTGTGACTCACTTCATCCGTTTCCTTTTCTAACTACTTTCTACACACATTTTCTTAGCTAATGGACAACTTACTCCTAAAGACTAGTTACACGTCTTAATGAAAAAAAAAAGTTTTCCTTAAACTTCTAAAGCATTTATACTCTTCTTACTTGTGTGACCATAGCGACACAGAATTTCAACCTGTAATCATACGATATGTAATTACACTCAGATATGCACCCACATGTATGTGTATGTGTGTGCATATAGAGTAGCTAAATAAGGCCAGATGTGGTCACGTGCACATGTGGCTCAGTGCGCTAACAACTTGCCTACAAAGTGTGCCACTCACACCTGCCAACATGCAAAGTGGCCACCTCTTGCTTTGAACAGTGATTTTAATGAGCAGGTGCTGGGCAGAGGGACAAAAGGCACCAAGCAGCTCATCTCTCCTGATTGCAGGCAGTCGCACTCCTCCGAGTGAGATGGTGAGGGAGGGAAAAACTTGTGCTCTCCACCCTCCCCACTGGGTCTCTTTGCTCTCTGTGTCACCCTCTGTTTGATTACACTGATTTGTCTGGAATAACAGCCAGCAGGCAGACAAATTTTAAGATGCTTAAAGTATGATTGCACAATGCAGCACTTCAAGAAGAAATTTAAAAAACTCAGACGCATAAAGACTTAAAATATTTAGAAGTTATGCCGCTCACAATGAGGCTAGTGGTTGCTCTTTTAAATTTCAAAGTAAGAATGTGCACATTTCAATGAAAGCCTGGTAACTTCTTAATTTTTCAGTCAATATTATTTCACAGTTACTGGTGTTCTTTTAGCACTTAATAGTGATGATGACTGATGTCAAGAGGCTGCAGCTGTGGAAGAAACACAGATATTTTATTCAAGAAAAAGTGCCAATACTGCATTATAGAAATACTCTGCTACACATAAAAGACCTGCATATAAAATTTCACTCAAGTAAAAGTACCAAAAGCAAAAGTACTCACTATGCAGAATCACACATTTCAGAATAATGTATTAATGTGTACCTTGTATCTGTAATAATACAGAATCTATGAAGTGGCAGTGGCTTAATTTATAGCAAAGCATCATGTTTTATAAGCACTGAAAGGTTTTTTTGCATGCAAAAATCTTAATCTTTAAAGTAGCTAGGAAGTAAAGCTGTCAAATAAGTGTGGTGGAGTAAAAACTACATTATTTTCCTCTTTAATGTAGTGAAGTATTACTTAGCATACGATTGAAATACTCAAGAAAACTGCACTTATTGTCAAAAGGCCAGCAGCAAACACTCAACCAATGATATTTTGAAGTTTACTGGCTGATAACTCGACTCTGTCTTCTGCTGCTCCATTACAGCTTTCGAAAACTTGATGTCCAAAAGGTTCCAGAAATTACATCTTTTACAAAAAATCACCATCTTTAAGGTAGCTGCAACAGTGATTTTGAATAAATCAATAATTAAAAATTAATTATACACTTATACAGCTATACACACACACACACACACACACACACACACACACACACACACACACATATAAAGCTACATATCAACAGCTATTTCAAGCCAGGTAGAAACAGGAAACCCACCACAAGATCCACATTTTTCTTTTTTATTTTTTCTTCTATTTATTCTCAACAATACCTCTAGAAACACAAATTGCATCTCTCTGTGTGCAGCACCACATTTCCACTGTGAAATGCTGTCTGCTTATACATGTAGATATTCAAATATTCATGGTGCGGCTATAGGTTGAATCACTATTGTGTTGTATCAAGCAACAACAAAGAGGGACGAAGGAAAATGTCACACATTATTACTCCGAGTGGTCTCATGTGATAATAAAATATCACTGGTAATGTCAACGTGGGCATCAGTAGCATCAGAACCAAGAAGCAGAAAATGCCACTGATAGAGTTCTTGACCTATTCCTTCATTTGTTGGCTTGAGGTTTTATTTTTTTAATGCCTTTACACAAATAATAAATAAAAAAAATCTTCAGAGGGCATCACAACAGAAACCTTTAACTGATAAAATAAAATGTAATAAATAAAATAAAATGCTCCAATGCAGATAATGATTAGCAAATGATAGAATGAAGTGTGTGTGTGTGTGTGTGTGTGTGTGTGTGTGTGTGTGTGTGTGTGTGTGTGTGTGTGTGTGTGTGTGTGTGCGTGTGTGACGTGGAGACAGAAATCGGCTCACATTGTGGGGACTTGCCTTCCTTATGAGGACATCATTAAATCATTCAATTTTAGGGTGAAGACTCGGGTTAAGGTTGGAGTGAGTCTCCTGGAGAGGAGTGTAAGTCTATGTAGTGTCCCTAAAAGTAAGACATGACTGTGTGTGTGTGTGTGTGTGTGTGTGTGTGTGTGTGTGAAAGAGAGACTGCACCTGTCTTCAGAGACAGACTGGAGAGGCGTGACGTGTCATGTTTCTGGAAATGTTTAATTTGTAATTGGGAGATTCATTAGTGAAGTGCATGTACAGTAACTGTTCTGCAGTCAGATTCCATTCAAGTGTGAACTTCATTCAGATTCAATTCAGCTGAGGGTAAACGCTCCTGCAAAACTGCACTTTTTAAGATAAAAGTACAGGGATGCTGCATGTGATGGGACATATGTGGACACATGAAACAGGCATAAATCAATATATTACTCTTATGATGTTTTATAACCTGTCTTCTGACCATATTAGACAATATTTAGTGTAGGAAAGACTCCCTTCAGGTTGGTCTTGTGAGGACAAACTGGTTGTTCAGTTGGTTGTTTTGTTTCATTGGTTGTAGGTGAAATATATCAAACTATGGAAAGGTTTCAGATTCAGATCCTTTACTCAAGAAAAACTACTAATACCACACTGAAAATACTCCTGAATTTAACTTTATTAAGGAAAATGTATGTAAAGTATTAAAAAAGTAAACAAAAATGAAAATGTTACACTATCTTATATTATAGCATTACATTATTATTATGCATTAATGTAAAAGCAGGATTTTACTGTTTTAGTTGTTTGACGTGAAGCTCATTTTTAGATATTTGATTAGATAGATAATGATTACTCTCATTATGGATTAATCTGATTATCTGACTACTTTCTCTATTCATCAATTATTTAGTTTGCAGAAATAGTGAGAAATGCCCCAACAAATACCCAGAGCCCAAAGCAAAAAACACCCTCACAATGCTAATTTTGTCCAAAGAACAGTCCAAACCTGCAAATTATTCAAACACATTAAATTATTAAAAGCAGCAAATCCTCACATTTGTCAAGCTGGATGCATGAAATGTTTTTTTCATGAAAAATAACGGCTAAAAACCATAATCAAAATAGTTGGCACAGGGTACTGAATGAGCTATTTAAGGTTGTATATGCTTGCATTTGTACAGCTGGCAGTTAGCTTGCGGGCAAACCAGTGTGATGTAGTCAGCCATGCCCTGCTGCTCTGTGGCCTTTACCATGGTGTATATGTGTATTATATATACTGCATTATTCTACAACTACTATATTATTATGATCATTATTGCCATCTATCATTACTATTACTGTTGCTGTTATTATTATAGTATTATAGTAGTATTATTGAAGCATAATACACAAAGTTTACATATAAACTTTCACATATTTCTTATTGTTTATCATTCATGGTTGATTTATTGTGTAGTATAATGTACGTATTTTACAGATTTTCTAAGATTGTTTCTTATTTCCTATTTCTATTTTATGTATTTGCTCTATGATGGGAACAGCAGCTTCAACTGACCCAATGTCCCCTCGAGGATCAAGATTCTGGAAGTGCAGTACAGGTACAGGTAGATAACTAGTAAAACAAGCAAACTAATGGCAGCTTGCCTGACAGCAGACAGTGTTAATCCATTTCCCAAACTTGTAGTTTAAATGAAATGACACCACTCTCCAAAATATTTGCTAACCACATATCGCTTCCACTGTGGCCCCGCTCGGCATGCTGAGGGGATTCAACAGCTTCACACTTGCCTCGCCTCTTTAGAGCTGCCTCGTTACAGTATGACTGGACAATCAGAGCTCAGAGAAATGTTTTAGAAGAGAAAATGACTGTATACTGAAAAAAAAAAATTGCACATTATCACTGCTGTTCAGACTTTTTTTCATCTCGTTGAGTGCACTTTCCTAAGTGTGTAGGTGTCGCTAGCTTGAAAAAAGAGGAAACTTGAGAGAGGTTTAAAATACTATACTCCTTTCTGATTTCATAATGTGAGCAGCTGCTGCTTTCATCTTCAAAATGTAAGGAATGAAAACTCTGTGGCCTTTCTTTGTCAAAAGGTTAGCCGATGGCTTTGGCATTTCTGGAGGCTTTACTAAGCTCATTATTAAGTATTTATTCCTTACTATCCTCACTTTGTAGGTGATCTTATCCATGTAATTGTTCTAATAACCTTCACGCGTTGAGCTGGCATCGTTAGTACAGCTCTTGTGTCACTGTTAGATTACTGTCCTCATGTTGAAAGCCTCTGTGCATGACAATAACAATAAATCCATACCAAAAAATACAAATAGCAACTGTGTTGACTGATATGCATAGAAAGGAGCATTTCCCCCCTGAAGTGAGCCCTTTGTCCTGTTTCTGCAACAGTGAAGTGACACTAAAACTATTTGTGCAATCATTAGTGCTTTCCCATGTCAGGATTGAGGAGATGAGGTCATACAAATTAGGGATGGGTACACCAATTATTTTAGCAGGGGCAAATAAAATCCTGGGGAATTTTTTCCTGTTTGTGACAGTAAGCATTTTGAAAAACAGATGATTCCATAAACAGTAGGTGGAAAAAAGAAATTATGCTGTGCTGCACTCACACAGTTAAATACAGCTTTAAGGCACACTAGCAGGATTTTCCTATAAAAACAATGTATTATCATACAATGCATAAAAGAAGTCCCTGTTGATCATCACGTATGACCTATTAGAAGTGTGGGGTGGTGTATTTATCTGCAGAGACCCTTTATTTTCTTCTTATTTTGCTGTGTTTGGCACATTTCTGGGCTGCAACCTTTGGGTGCACAGCTCCCAGCCAATAACAGCATGCAGGTGAGGTTGGGACTTCATAATAAGGTAGCCACCAGGTGCCAGACTTTAAGCAGCACGCATCCACAACGAAGCTATGAAAATGACGAACACAGCATCAAAAATGCAAATATAGCGAGACGAAACCTCAAGCAGCCAAAGCTCGTTCCAAAATGAGAGTGAATGCGGGGTTGACGTTGGCGAGCAGCGAAGGATGTAACGTTCCTACAGTCGTAGCTTGCTGTGCACGTACAAGCAGCGAGCTTCTAGTGGTGTTGAGGAAGGGCCATGTGTGAATGTTGTATTTACAAACAGTAACTGACAGCTCCCGCATAGTATACTTTAAATATATGCATAAATGTCACGACAGATAGAAGTGCTCTAACAGACTGTGAAGGTGCAAATGTGTTGGTTGAAGCTCTCTTTATTTTCAGAATGATGACTAAACCACTTCTAGTCACTGTTGCTTTGTACTTTTTGTGTTTTTAATTTGCTTATCTACCAAGATAACCTTGTCAGTGCTCAACACAGCCATGAAACC
The DNA here is from genome assembly GCA_037975065.1 of Chaetodon trifasciatus. Classification (NCBI taxonomy): domain Eukaryota; kingdom Metazoa; phylum Chordata; class Actinopteri; order Chaetodontiformes; family Chaetodontidae; genus Chaetodon; species Chaetodon trifasciatus. Next base: position 1,800,075 of record JBBMOE010000006.1, read on the forward strand.
AAATCCGGAAAGGTCAGTGAGGACAGGAGTGAACAAAAATCAATACTACTGGCTGTGAACACAGAGGACATTCTGACTTACAAGGGTTTTGCCACTTAGAAAAGAACTTTTTGTGTCTTTTTGGCACGTTGTGGTGATAATGTGATGAGGAAAGGTCATTTTGGAGCATAGATAAATACATGCGCATGTGTCTTTTTAAAGTCTAAAAGATGAATAAAAACAGAAGCTTTTCTTGTTGTACTTCTACCAAACATTGGAAGAGACTGAGACCAGAATTTGTAGCTGTTGGCCCACTGGCTGCATATTTTAACCACAGAAATGCTTTTGCAGTTTCCCCTTCACTGCAGCATATTCTCTAATAAGGTTTGTAGGGCACACTCGTTTTGAGTGACAGCAGGCAGTTATGAGAAATTAGTGCAATAGCCAATGGCATAGGAAAGCACTATATTGAGGAGATGTTATCTAGGCTACATCACAGGCAGAAGGAGAAGGAATCTGTTGTTGTCAAGCTTCTGTCTTCATTTTCTGGGTTGACCTGGTTGATTTGTCGTGGAGACAAGCTGACCCTAACTAATTTCTCGGTTTCAGACGTGGAAAGAGAGACAGACACTGGTTCCCTTGAGGCTTAAAGAGAGAGCAGGGTAGGTGTGTTTGGGTCTTATTGAGCTTGCGTGAGCATCCTTTGTCCATCCTGATGTACAACATGACCCAGATAGGTCACTGTCACTTCAGCAGACCTATTTAGCTATCAAAAGTCTTAGACTTTGGACCTTCACTGTGTAAAAAGTAATGATTGTAATGACTGAAAATTGTGTGTTATTTAAACATGTAAACATCAGCAACTGTGGTTATTCAATATCAAACTGGAGTAGAAGTAGTAAGAAAAGAAATCCTCACCCCGGGTGTTGAGGTTTCTGGGCCTGCAGCAAATTATTCAGTGACAACACATTCAGTGAATGGAGGTTTGTTCAAAGGTCAGGAACATCCCAAACATAATAATTCCCTCAACAACATTCCAGACCCTCTTGCATCTCAAAGGAGGAAAACCCTGTGGAGCCGTCATTCTGTTTACACCATTTCAGAACCAGAATCAGCTTTACATCGACAATGAATTCGACTTTGAGACTTTTTTGATGCACTTTACACAAAGATCTTGCTTTGTTTGGTTAGAATTTCATTTTTGATTCCAACTCAGGAGAAGAATCAGCTGGGGATTTTTGTTCAGGAGAGGCACTGTGAACCCCACTAGGACCACCGCAAGGTGTTCTCCCTTTGCACTTGGTGACGTGCATGCCATGGCAAACCAGGTAAAGATGCTTCTGGCACAGTCAAGGCATTCAGGGAAAGTGTCACATCACCGCAGCGCTTGTAATAAGCTAGAACATAATGTGGTGGTGTCAGGTGACCGACCCCTGGGTTACCATGAGCCACCTTAAAGCTATTCTCCGCCTGAAACGTATCCTGTCCTGCAGATCGAATGCTCACCAAGTGTGTGCTTGAAATGCAGCTCCAAGACTGTTTGTTGCAGGCTTCTTCAGCAAAGCTGAGCTGGCTGCCAGCATGGGCAGTACAGGCCAATGCTAGTGGGGTCAGGGTACGCAAGACAGCTGGGGGAGAGAGTGGGAGACAAAATGAAAACATGATGATACGCGCAAATTGTGGAGGCGAATGTGTAAAGTCTAATTTCGATTAAATATCTGCAGCCACCAGCAGCAGGAATGTGGATTACGACAGGAATTAACAGAATCGATAGATAATTGACCTTCTGTATTTGTGAATGAACTGTTCACACAGATTTTAAGTTTATACAGTGAAACCATTTATATAGCAGCCAACCTTTTTTCACTTCAAGCATCTCCAAGCCTCACAATTTCAGATGTTGCCTTGGGTGCCACCTTGACTGCAGCCCACACTGCATGAAAGGCAGCAGCTGTGGTTGGTTACAAAGAATACCTCTTGAACAGGGAAGCAAGTGTGTTCATTGGTTTGCAATGTTAAAACAGCAGAACGGATTCATTCTTGGTCACGCACTCCATGCCACCTTTCAAAAGCACCTGCTGCCTCACATATCGTCTACACTGCATTTAAGTTGGCAGCATATTGTACAGGAGGTCACCAGAAGTTTTTGACGTGGTACTTGAAGTGCTGCCTCCATTAACGGTTTGTCCAAGTACTGATACTGACCCATTTATACTTCAAAAGTACTAAGAAAATGCAATCCAAAACTGTATGTTGACCTTGCAAAAAAGTTTTTATGACACCCGATCCATTTATTAAGATCTTCACACCAGCACATACGTGGAAACTTCTGAGGACCACTTATCTCTGCACTAGAGGCCACTGCACGGATATAGCAAAAGGAAAAATTGCATACTGAAGGGAAATAAGCTCATCTACTTGGTGCTTAAGCAGAGGTCTGAATTGCAGCTATTACAGGCCTGAATTGCATCATTATATAGTAATAAGTAAAAGCTTCACAATCTTTCTCCGATCCTCTTGGCCATTTAAAACTCTTCAGGTAGTGCTCTTGTTAAAGTCAGCTTGCTTTAAATGTTCTAGTGCAGGTCAATTGAAGAAATTCAATTGTGGCCCCAGAGGGCAGAGAGGCTACATCATACTTCCAGGCCCCTTAAAGTAATTAATGTTGCAGTTGGCTCAGTAACTGAAATCCTTCTTAAATCTTCTCATCTGTGAGGGAGGGATCCTGCAGACCTTAGGGCCTTGTGCAGCAATGAAGCAGCCACAGACTGTTGTTCATGTCATTAGCTTGAGAAGCCCACTCAGCTAATTGGTTAGGCAGAGTTCATTTGGCTTCCTCTCCGATTTGGCTAGCCACTGGGGATAGGAGGAGTGAGTAATTACAAACCCGAATTAAATGTAGTTTTCACAAATGGCTGGGAGGAGGCCGATGGCACACAATGTGACCATAGCTTGGTTTAATGTGTGGTTAAGCTGTCCAAAAACCAAATCATCACAACTTGCAAAAGAAATCAAAAAAATAAAAAATTTAGAAAAGCATTGCATGATGCAGTTTAAGTGTATTGATTGCTGGGAGGTAGTATATCCTAATACAAGATCTTTTGTTTCCGCAGCAGTCATTCAGCCAAGTATGAAGCTAGTCCCAGCAGGCAATTAGCTTAGCTTAGCATAAAGAGTGGATGCGGGGGGAAACAGCTGGCCTTGCTCTGTCCAAGTAAAGAAATAAAATCTTCTATCAGCACCTCTAAAAATCACCAATAAACATTTTAACCCTAACCCTCAGGCGAAAACAATACTTTTACACAAATTTATTAGCATATATTTTATTCATTTTGTACAAATTAAACAATGAGATTGACCATGATAACTCTTGAGCTTTAAAGGTGCGGGTAGGTGTATTTTCTTATCTTTGGACAGAGCCAGGTTTACTGTTTCCCCCTGTTTCCAGTCTTCATGCTACACTAAGCTAAGGTACCTGTCTCCTGGCTGTAGTTTCATCTTAACAGGCAAACATGTGACTGGTCATGATCCTCTTATCTAACTCTTGGCAAGAAAGCAAATAGGCATATTTCCCAAATTGCTGAACCATTCCTTTAACTAAATGAGATCTGAGGGGAAAATTCCTCTGAATCTTTCTCTTTGAGAGGCAAGCACAGCGTATCCTTGCAGCAAGTTATCTGGAGTAACTTGAACGAGATACCTCTTAGGAGGAGACTGAATGTGTGGCTGTCAAATTGAACTTGAACTCAAACGCGCATAAGGACAAGGATGATTTATTAATTCAAAGCCTGCAGTGCAGTTCATAGTCGTTAAGTAGCTGAAGTGACAAATGGAGGAGGTGAGAAAATAAGTATGTCTTTATTCATATATAATAAGTGTTATTGTATCCAAAGCTTCAATCTAGTGCAACAGGTTTATCTTTACAAGTGCCATGCAAAATGTGAGTGAGTTTGTAATAAAAAAGTTTATTGTTTGTCCCACTTACAAAGCTTTCCTGCAATAAAGCGATTAAAATGTATGAAGCAATTGTCCAGCTCTCGAAATGGAGATTGCCGTATTGTTCATCAGCAACCTCGGCAGTAAAATATTTACAACACTGTGGAGAAAGGATTTTCCTTCATTTTGTATTTTCATCCAACAAACAGCCTCAAACCACCAACGGGGCCAGATGTACTTCATTCTGTTGAATGTCAGAAATTGATGCTCTCTTTTACTCGAGCTACACTTTTCTGAAGAGGCTCTGCATCCCCTGCTCACCTGGACTATGCCCTGCAGAGGTGGTTAATATTCTATTAGTGCTTTTAGGATCCATGCCACTGCATGTCTTTTAACCAAATTGCATACTGTCAGTTGCTCCTAAAAATAAAGATGCAAATCAGTGGACAGAAATTTGACACTAGATCATCTCTCAGAGGAAGCTGAACACTTTGAGGCTGGCTCTGTGGGAGAGTGGAGCTGATTATGCCCCTGCAGCCCTTCCACAGTAATCTGACATATGCAGTGCTTTGCACTATTACAAGCTTTGAGGCACTGATCAAAGGAACGAGCTCTAACAGGGCCAGGAAACAAAAACAGAAACATGGGAACAAATGATTTTGTTCCAACCTCGGTTTGATGTTTACCTCTTGCTCATCAAGGCCTCTCCACCTACTGACTTCACCAAGCCATCTCCTTATCTCGTTTCCTTCACACCCCCTCCATCGCTCTTTCCCTCATGTGTTCAACAAAAGAAATTATTTCCTTCAAAGGAATGCCATCAAAAGCATCGACTGCAGTCGGCGTGAGTTAGAGATCGACTGGTGCAACAGCAGGGTTCACGTTATTGGCTGATTTCAGCTCAGTACATACATGAAAGTTTTGGAAATTTGAGGAATATTAAAAATGTTTGCTTATATTAAGAGTTCACTTTGAAAAAAAAAATAATATATGGTGATTGTAATCAAATGATTTGAAGTCTTAAATATTGTAGCAGCAAAATGAGATTTTTAAAATTAAGCAGAAAAGGCATTTTTACCAATAAATACAACACTTATAATACTAACTCAGTAGGGACTACTTATGTGACAATGAGCACTGAACCTGTATTTTGCCAGTGGTTAAGCAAAACCAATACTGTAATATTAAAATATTTTATTACAAATAATCCTGTCTTGAACATGTCATTTAAATTAAAGCAAAAAAGTATTATTGGCAGAATGTAAACGCATGAAGATTGAATGTACTCATAATGCATAAAACAACCCCTGAAAGCTTTCACATAAATGCAGTGACACCATGCTCTGAAATGTCGTGGAGTAAAAGTGTGAAGTAGCATGAAATGGAGAAATTTGAGTGCAGTACTTGACAACATGCACTTGGTCACATTCAGTCACAGGCGTTTGTGATGGATGTCAGATTTTAGAATCACGGTTTTCAGATAGGACTTTCATTATTAATGTTGTTTTTCATTGTTCAGTTTTGCAAATTCCCACTCTAACAATGCCTCCTTTATTTTCTCTGCTAGATTCATGTTTGTGTGCTGTTCATACGAGGGGTGCGTCTGCACAACAGGACATTTTATTTCCCACTCAGGACTAATGTATTGGGCTGTCAGTGCAAAGTAGCTCTCTGTACCCCTGGAGGTTCATCCGTTGGTGCAGAGTGTAACAGCAAGTGCAATGGGTAATTCCTAAACAGCTTTTGCTCTCTGTACAGGGCAAACACTGCGGACTGACTGAGGTGAACACTCGAAGGAACACTCTGTACTCAGCCAAGGACTTAGGAGATATTAAATTCGGTGTTCTCTGTGGCTGAGTACATTTGCTCATCTGCAGTGGCATTGCTGTGCCGTTCATTGTCGCTTTGGATCCAGTCTGAGTGTTGTGATATTTGTATTTTTTACTGAGTGCTCTGGAAAGAAGGGCTAATGTGTGCATAGACTAAAGCTCAAGTTGTACCTGCGCTGTCTGCCCTGCTGTCCACTTTCATGTCAGTAGATCGGAGCCTGAGGGCAGATGAAGGTGAGAGCTGTTGCCCAAAGAGGTAACAGAGCTGGGGAGCAACGACTGTGTTAAAGAGGTGTTAGAGGAGAATTGGGTCTGCTCAGCAGGGCCTCGAGAAACTGGCATAACTTGTTAAGGTGACTTAGAGGCTGGTGAAACCACTAAAAGGGACCCTTGAGCACAAGAGAAACAGGCTGAATTGCTCAGTGGAGTATTCCAAATGGCTGGAGCAACAGGCAGGTCGAGGGAGACAGACAGAACCACTGAAGAGCCAAGAAAGAAGTAACACAGCCACATTAAAACCAAGCAATTTAGGAAATGCAGAAATCACCGACCTTCAGCAGCCAAAGCTAGAAACTGGAGTACTGGGCTGAGAGAGGCTGGATGCCTGAAGATCAGGCTCTGAATAGCTGAAGTGAGGAACAATGGGAAACAGGATTGAACAGAGAAAAGAGAGAAACAAATTGGTGCAGAGAACTGTAGGAAAAAAGACAATATTGTATGTAATTATAACACACAGCCACTTTGTCATAAACATTGAGGCCAAAAGTGTTAAATGGTGTTTATGTATGTCTGAATGCTTAGAGTTAAATGGTGCTTTCACACCTTACCTGTATGGTTTTGGTTAAAACAAACTATGGTGCATTTGCCCATTTAGTTCGTTGGTTTGCTTGGGTGTATGTGAAAGCTGTCACTTGAGCTCAGACTAATGCATGTGCATCATTGTTTGTTGTGCTTTTGATCTGCTATATATACAGCGGCATACAAATATTCCTGTTACTGCGAACAGTTAACTGAGTAGAGGATGCACCAATTTCCCGAACTCATGAAGTTAAAGATGAATTATCATCTTCCACATTTGAAGCATGATGAGTGCATTATTTTTAGCGTGAAAAAAGAAAAAGGATCACCACACAAACCTTTGGTCACCCCAAGAGATTTGAGCTCTCAGATAACTTTTACCAAAGTCCCTGACATTAATTAGCTTCATAGTACTGTGGCGACACAAATTTCAAAACTTCATAATAATCCGACTCCTCAAACCTTGTCTCAACAATCAGCAGTCATGGGCAGTTGATGCCCACAAAGCAGGACAAGGCTAAAAGAAGATAGCAAAGCGTTTTCAGGTTTATGATGTAATTAAGAAATGGCAGTCAACACTAACAGCAGAGGTCAAGTTGAGGTCTGGAACACCAAGAAAACTTTCTGAGAGAAATGCTCAGAAAATAGCTGGAAAGGCAAAGTAAATCCACCATTGGATTGCAAATGACCTTCAGGGAGATTTAGCAGACTGTGAATAGGTGGTGCACTGTTTTACTGGGCGGCAACACCTGCACAAATGTGACCTTCATGGAAAAACTTTCCTGAGTCCTCACCACAAAATTCAGCATCAGAAGTTTGCAACAGAACATCAGAACAAGCCTGATGCCATTTGGAAACATGTTAAAATAGAACTTTTTGGCTGCAATGTGCGAAGATATGTTTGGAGAAAAAGGGGTGCAGAATTTCATGAAAAGAACACCTCTGGAACTGTCAAGCACGGCAGTGGATCGATCATGCTTTGGGCTTGTGTTGCAGCCAGTTGCACAGTGAACATTTCACCAGTAGACAGAAGAACAGATTCAATTAAATACCAGCAAATTCTGCAATCAAGCATCACACTACCTGTAAAAAAGCTGAAGATGGAAAGAGGATGGCTTCTACAACAGGATAATGATCCTAAACACGCCTCAATGTCCACAATGGACTACCTCAAGAGGTGCAAGCTGAAGGTTCTGCAATGGTCCTCACGGTCCCCCAACTTAAACATCATTGAAAATCTGTGAATAGATCTTAAAAGAGCAAGACAGCCCAAGAATCTCCCACGACTAGAAGCCTTTTACAAGGAAGAAGAAGTAAAATGGTTACAGCTTAAATGCTGTGAAAGGGGGTGGTATTAAGTGCATACTATGCACGATGCCTAAACTCTTGCTTCTGGCTATTTTCCTTTTTCGTTGTTTGGAAATTATAGAAGACGGAAATAAAAAAAAAAAAAAGTAACCTTGCCTGAAATATTAAAGAAATGTGTCATCTTTAAGTTTGTGCTTTTACTCACTTTTGAACGAAACATAGCAACCACCCAGTAACAATCCTGTAAAATTAATGCACAAAATGCCTCTTTTTGTCTCGTTCCTGTCTGTTAAATGTCCAGCTACAGTCTGGACTATCAGTGCTCAGGCTGTATTATTTCTTCATGCGCACTTTGTGAACACCAGGGAAAATACTGTAAATGAAAACTTAAGGTGAAGTAATGAGCTGATCTGCTGATGATAAAGGATGACAGTCATGAAATGAAATCTGCCTTTTTACTTTTATAATTCATTTTTTATTTCACTTTTCATCACATAATTCTTGCTGATAGCAACAGAAGGTTTCACATGACCCACTGGGCCGAGAGTGCAGCAGTTTTGATCAGTTTTAAATTAGGTCTCATCACACACATCAAGATAATTTTCACGATTATCTTCCCTCAATTTGTCAATGCAACAACAAACGCTAACAGCGAAGCACCTCACCATAATATATTATTAGAACTATTATTCCAGTGGAAATACACTGTGCTCCCTTTCACACACACAAGTTCTTTTTAGCCTTGTATTTCAAATGGGCTTTACTGGCATGAGTGTGGATAATGGCTTCTTATCAAAACTAAATTACAGAGAGTATGATTCAGTCAATTTTCATTACATCTTAAAAACATCTTTTAGACTCAACATGAGCTTTTGTTTTGTTCGCAGCATGAACACGGACATGTCTCAGACACACCAAGTGCATGTGACCAAGACAGACAGAACGTGTGGACGTAGCATCACCTGACCCTGAAACACACACATACAGTGTTTACTCTCTTTCCCTCCATCACTCCAACACACTTAGGCTGTCAAACTCGTGTCCATGTCTCCGTCCGCCAAATCCAGAGGTGTAACATATCTGCAATGCACAGACCTGCTTGTAATTAAACACCTCAATGAGCAGATTACGAGTTTCCCCATTTGGAAATTTCATTACCATTTCCATAATTGGATTCCAAATTTAATTAGTGCTCCTGGGCTAAACAGCATGTGATTCGAGGGTGAATGCAGATGCTGTCAGAGGTCTTAAACACTGGTTTAACCCCGCTTGCTCTTCTGACACCTTGGCAAGACACAAACTGACCAAAATAGCAACTTTGATTACTTGTATTTATTTGCCAAGAATCCATTTTAAAGGAAAAATGTTACTGACATTTCTTGTGAAAATAAACTCATGAAAGGTTTACACAAAAAATAACTGCTACATTTACTGCCATGGTAACCTTTATTATCCTGTAACCCTGCACTTATGGTTATAAAGCATCTGACTGTGAACTTAACACAAAGAAATTAATTTGTACGCATTTTTTTTTTTTTTTTTTTTTTTGGGCTTTTCTAGCCTTTATGATGGAGACAGCTGAAGATACAACAGGAAAGGGGGCAGAGACAAAGGGGACGACACGCAGCAAATGAGCCGTGGCCGCCTCAATACATGGGGCGCACACCCTACCAGCTGAGCTACAGGGGCGTCGCAATTTGTACACAAATTATAAACTTGTTGTTATGAGCTTTGCTATACTTTGGCATAGTGGTGCTTTGACTTAAATGCTAATATCAGCAAGCTAACAATGATAGTGTTAGCTTGATATTTAGCCAGGATATTTAACATGTACACCATCTTAGGTTTGTGTGTTAGCATGCTAACATTTGCTAATTAGCATAGAACTCAAAGTACAGCTGAGGCTAATGAGAATGTCATTAGCATACAGGTTATTTTTTCATTAACTAGCTTCACATGGCTAGACCTCCACACTTGGTGATACTAGGGCCTTTTCTCCAGCACTGACTCACTAAAACAGTTACAGGAGAAAAATCACTCCGGCTTGTTTGTATTTCTTCAGACCAGAGTGACCACAGTAGCTGCCCAGGGTGCAGCGACAGTGGCTTTGCAAAATAGTGTCAGAGGGAATTTGTTTTGCTAGAAAATTTGCACTTTGGGAGGTGAATCCTGGCATTAAACTCACTAAATCCCTGCAAAAGGACCAAGCAGACCTGCCTTGTTGCACAAACCAAATCTTCGTCAAAACTTTTCAGCATGTGGATTTCTAGCTCTGAAGTTGTTGTTACAAGTGAGGGAGATCTTGAAAATCTTAACCTGTAGGTAATGGAAGGGGGAGAAGAATGATGGCTGAAATAGTCAGCAGGCTTATACCAATGGCCTATTTCCCATCAGACAGACAAAGTCAAAAATCAATGAAGTTCTGGGCAAATTCAATTTCTGGCCTAATAGTGGCAATGGATAAAAAGTCAGGGTATCACAAACTGGATCAGAAGTCCTCTTGTAGGATTCGTGAATATCTTCACTAAATTTCATGGTAATTCATCCGATAGATGAGTGGCACTAGAGAAAAATCAGAGCATCACCAGTGCTATTAGCAATCCATCCAGAACTTGTTTTGATATTTCAGTCCGGAACAACCGATAAACGGTCCTTAGAGCGACTATCATGTCTGGAAAGAAGTCAGACCTTTCTACTGAGGATCCAGCAACTGTAAGATAATTAGCTCTGATGGACTAAGACCCAAGAATGTTCATGCTAAAAGAAATTTTTGCTAAGAAGGAAATTTAATGAGTTCAAAGGACCCTGTCCAGAGAGTTTCAATATGATTATCCCAAATGGCCCGTGTAGGTGTGTGTGTCTGCTTGTACAGAAATGCAGCATTTTATTTGAAGAAATAGTGTGGCATTTTGGGAAATAGCAAGGCCTGCAGCCACTAACTGTTGATTGATTGAAAGAGATAACCAGAGGGCAGGTGCACAGACAGATACTGCATGCTACACACAACAGAAAACATTGACACCTCTCTTACAACTGTCGAGTAAATATGAAGCTACAGCAGCTTAGCTTAGCCCGAAGACTGGAGACAGGGGAAAAAACTACCCCACATCACCTGCTAGCACATCTCAAGCTCAAAAACTTGAGTATAAAATGACACGTTGTGGTTTTGCTGGGGGTTACAGGGGGGACTACTTCTTAGTCAGATACAGTGACTTTCTGTCATCATTGCTTAGCAGGAAAGTCACTGCTCCCAGCCAAGAAACAGTCCAGCACATAAACCGCAGTAAACTGTAAAACTGCAGCTTATTGTTGTACCTTTATATATTTACACAGCAAAATCTTCATAAATGTCTGCAGTGGTATTTTCTTGATTTACACAATTTACTGACAAATAGGCACAATGAGGCACAGACGAACTTGGCTTTTTGTAATTTAGGTATGAAGACCGATTTATTGTTTGCATCCAACAATCTACACAGACCAAGTTCCCTGTTTTGTTTCTTTCTCTCCTTTATACACAACCAGAGCTCCACATTCACTCCTTCCAGCTTTTCAGAAAGACACCATTCAATTTTAAACTTCTTGGCCAGTCATCAAACCATTTAATAGGATGCATTTTTCCACAGTCCAAAAGGTTTCATTTCCAGTCAAATGCACTTCCCAGAAAGAAAAATGTGCATTATGTAAGCATTCTTTTTATGTCCACAGGGGCCAAGAGTAATTGAAGAGCTACCTCCCTTTGAAAAGTAAGCATCACAGTTGATGCCTTGGAATGACTATGATCATAAATTAAAGAAAAGGGCCTTGAGGACAAGAAAACAACTCCCCACCTAAGTAAGCCCAGCACTCAGCAGAGTGTGCTTGTTCAAATTAAACCACAATATGTGTGTCTCAAGTGATTGCGAAGACTTCCAATCACCTGAGACGTTTAAGGAATGAGAGGAAGGGAAAAAAAACAATTAAGTAGTACAAAAAAAAAGAAACCATTTTCAGTTCTTGGCACATGATTGAGACTTCAAGGAGGCTTTGGAGCCTGAGAGCTGCAGGCCCAGACCTGACCTCCTCAGGAACCAGGCCCAAGGCAACACGACTGAGGCCGTTTATCTGAACAAGTTGGATTGCACATCAGAAGCACATTCCAGCATGTAAATGGAACCTGTCCAGTAAACCTGCAATCAGCACATACATCAGGTGGGTTGACATCTAAAGTGTACTGACTTGATGACATGTGCTTTCATTGGTTTTTGAAAGAGGCCTCACTGAGGTAAACAGGTTGTTGGTAAAACTCAGGAACATAAATGCATCAATCTAGATGTCTAGATAGATAGTGTATTGTATCAATCACAAGCATACAGTAGTCTCAATCCTTAGGACTCAAGACTGCTTGTTTTCTGTTCTATTAGGTACCTAATTGCAATTGGCATAAGTTGAGTCTTGTTAAGATAGCTATAATTAAAGCTTGCAAGCCTGTGGGTCCATGGGACCAGCAGTAACAGCTACCCCACAGCACCCTGATGCCAAACACACACGCAACACAGCTTGGGAGTGATCTCATAAAGCATAAAAACTGCTGATAAAATGTTCAGATTCTGCCACAGGATTATGCACACTTCAATTGCTCATTCAAACACTGTACAACGTGCACATTTTGGATAGAGTGGTTTTTCCTTTTTTTTAACCCTGAAGAGAAACTTGATATCGCTTCTCTTGTGCAGCTCGTCTTTTTCACAGAGCTGAGATGTCAGGCAGTTTGGATGCCTCTGGCAAAGTTTGAATTACTTTCAAGTGACTTTGTTCCATCCCTGGTATCACCTTAGCCTAAGCTTGTCTTGAAATCTACACAGTGAGGGAGGGAATAGAAGCAGATATTGATTAGTGTGCTTCTCGTGGAAGCTCTGGGGTTGAACAGTAAATACTTGTGGAAAGACGCCATAGAACATCATTGTAAGGCTTTCCATTATATCTAATGAAATAAAACAACCCTGTAAGTAGGTGCTAAAAGGGAAACAAAAGCGCTTGAGGCTATCAGTTAATTAGGTGGTTCCTGTTGCTATCCAGAGACAGAAAATCAGTGTTTAGTTTTACAGGAATAGGTGAGGTAACTTGAGTCCATCCAGATTGAAGCATACCTTGCAAAAAATTGTAATGTTTGCTGCCTCTAATATATCAGTGATAAGAAAAGAGTTGTAAAACTGATGTTCAAGGAGGCTGCACCCCGTACACCCCGACCTTTAATGAACCCTGAGCTATCTGTGAAGTGTAGATATGAGTGGGGCTAGTTTTTCCTGTTCTGCATTCCTCATGGCATGTATTAGTCCTTCAGATAACCTCTGACCCCAGGGTGCCAGTTCTGCCCGATAACCTTTGGTTGTTGCTGATCCATGTTCACATTAGCAAGAGGTATGTGAGTATTACCTGAATGTCACTGCTTCCAGGCAAAACAGAAAGTTGCCAGAAATCCTAACATATTTGTACTGATGTCCTTGTGTGGCCGGTTATTTCCAAATTTCAATGATGTGTGGGAAATAGAACTCAACATCTGAATGACTATATTGTTAAAGTAAAAATGAAATGAAAAGCGAATAAGAACTGCATACTTCCTCTCTGAAAGCAGTGATGACTTTCTGACGGATGAGTCCTTGGAATTTTTGTTATTTCAGAGATGAATTTCAGTGAGTCAAAGCAAAACTTGTTGAAAATTGTAGTTAAGTTTTATGACAAGATCTTCGCAGATAACCAATGCAATTTCAGAAAATCCAGTTTATAAAACCAGTTTGAAGCCAGAAAAAACTGGCCAGGTGCAACTCTTTTTTTGGCTTTTCTAGCTGGAGTCCTCTATGTTGGCATCCCGTTCAGTGCATCAACACTGTGTTGATGTGAGGCTTGCTTTTTTTTTTTTTTTTTTTTAGTGCTTACACCTGCTTGAACTTGGACTCAAAATGGATGGCAAAAAAAGTATCAAAATAGATGCAGCAGAACCACGGATATTGTTTTTCCACACCTTCTTCTTCCTTGCAAAACCAGGTGCCTACATTACCCACAATGCAACTCAACCACTGACAGCTCTGTCTGTAATGTAGCCTTGAGTCGCTTGTCCCTGCAGAGACAAGGAGCAGGCTACAGGGGTAAGCTTCTAACAACCTCAGACCATTTTCATTTCCAAACTTTGTAGTTTCCAACCACCACTGACTCGAGTGACATCACTTGAGGTAATTTATCAGACATTACACAGCTTCCACTGGAGCTTAAAAGGGCTTTTTCACATATGCAGTAGTAGTTTCCAAGACCTTCAAACAATCAGTGTCATCAGTGTTACATGTTACATGCAACCACCTGTTAAGCATCATAATACTTCCTTCACCTTTGTATACATCTTTATGTACGCAGCCAAGAGAGGTCGCCTGTCAGGAGAATCTAGACTTAACAAACAACAAAAGGAATAGCCTGGTAGAAACAGCCTGGTCTGTCCTGTCTTCAAACTTTCCTCCAATAAAGTTTGTAAAAATTGTTCTTTGTCAGTCACACCCTGCTGTAAATTCAGATGGTAGCACACCTGGAAGCTTCCCAGCATCATCACGCTCCTCTACTGGCCGCTGACTGTGGAAACAGTGGATTGCTTTGCCTGAATGCACCTCAACAACAGATGTTGTGAGAAACTAGTGCACTCCCTTTTCATTCATTATTCACATCTCCAGCTCCAGCCTTAAATCAGATCATCCAGATCATACACACTGATCTTTACGGTACATTACAGCCAAATTTTGTCGAGCTTTCACACCAGGGCAGCTGGAAGCAGCATGTAACTGTCAACAGTGCCACAATGTCCCTAAAAGTCATGCTGTGTATGTCTCATTTTAGCTGTTTGCTGCTGTAGAACATGTACAGATGTACACCAACCTTCCTTCATGATGCCTGGGTTTCAAAGAGAGAGCTGTCACTGACTGTCTGACCTCTTTCCTGAACAAGTGTACAACACACACCCTCTCTCAGCACTATTTAAATCCATCATCACACTATCCATTGCTGCTCCCACTTTGAAGCATAATTAATATGCAACACGAAAGCTAAGGATAATCACATTTTCTCCCCATTTTCATATTGCAGATAGTGCCATCCAGTGTGACACTTGATGAGAGGAAGGAGAGCTCTGACTGCCTGCACATGCTGACAGAAGTGTTTCAGAGGAAGATTCAGAAGAAACATTGGCATAGGGTGCCATGCGTGCTTGTTAGATTAAATTCAACTTTATTGTCATTGCACAGAGAAGGCACTTAGACAACGAAATGCAGTCTAGCTTCTAATCAGTGGGGCAAAAAGCAATAAAGTGCAGTGATGTACAAATGTATAGATAACTAGTAAGGGCTACATATGAATATATAATAGTATAATAGTTTGACTTTCTCAAGTCAGCACTTGGAACAATTCACTGTGCACAAAACCTACCGAAACCTTGCAAAGTAACTTAGGAAATGAGGCTCTAACGTTTCATGTAGAACCACCATCAGGTCAACATTTGTACACTTTGATTAGCAGTACCTGCTAATTTAAAAATGTTAGCACACAAACATGCTAAGCTGTGTTAGCATTTAGCTTAAAGAACCACTGTGCTGAAGCATCACAGTGCAGCTGTGGGATCCATTATGTCCAACATTAATTACACCACAGCCATAGCTCTAAATGAATGAAAAGATTTTACCTGGAATATCAGTTCAATGTTGCCACAAAGACACAGATTAGAGGAAATAAAATTAGCTACAGAATTATTAGTAAATTAATTATATGGTGTCCACTGATGTGAGGGTGAATAAATGATGACAGAATTTTCAGTTTGGTGTAGGAATGTGAAGCAGTGCTGAAAGAGAGAACATCTGCAGCGAAACCCTCAACAACAAACTGTAAAAATCACAATAGACGACAGCACCTCACGTGGCTGCGTTAGCTCAGTTGCACACCACTCAGCTCACAGCCTTTCATTGTTAAAGAAAGTGCTATGTAGGAGAGAATCTTGTTTACCCTCATATAAACAGGCACTGACGAGAGACTCATAACAAAACTGCAGTGACATTTACAGATGTGGCTGGAACGAACAACAAGCTGTGTGAGTAGTAAACATGGCTTGGAAATGAACAATAGTATAATTTTCAGATTTATGTCATAGTAAGTTTCTTTGCAAGAGAGATGAGGGAAGCGGATACATTGTCTAAAAAGGTAAGAAGTACATAATAAGTACAGAATAAGATTATAACTCTCATAGTTTGGTTTGGTGTGCATCCTAAAACCAATTAGCAGCAGAGCGTCTAATTGATCAATGACTGAACCAACTTCTAATCCGAGGAGTAAAAAGATTCATTGGGAAATATTTACTGGAGCAACACTTGATTTAATGGCAACTGAAAAAAATGATGGTTTAGAGTAGCTACTACCTTCAACCCCTGTCAACATAATAGGATGCAAAGACAGTACTCGCATGGCCGCGAGGGGTGAAGGTTGATGGCATGACGACAGCGTGTTTTGTAGGTGCCTTTTTGCAGATCAGCCAGGGGTCCGTCATGCAGGTCAGCTGGCAGCATGGCACTTGGTGGTCACTTGAAGCTCTCAGTAGGTGGCAAAGAGGTAAATTGTTGGCTTTCAGGCAGGTGAAGTCTGGAAAGAGCTGGTGGATGCAGCATTTAATGTGGGTTTAAGGCCAGCCAGCGTTGTCAGCTAGGCAGGCTGCATTCATTGTGCACGATCAAATCAATGTTAACTGCTCATTGATTTTTTTTTTTTCTCATTGATTCATTGTTCTTTTCAACCAGAGTGCCGTGCCTGCGACCAGCCGACCACGTCAGGGTGGGTGGCTGTGTGGTTGGACAAGAACGCCTTTCAGTGCAGGAAATTCAACGCATGAAAGTGTAAAGTTTGTTCACCAGCAGTGATAATGCTGTCAACATTGAATTGTTTGATGTCAAACCTGAAAAACACATCTACAGGTAAGTTCATGTAACTGAAATCAGTCGTGTAAAATAAAACACCTCCTGCGCCATCATGTAATTTTTGTGTGTTCAAGATGTAATTTAGCTCAATATTTTGCTCAGTGGCCGTCCAGCAGGCTTCAGATTTATGTTTAACCTCCATTCATGACAAATTAGTCGCTAGCTTTTGAAAATCCATTAATGATCCCTTTGATAGAAGCTTGAATAGTGGTGGAGCCTATGTGAGATCGAATAACACTGACTTCAGATTCGCTTCACACTCGTGTTGTGAGGTTTATACTGCCTTTACACTGCCTGCTTTCAATCAATGTTTTTTTTTTAACGGGGTAACTAGTAATATGTAGCCTATTACATGTCAAGGCAACCTTTCCAACATGCCATGTTGTGGAGGGCATGTTGGTGATCCCACACCAGTCACATGTTTGGGTTGGGGTCATGGAAGCACACTGTAATAGAGTCAGACATCGCAGCATAGACTGGAGTAGAGAGAGAGTCTGTAGTTCAGTGCTGCAGGTGAGTTGCAACGCGTGTCAAGAACCATTTTTGTTGACACAATCCATGAATAGCTCAGTAGAGCTCTTTCCCGGACATAACTGGCCTGAAGAGTCAAAATAACATAGACAAAAAGCCTTGAACAGTCATCGTGAGCAAAATGGTTTGAGCAGCTTCGTTATCGTGATCACTTTAGTGGTCCAGCATTTATTTATGCTTTTGGATGACACTTTAAAGGCTTGTCCAGGACAGTTCATCCCAATTATCTCTGCTGTAGTGGTCAGAATTTTTGTTCAGACATAATTAAGTAGACATATAGCTTGCTGACATTGTGCCTCAAACTGTTGGTACCTTAACTCAAAACCTTTGATTACAAAAAAACAAGATTTCCTCAGGCTCTAACTGCATTTTGAGGTGACAAGATGCAGTTAACTGGTATCTCAAAGCAGTAAAATGTGATTCAAAGGGCCATCAAAAGCTGTGTTTGTGTGTGCCCAGAGAGTGCTGTGGTTAATTCCTGTTCTTCTGCATTTATGTAGTGCTGCTGGCTCAGAGTGCTACCCTGCAAGAGCACTGCTGTGCCTTCTCTGTTGTGTTTACCATGCGCACAGTCCTCAATATAGTCTGCTCACCCACATCTGAAAACATGAAATACAGTGATAAGACACCTCATAAGGATACCAAACAAGCCGAAGATAAGAACAGTGGAATCACTGCTTTACACCATGTTAGCATGTGCAACTAACACTTTACAGCAATCGCAGAGTGTGGAGAGGTGCAGCCATTGCCTTTGCATTAGTGTGAATTATAAGATAATCAGTATGTTGGTGAGCAGGAAAAGCAGGCCATAAGATGAGCGAGAGGCCTCGCCTCCTCCCCTGGTGATGCATGCTGGTGCCCCGCTAATGGTGGCTAATTTGCTAGTAAGGCATAATTGGGTTCCGGAAGCATAAACTCCACGGGAATAGCGAACACCAGCAGAGATAGAGCTAGGGCGAGGGAGATTTTGTGTGTGTGTGTGTAGTCTGGATAGGTTTGCCCACAGTATGCGTATGCATGACATTACACATAGGGGATCATTGCTTCAATTAGTGTCCATTTCTTTAGTGTGTTTTCAAACCGTATGAGCCTCTTGAAGGGCTTTTCCATTACCTTTAAGGATATTAATTGTTTGTCTGTATGTGTGTGCGTACAATCTCGGAGAAGGTGTCTTTATGCAAATGAGAAACTGTGGGAGGCGAAGAAAGGCTTCAAAGCCTGCTGCTGGTAGAAGAATTCTATGCTGCCTAAACACTGGTGTGCATGCAGCTGCTATGAAAGCATATGAGGGATGCACATCAAATAAACTGGTAAGTGATAGACTGTGAGGCAAGACAGAGAGAAAAAAATCTTATTGACAAATAAATTCAGTGCAAATACATGAAAGTGTTATAAGAGGTGGCCATCTTTTCCTTATCCCCAGTGCTGTAATGTGCAGCTGGAGAACATTTAATTGGCTCTACCAAATGACACATCCCCAGGCAGGTTTACTTTTCCAACATGAAATAGTGTCCTATTCTGCATGTCACATGAGAATGCATTGTGCTCTTATCCGTTTCTGCATTACATCTTTGTGCACTGCTGACAACTCCTCTCAAAGCAGCATTAAAAACACACAGCTTTGTTGACTATGATGTTGTTGATATATTGACACATCCAGCTGGCAACCCAGTTTCTGCGTGTGTGCATGTGAGGATGACAGCAATAGGTATACCCATTTTCAAGGGCTGCATTAAGCTTCTTGATTTTTATGCCTACAAACAATTAAGCAGGAAGCTTATTGGAGTGAATTGAGAGGTGCTGATGACCCCTAAGTTTCAAATCTCAGTCAAAATAACCTTTCCACCACTTTTACTACATCCTGACTCAAAATAGAAAACTTGTCTCCAGCTGTGTTGACACAGAGGGGTGTTCATTTCACTGTCTCATTTCTGACTTGCAGAGATACTTGATGTGTGCCACACTCAGTTCATCTTGTCCTGCTCAATTACACACACCCGGAAAGGCTTGAGGTACCTTGCTCGCTTAGTGCACTCCACTGAAACCTCGATTTGTGAAAAATGAACTGTGTTGAAAGTATTGATGTTACTTGCTTCTGCTTGACTGACATCTATGGAGTAAGCTCTTCTTTCCGGAAAGTTTGTCTCATCAGCTCGGTAAATCAAGAGGACGTTTGGTCAATTATTTATTAATTTATCATTTATTGATGATCAAGTTTAAGTCTGCTGAGAAAGAAATTTGCATTTTAAGAGGGTTCAGCCTGAGATGTAGCTCCCCATAAATCAAAAGTCTAGATGTTCAAACTGCAAGATATGATGAGTTTTCATCTCACTGTTCTCAAACACACACTATATTCTGTCATCTACTGTAACACGTCCAACATACGATGCTACAAATGCAGTCTTCAAGGTTGACTGAAATGCAGTAAAGCTACATTTGAATGCTGATGTTTAGTCAGTAACCAGCAGCACTTTTTCCACTATCATAACTTTGTGTGTTAGCTTGTTGCTCTTAGTTGTCAAGATTTCACTGAAAAACAAAAAGGTCAACTTAGTTGTGGCTCCAGAGCAAAACTTCCGGGATCACTAAAGTCAACAGGCTTGATTCTCTGTGGAATCAGTATGTTTCTTAGCAATCCATCTGCTGTTGTTAAGACCCACGGCAGTGAATGTACAGAACTGAACAATTTAAAAAGAAAATGATGCACAGATGTAAAGTAAGAAATTTATAATGAAAAATATACTTTTTTTCTGGTTTTATGGTGCTGAACAAAGAATTTCACGAATTGTCCCTCACAAGCGGCATTTAATTTGCTCCAATACTGTATTATTACTGCCCTTGATGTAATTTTCATTTTAATATGAGCTATTACTCAAACGTTCATGATAAGAGGAGCCACAATTGTCCAATCTTCATGTGGCCGTCACTCTCCACTCGGCGCGATCACTCAACCTCGCATGCTCTCTACCTGTGTGCCAGTTGAAGCAAACATTGTGATATTGCTGCGTCTTTTAAACCCCCAAACCCCCGCTGTAAATTCCCCTGGACTGCACTTAGATAGAGTTGGCAACCCAAGTGGAAGATGTTTGCAATAGGGTTAGATTTAAGCCAGGTATAATAAACTGCAACCCAGGAAACAACAATGGGAAATCCGCTTGGGAAAATAGCAACCTTATCTTATTTTCTTGAGATGTTTGAAATTGGGTATGGGTAAATCTGCTGTGCCAACACCAACCTGGTGTAGGAATAGGCTATTCAGTATAGATCTTGACAAGTAAATGGAGTTACTGCTGCCTGTGTCAGATACACAATAAAAACTTTTCAGATATTATCTTCATCAACTGTAAAAAAAAAATGTCCCACTGCACTGTTGTACTGTTTGTGTGTGTGCAAGCAAGAGTGGAAGATTTTAATGTATGTCTTGCAGAAGCCCAGGGGAAAACTATAAGTGTGTGCATCTGCGTGTGTGTCCTAAATGTGCGTGCCTACACTCAGGAAAGCAGGCTTAAACGTATGCATTGTCACGGGAAGATCATACATAAAGCGTTCACACACACTATGCCTATACCTGCATGTGCGTGATAGTGAGCATGTGTGCATCCGTCTGCATTACACGCTGTGTATCAGGCCGAGAGAGGCTCAGGTGTGGGTATGTAGCTGTAATCAGGCCTCCTTTTCCTCAGCTGACAGATCTTTTACTCCCTCTGTCTGAAGTCAGCTTCTTCACGAGCAGCCAATATATTACTGTTGCCTGGCCACAGGGTCGTCTTTGGAGAGTTTCAGGCCCTTTCCGAGATAACCACTAAAACTCTGCCCTTGCAAAATCAGAGAGGGACTGTGACTCACCTGACACGACATCTAGCTTGTTTTCCTCTCCGGCTGTGGCAGTTTAGTCTTTCAGCGCTGAATTTCTTCTCCCCTCTACGTGCTAGCAACCGAATTACTCATTTATATGAACACTGTATCTGTTTAATTCACAATTTAAAGCATGATTTCCATATTACACAATTAGATTTTTGCGATTTTATGATTATATGCTTGTCTTTAGTGGATGCTTGTAAGTGCCTCATGCCCGCTGTATCAAGACCAACAACATTTTATTAATTATAAGAATATAAATAGTGGAAATAAATATTTTCTCCAGCCAAAATATGTTAGTTGGGACAAAAAGGCTGGAAATAGTTTGGTCATACTGCATTCTAACATGTCTCAATACAATAAGGCTGCAGCGAGGAGCTTAACAGACAGGTTTCAGTTCCAGATGGACGCATGCATGTCTGAAAACTGGTTCAGCGTGTCCCTCGTTGTTCCAAATGAAATCAGATAAATCAATAATTAAATTTGGTCCCAGCTGCAGGAAAGATGGTACACACCAGCTCATTCGCAACACATCAGCCGGCTTTGTGTCGCCTTCTGAGGGGATGTTGATTCACTAAAGTCCATGAAAACATTTCTGCATCCAGACTGGTATGAACGGACTTACACACTGACAGTTGCGGTTCCACAAAAAATCTTAAATTTTCGTTTGTTTGTTTGTTTTTCAGAACTTGGGTGCATACCAGGAAACCATGGCTTCATTCCACCTGAACAAGCATGGCCGAGTTCAAGTTCCACATGAGATTACCGTTATGTTTTATTAAAGAGGGAGATGTGAAAACAGCTTTTATGAACTGGTATTAATAAGCTTTTGGAGTAATTATTTGCATGATATCAGCAGAAGAGAAGTCATACAAACTACATACCCCAACTGACATTTAGAACATTAAAGTCTTTTATTCCTCAGACACACAGTTTCCCTCCACCTTTGTTTGAGGAGAAATCAATCAGCTTGTGCTTGTGCATGAATCAACACTGTTACTGGACTGGGTTTGCACTGAAGAATTGGCCCAAATCCTAAACATGCAAAACATTGTATGTTTCTACAATGCAGCACATTGATCTCATAATTTCTACAATATGGAAAAATTACACTAATCCTAAGATTTATTCATCTTGGCATTAGTAAATTCCCATTTGCTGTATTCCACTTTGGCAAATGGTCACACACAAAGCAAAACTGGTAACACTGCAAGGGGCTTTGAGTCATGGTTAGTCGTGAAAACCAGATTTACTTTAGCCTACAAATATGGATACACTGCGCAAACAAGGTTGCTGTTGAGTATTCGTTGCATTATAGCTATTTCTTGCATTATTATATATCTGAGTGTCAGTAAAAGCTCAGTAAGCACAATTATAATAAGCAACACCACCTCAAACCCTGCTTTGCCCCTTAAATCTACAGTTGTTTCTTAATTAGCTTTGAAGCTACACTTTTTTGGCAACACCCCATTTAAAAATGTATTCTGTATCAGCTTGTTCCAGCACTTCAATTAAACTATATACTTAATGATGACATTAAATAAGATATTCAGACTATTCAAAAGGCCACATTTTGGCCACACTATAAAAGCAAAAGATGTCTAAACAGCATAAATTAATCCGAACACCTCTGAGACTACCACTGAGACTGAGTCAGCAGTCTGTGGAGCTTATGGCCGTGCTTCCCGCCAAATAAATACATAAATAGATAAATATCAGAGGAAAGCACGAGATCTGCTTCAAAGCCTTTCCAGCTGTTCCCAAGTCTCACCTTGTGAGAGAGGGTGACAGAGCTCTCCCTAAACTGTGGAACTGTGGACACTGATTATTTCCATCTGATATCATTATATGTCCACAAAGCTAAAGAGAAAGGTAGCTATCTACAAAAACTGCTCCCTGCTCCCAAATCACTGTAAGCATATAAACAAAATGCACCTTTGTGACCCTTGATTAACTGTTAAATACTTGCAGCAATCACACCTTCAGTGTTGGCAGCTGTATTATGTTGTTTATTATCTGGAGCAGTGTCTGCACAATGCTGAATAAATACATATACAGCTGACGTTATATAATGTTTTATGTCAGCTGGGTTTTTAAGGTTGACCTCACAATTCAACTTGTAATTACATTTTTGCAAGATGAGTTTTTTTCATCTGCCGGTAAAAGATGAGGCGAGTGTCAGGCGTTTTGACACCACAGGTCTTTGTTGACTTCACCTGTAAATATACAGTATATATTCACAGCCAGACATGCTTTCAAAAGGGGGCGAAGGTGACATAGAATACATGGTGAAATAAAATGTGACTTTTTGAGTTGAGAGGGATTTCTCTCAGGGGTGAACTGTAATCTAATGTCAGTCCAGGCCAAGCTCCACATTCACGCCATTCACAGCAGGCCGCTGCAAGAGTTCTGCTGAAATACTTTTCTGTTTATTCCAGAAACATATCTTTTAATTTTAGTTCAAAAAAGAACACACAGGAAAGCGTCTTCAGTTCCAGCTCTTTATATCCATGCATGTGTATCTCCTGCTTTCCTGAAAACATACAATCAACTGGGGAAAGGCCTTTGGGATATGACGTGCTGAAGGCAGCCCTGCAAGCGTGTCTTTTCTTTTTTTTAAACACCAACCATGTACCTCGCTTGCGAAGATATCTGTAATTTTACAGCATTTAGTGGCACTTTTCTCCTGCGCTTTTCTCCTTTTAATGCGCTCCCTCTCAGCTCCACCTCTGCTTTTTCTCTCTTTCCCCCGTGCTGCCTATTTTTTCACCACACTGGTCATGCCATCAGGGTTAAAAGCAGGTGGGGGTGCAGGGACTGTGGCTGTTCTGTGTTGTTTTCTCTTTGATTTACTCGTATCATCCAGCATTTTTAACACTGGGCTGACAATCCAGACCAATCAGCTTGCTTGGCCTTCTGGAGCTCCCGCGGCCAGTCAGTCTGATTTATCCTTCTCATCAAGAGAGGAAAATGTTGGAAAGCTCAAATAATGCTTCTAAATTCTACTACATACAGCAAACAAACTTTTAATAGCAATTAAAGCTGTTTGTGTTTAATGAGATTTGCTGGATCTCTTTCTATGAACAACTTGAAAAAGCACATTTACAGTATTTCCTGCATAAACCGGATGCTTGATTTCTAAGTGATAAGAATTTAAAAATACTCATTAATGATTCAATGATCTAAAATTAAAGAGAAGATCTTTTCAAGAGTGTATACACATTTTGAGCTAAACAAGTGATAGCAGGTAGCAGAGAATGTTAAAGTTTGGAGAAAGCTGTCCAAACGTGTTGGACAGCTTTGTCAGTTTCAGGAAGCAAGGTGAAAGAAATAATAAAAGGAGAAGAGGGTAAAAGATCAGGGTGGGAAAGAGGAAGTGGGGTCTTCTGTTTGGGGACATACGACTGAAGGAAGCGTGGAGGATGATGATCACGGTCAAAGATGAGGAGAGAATGATGGATGGGAGCTGTGGCAGGAGAGCCGACTGAGCATAGAGAGGCAAAGGCAGAAAATAGGAAAAGTATGGCTGTCTTGTCGTCTGTGACCCTGCATCACTGGCCACGACACTGGCTTTGTCTCCTTGTTGACACTGGAAGGACAAGAGCTGTGTGAGGTCGTTATATCCTGCAGATGGAGCTTAATGATGTATTTGATTTGAGAAATGTGTCTTCTTACCTATTTTAACGTATTACATTATAAGAATAAGACGCATGATTAGCTGGTGAATTTGCAGAATCCACTTAAGTAATTGGATAACCAGACTGAATAGAGGTATGACAGACTAAACCACAGCTTCGACAGCTGCAGGGTGATGATTTTCAAATAAACACTTCATCTAAAATGGCGAAGAACAATCATGAGTCAAACATGAGGGTATCTCTTTTGAAGAATTATGTCAAAAAAATGTTGAAGTGGGATTTAGAGATGCAGAGCACACTTCTCATCCTTTCGCTTCGCTTATTTTTTTTTTTATCTGCTATTCCCTCCTCTCCGCACCTGAAAAAAGAACAATCTAGATTGTGAGAAAACATTAAAGATCCAGCCCCCAGGACAAACCCCTGCTGGGCACACCTGTCAGTCAAAACTCTCCCAGCGCTCCTCACTGAAGGATGATTTTCTGTTTGCAGATGACATCAGTGATACAACGATCACCCATTTATCTCCAGGCTGTGCTAAAAATTACCAACAAGACATTTGTCAGGGTGTTTGGGATGTGGTTTCATCGGTCTTTGTCAAGATGAGACACAGGGAGAAAAACAAGGACAAAACAAAGAGAGAAAAGGAATCAGGTCTTTTAAATTTGATTTAAGACAAACCTTTAACCAGAAAACTGTTGTGGTAGTATGAATTGTCCCCCATAAGACAAAGATTTCTTTGAAATACCACCAACCTTCCTCATTTTGTAAATTGTGCTAACTGTGAAAATTCTCCATGTATCACATAATCTAACCTTTAAGGACCAGAGTGGAGGATTTAGCATCATCTAGCTGTGAGGTTGCAGATTGCGACCAGCTGAAAACCTCTTGCCTCACCCTGTCTTTCCAAGCATGTAGGAGAACCCACTGTGGCTGCCTTCTCTAGAGCCAGTTGTTGGTTTGTCCATTCTGGGCCACTGTAGAAACATGGCGGTACAACGTTGCAAACTCTATGGAAGAAGACCTGTTCTCTCTGTAGATATATATAAAAAAAACTCAATCCAAGGTACCTAAAGGACACTGCTTCCTCTTTTCAGGTGATTATACACAAATTAAAACATACTTATGGATATTATATCAATTTCTGCCAATAGATCCCCCAAAATCCTACACACTGGACCTTTAAAGCTGATAATCAATATTTCTTAAGAATGTATGTGAAAGGAAATCATCATCTAACTGGAGTTCCTTCAAAATCTACAGATCTTTGTAACACCTTTTCAGTTCATTACTTTAGTTTTCCGGACTGCAGCTTTGCTGTTTTAGTGAGTCTATGCTACAGCAGACAGACACAGTTAGCAGCTAGCTGGGGAACATATTTTAGTATTTAGAGAGCTAAACAGAGCTAAAAAAAGAGTGAGTATTGGACATTCAAATGAATGCTAATGTTGCTCCTGATCTGCAGGATGTGTAAATAAGCAACTGTCAGCTGACAAGTTTGCAATATCAACTTAACGATGATAATAGGCTATGTCAGTGTTGTGTTCACAGCTTGTTTTGCTGCCCCCAAGTGGCAAAAAAACCCCCAAATGATTCAAAAATGCTTTGGCTTTCTATTTAATCCTCCATCGTTACAATTAATGTTACAATTATCTACTGAAGTTCATTGGATTAAAGTTGTTGAGTCCTTTCAAAGCCCAGATTTTCAGATGACCTTATCTGTGGAGGCTTCAAGGTACTTTTTAAAACAATATGTTGAAGTTAATTTAGAATACCAGCAGGCCTGAGCTTGTGGTTAGTCAGGTTACCAGCGTTTGGTACTCAGACAAATACTCTGACTGATGTAAAACCTGCGAGCAACCCTGCAACATGCTGCAGGTTACATATTCACTAAAATAAAACAGTTTCTCTATGCAGCCATCCTTGTTTGGCAGTGAAAACTGATGTCATGACCACTCTCCCAGACACTGGTGCCTCCTCGGTAGGTTCCATCTTTACCAGCCCATTTGGATCCATTTCTGCCCGTCATTCCCTTTGGTGATGTGAAAGCTTCCAGCCTTGGCAGCTAGGTATATAAATTTGTACTAAAACAGTCAATTAGGTCAGGTCCTCCTCTGCACTTACAGCAGGCATGCAGCTCCTCACCTACAAGGCCTTACATGGCTGTGATCCAGCCTGTCCCATCTGTCTAAGCTCCTTAACTCATACTGCCTGACTCGCATTTTGCCTCCTCTCTTGGCCTCTTATGGCTTCAGATTTTGCACACTGGGTAAGGTAGAGCTTCAGTGTTCTCCATCATTGATGAATACTCAGATTTTTGCCAGATGAAGGGAATGTTTTGTTGGAAGGGGCACAGCTACTTACAGCTTTGTGGGAGTAATATAATGACTGTGCATTATATTTAACATGCATCAGGGCTGTTAAGTAAAATATCACCTTTAAAGACAGACACAAATGCATTTCTGGGTACAACTGAAGAACACAGTGTAGACTCATGCCGTGGGGGTTAGGCTATGAGGTGTGTCAGTGTAGGATGTAGTAGAAGAGGAGGGCCAAGGTGGCCTTGATCCCCACACTGCTGTAAGAAACAGCTGGGTGTTAATTGAAGGGAGACCCTCTGAGGTACTGGACCCGGCTGCTGCAGGGATGCTGCAGGGTTCAAGCCGCTGCAAAATCCCAGGGTCCCAGGCCTGCTGTTCGCTTCTGTTAGCCGCAGCACAGCAGTCAGAGGGGGTCAAGAATTCCTTTAAATACACAGCAGTAAAATCCAGTATTTCCCTTTTTGCATGCAGAAGACTGCTCAACCTGAGTCATACTACGTCAAATAAATAAATACCAAGATAGATCTGTGGTTTTAAAAACACACTGGCAGCGCATGATTCATTATGTCTTACTATGCTGATGAAAAGAAATTAAAAAAATAAGTAACGTAATCCTGGTGGCATTATGTTTCTTCTAAAACTTGTTTGCTGTTTCAAATGAGTTGCATTTAAGGTAATTTTCAGGAGACTGAATTTTCTGGAATCTCCTGTGAATATCCAGCAATAATATCAAATTTACTGCAGTCTGTGAGAGACTCTTTCTGGGTCCATTCAGGTCACTTTGTTCTTGTTTTTAAAGTTGAGATGAAATGAATATCATGATATCATGACCTCCACATAACCGCTGTAGAAACAGCATGGTCCATCTTCAGGTGCCACCTTTAACTTTGTTCTGTTTCTCTAAAAAGTCGTGGTTAAGGGCTGATCCACCTGTGACAGCTCCAGATTATGAACAAGGCATTTTACAGCAACAACATGGAGCACGATGGGCTTTGTCTCATCCAAGCGTCCCGCCTGCCTGTCCTGTTTCCCTCAGAAATACATCACAATACCGAAGCTACTCTTCATACTCTGGAAATGCTGTTTCATATAGACTTTAATGTTTTATGACAGTTTTTTTCTTGTATTTGATTAAAAAAAGTTGCCTAACCACATGAAACAATACAAACCAAAAGGCCAACTCCGAGTGCGATGCTCTCTCAAAAGTGTATAACTGATAAGTGGAAGCTGTTCGAGGGCATATCAATGAATAATAAATGATCGATGTATCAATGACACCGCTGTGGATAGTTCAGCGTGTTCCAGCTAACCATCGCAGCTGCTCCCTTACTGGCACAGGATTTTTTCAGTGTGTTTTTCAGAACAGGATGATAAATGGAGAGGCCTTATATAGTTCAGTGGTTTTAATACAGGTAGAGGCATCACTCCTCATCATTTCTTCATCTGTCACATTTATGGATTTCTGTCTGGGCGAAATTACTCACTGGAGCCATGGAAAAATCAAGCCTAGAGGTTTATTTACAGGTACTCCCATTAGACATTTCTCATATTCATTCGTCCTGTCTCATTTGTGCCCTCTGCCCATCAGCTCTGCATTCTGGCTTTAACACTTCTCACGAAGCAAAGGGAAATAAATAGGCTTTGTATACATGGGAGCCACAGTCCCATGGTTATGAACCCTTTTCATTTTGAAATGAATGAACTGTCGCTTCACATACGTGAGCCAAGAGAATTTAATTTATTAAGTCACTTTAATCACATAGCTTCACAGCTTCTGCGTGTAGGAATGCATTATATTCATAAAGTCCTCAGTGCTACTTGACAAAGGTTAGACAAGTTTCTTAAACTGTTCTGGAGGAATGAGCAGGTCTAAAGTCACTGTCACGACTGTCACGTTCACCTTGTTAACGATTAAGAAACAACACATCGAAATACTCACAAATAGACAGAAAATCATTACGACTCATTAGCACACACAGTTAGCCTGACACGCAAGGTCAGTTACTAAAACTGCTGCTGGAATGATTCCTTCTCGAACATACTGACACGACTAACATTAGTTGGTTAGAGTCATAATTTCGATTTGGGTTACTTTTGGATGAATTGCCCGGCCCTAATGAACAGCATTCTTCATAAAGATGCAACCTTACCCTTAATTTGTTCTCTTTGTTCTTCAAAATATTACCCATGGGTTCATTTCTGCTTGGATCTGCTGACTGTGAAGGTCGTGGAATATGATTCACTTTCATTTCATATTCTTTAAGACATTTATAATGCTTCCCTGGTCATTTATTCAGTCTCTCTCCTTTTTGTCTATACACTTACCTACATGCAGCTTCTGATCTAAAACCGAGGTATGGAAATGAAAAGCTATGCTACTGTGGATGGAGAGGGATATGTAAACAATTACTGACAGCCTTAATTAACGTTTATCGAAAATGTGAATGTGAAAATCCTCTTTGTTATTCTGGTTCACAAGGTGAGAATCAAGGATCCGAACATAAAGAAATGCACACGCATACTGAAGCTGGTAGAAGAGAAATCAACTTTAACTCCCACAACAAGCATTTTCTAATAATTGTTCAATTCCCTCTGTGGTTGGCCCACGCCCAAGAGGAGTCTTTGCCAAATTTCTCAGCCAAGCTCATGATTTAACATAGCTGTGAGCCTTGTGAAATATACTCGTGTTAAGAAAGAGATAAATGATTGAAAATGGTTGTATGGGTCTAGTTGCAAGGGCCTGAGGGTTAATACCACAAGTGTGACAAGGTGCATCTATCAACAAGCCGCCTCAGCAGTCTACCAGGGCAGGTTAAAGTCCTGAAAGAATTCAAACACCTCCAGCTGTTAACTGACAAGCAGCACCAGGATTTTTGACTGTCAGGACAACTAGGAAGACGGACAACAGTTATTTTTGTCATGTTCCTGCACCTTTAATATAAGAGAAGTCGCCCTCACCTTAATGAAGTCATGTCAGCCTCAACCAAGCCACAGTTTTCAAAAGTTCAGACAACTTTGGATTTGTTATGTATAAAATCAGTTTTCTATATTCCAGGCATCTAAGCTGGTACAGTATATCTGTCATACCAGCAGAGCATCCACTCCTCCTGCTGTAATGCTTTTCATTCCCAGTAAGGATTATATTAAGTTCCACCATATTGAATCAACTGGTTTAGTAATGGCCTATGAATTCTGCAAGAAGCAGTGATTTTTTCATGAGTTTAAAGAGCGTCTCCCCGCATGATCTCCCACTAAATTGGCTCTTGCCACTGGAATTCTAATGAGTCAGATTGTTTGAGGTTTGTGAGCGAGGCTATTGTGATGCAAATGCTCGTCGCAACCTGCGCTTAAGACCAAAGAAAAATCTTGAATACCTGACATCAGATTTTAGAGTCTCAATGATTTGTTTATCAAATAATCCCACCACACTTGCCCACTTCAAACACTGTAATGATATCAAAACATGGGGAGCTTTGATATGCAAATGTTGTGCGAGGGGATATAAAACATTCTGTTTCCCTTCCGTTCACCACATCAGGCTGCGACAAAGATGCTGCTCGGTCTCGTTTCGAACACAAAACACTCCATTAAATTCTATTTAAGGATGGCTGTGGTGAACCCCTCTGACAGTACCTCCTACACTAGAACCCACAAAAGCTTTTAAACATCATTCTGCCTTTTTTATTGTTTGTGTTATTGAGCACGTCTCTTTCTTTTGCCTATTGTTCTGTCACCAGTTGCCCAAATCTTTTGGTCTATGCACCGAATCTTCCAGATCTGACTGATGAGTCTTTCTATCCAACAAGCCCTTCAAGCTGCATGATGAAGTCCAGAGTTTTACATTTTAAACAACATATATGAGCCTTTTCTCGTCTGATGCACCAGCAGCAAAAAACATTTCAGATCGCCATTAAAAAACTGACATATATGAACATTTTCTGATCTGCAACCACTGTTTAAAGCACAGTTTTCATGTCAAGGTTTCTACAAAATCAAAGTTCAGATTTCTTTTGCATGTATACGAGCTGTTTTCTCATCAGGAGGGGGAGAAGATGGCGGTGGTGTCACAGCTCGCTGTTTGTTAACGAGAGGTCGCTACATCTTCCAGCCATGTTTATGGCAACAAAACCGAGTATTTTAAGGCATAACTTGATCTTTTCCAAACCCTAACCAAGTGGTTTTTGTGCCTTAACCTAACCAGGCATTATCCGCAGTGTTTTCACAATATGAAAATGAACCATGAAATGTGAAGAAATGTGAAGGTTGAATGTAATAAACATAGAGTTTCAACATATCCGTAGTTTGCAGAAATGTACAATGCTAATGTCTATGTCTATCGGCTAAAAAAACAACAAACAGAGCTATACAAGGGTTTGAGTCAACAGCTATGCTAGCGCTTCAGCGAGGGAAAGCTGTGCTTTGAGCTAAATGCTAATGTTAGCATGGTAACACTCTCAGTGACACACTAATAAATGTGTCGCTGGTTATGTTTTAAAATGGGGAGCAAACTTGGAAAGATAAGTACATAATTGGTGGTGGAGGTTGTCCCATAGGAAAAAAAGTAATTTAAAACAAATTTCCTGCTTTTCTAAACCACCTTCCCTCTTGCATTAAGAAACAGCCACCTGCGCTGGCTGTGATTAGTTCGATGGAGGGTGCTCTGAAAACCTAGAATGCATTAGGAACAGTTTATAATTGGGACAGGAAATTATTATTAGAAGAATTTCATATTTGAAGTTACAATTATGAAAATACTGTGTCACCTACAGTGGTAGTAGGCTGCAGGCTCTTCAAGGTCAAACAAGGACAAACAATTAATAGAAATGGACAGGCCTTACAACACATCCCAGAATGATTTGGATAATTAAACTTGGTTAAATACTGGCAAACTTGAAGGTTGCTCTTCTCAATACAGTCAGGGTCATCTTCAGCCTAATTACTGCAAGATATACAAGCAATGTGGATGAATGAAACTGGCCAAACAGAAACTACTGATTCCTGTTCCACCTCGATTATGTTCAGAGTTTGTTCGGGTGAATCAAACACTCCAAACCAGCTAACTGGTTTGACATGTCGTGACAGTGCTTTAGCTAGTTTAAAGTTTGGCTGGAGTCAGTGGGCCAGTCTGTGGGTACACTAGCCTATGTTTTCCTATGTTCTCTTTTTGACTCATGATCACAGTTAAGCTCTATGGCATGTTTCTCACCTCTGTAAACCGTCAGTCTCCAGTGTGGACTGAGTGACAGTGATTGACAGCCAAAGCAGTCGATCAGCAACGGGTTCAACTGAACCAACTCAAGAACAAGTAATAAAAGAATCACACATCTTTGGGCCATCGTTTGTCAGTTGCTGAAAATGGTAACATGATCATTGATATCAGCTGCTTAAATATAATCGGCTGACTGGGGTTGACCGTATACTGAAAAGTTAAAACGCCAAAAAGTGGCGTAGCAAAAACATAACTTCGCTCACAACCACATGCTCCATTGCTCAAGCATCTGTGTATTAATATATGGACGTTAAGCAGGTATTATGACGCTCTAGATGGTGCTGTGGTAGCACTGCTGCCATTTTAAAAGGAAACACCATTAAAACAACAAAACAGAGAGAGACACAGCCCAAAAAAAACTTTTCAAATTAGAGGAAAGTCATGAAATATGCTGGAATAACAACTGTGTGATCATGTGCTCTCATTTTGCTTTACAGAAAGAAATGTAAGAATGACTGAAACTGAAAATACTGAGTACCTTGAACAGAGCTGAATGGCAATTAATGATATAACTCCTAACATGCAGTAGATACAAATGCTTTTGCCATTTTGAATTTATTTTTATTTTGTTTTATCTTATTTTTTACAGGTGTGCCTCCAGCTGGCCATCTACACCCACACTCCATGGATTTATTATGCAAAACTTCTGCTATGAGTTAGAATAAGAACAAGCTGAGAAATGACTATTCTTCATTCATCCAGCACTGCGGCAGCTCATCATGAACACGCTGGAGTAGAAAGCAAACCTTTCTTTCTCAAGTGCACAGCTGTGGAAAGCTTAAATTGCCATCTGAGGACAAAAAACTAAGTTCAGTCATGTAATAATGTAGATCAAACATCTTGAATGTTAAATGAGGAACATAGCTTTTATTTACATTCTTTCAGTAAGACAAGATGAATGGGGTATGCAGTAGCAGTGGTTTGTCTCACTTCAGCGTGTGAGCATGCTAAAATGTGCTAATTGTCACAAAACACAATATACAGTTGAGGCTAATGGGAATGTCATGAGTTTTGTTCAGTTCATCCTGAGGGATTAGCAGCAAATGTGAACCTCATGATGGCACTACGAGAAATGTCAGAGGCTCATCAGAGTCACGTGGATATATCATCTGGGTACCATGAACTCTGTGCCAATCCATCAGAGAGATGTTGACATATTTCTAAGGTAAAATTGAACATGTCCCATATTGGTACCCCATCCACACACTCCTTTAGCTTTAGCTGTGTATGTATCCTTTTGGCTTTATGTAACCATAATACAGAACACATGGCAGCTTTAGTGCTTCACCTAAGCTGCACTCTATGCTGGAATATCGCCTGGCCACAGGTTTGTTGTGTGGTAATTTGATTAAACACTGGTTTATTTCTGAATCTGCTCTCTGTGAGCGGTTGCCTGCTTTTGTAATGCTGCCTTGTGATGAACTGATCAAACTTCAGATGTTTCATTACACCTGATGAACAGAGTAAGCCTTTATCAAAGCTACTGTAATCAGTGCTTTGGTTTGTGAATTATAGTTAACATCCCCGATGAGTACACTGCAACAATACTGTATCTGATGAGACCTGTCAGCAGCTGCGAGGGAGCACGTTGCTTTTGCAAATGTCAGAGATTAAATATGAGCAAAGGGTGAGGATAACACAGATATACTTGAGCCCCTTCTTCCTAAAAATGAATACTTGTAACCACGGGTGCACTGCAACGACATGATAAACTGCAGTGACTGGTCAATCATCCTTCCTTTGTGCTATAAATACATATTTTCATTACTTTCAGTACTTGCTGACAGCCATTCCTACTTTCTTCCAGACATTCATGGTGTCCGAAAGCTGTTAGTGGCCCGCTGGGCTAATGTAGCATGTTTAAGGGTTGCGAGATCGGTTCATCTGGAACAAGCATTAACACAAGGATGAAAATGGTCGGAGAATGAAGCTGTTGCCAGACAAATAAATGAACAGCCAAACAGTCGGGGTGGCAGTTGTCCAAAGAATAGCTGTCTACAGGGGAACTGAATAAGCGAGTGCAAATATAAACACACGTATGCCTTCCTCACATTGAGAGAGAGTGATAGCACAGCATGCCACTTCGTCCTTCATAATGGCTTTGTCTCTTTCATTTCACTTTCATTTTTTTCCAAAAGGCACAGCAGCCCTGAGCCCATGCGTCTTGAAAAGGGAGAGCAATGGCGGAGCATAAGACATTAGTCACGGAAGTAGTATGTGCGTGTGTGGGTGTGTGTGTGCGCACTTGAACATGGGCATATGTACTGTAAGTAGGGTTTTTGTGAAGCTTATTTTTGCATAATTTGTGCCAAGCTGTGTGTACGTGCATTCATGTGCAAATGGTGGGACAGGGGTGTCGGGGGTAAATGATGTGCTTGGGAAAGGAGTAAAGTTGGGGTTCTGTGGAGAGTTTAAGCTGGAGAGCGCTGGCAGAGTATCACAACTGGCACAGCGAGGGAGACTCGTTCCCCCGAAAGCTGAAAGATACACACAGCCGGGAAGACTATTATCCGGCTGGGGATGGGACTTGTTTACTGCTGGCTATCACTCACAGTGCTAGCAGGCAACATCTCGGAATAGAGAGTCACAATGTAAGGAATGCCATGATTCGACAAAGAGGCGTGTTAATGCTTTAGTGAAGAAATAGGTCTTTAAAGGCATCGCATAAGCTCCTCCATCATATTCAAACTTGGTTGACGGTTGGTATTCATCGTTTGAACATCCATAAATTTCTACGGTTGTTGTTTTTGGTGTATCCGCCATGAACAAATAATACCACGGGGGATTGACAGCCTTTACGTGCTACTAAATCGAACATGATGCGTTGCCAGGCAGAACGCTGCTGGGTTGATCTTGGCTTTGTGTTCGTCAAAGTAAACAAGACAAAAGCTTTCATAATTCCTTGCAAAGATAAATTATGAAATGAGTGAACGGGCCGACATGTTTATCCTCTTCAGGGAAACATTCTTTGTTTGCACCCTGAGGTGAACTGTGGGTGAACTACAGCCAAGATCATCTTACAGTTATTTGAATTAGCCGTGAAAACAACTAGAGAGACAGGACGTCCTGGTGGCGAAGAGGTTGGCGACCTTTGCTGTATGACAGCCTTCTTCTCTTTCAACAGTCTCCTGAAAATTACATCAATGTACAATAAAGTTGCTTCCCCAATTATGCTTTGAAATGAAACCAATGATGATTGTTTTCAGGAAGAAGTTATTTTAACCCGAAACCTCACCAACTTGTTTTGGTGCTGGAACCTAACCAGCAAGTTTCTCAGCAAGCTTTATTTTGAAAGTCTAACTGGATTAAGAAGAAGAAGAAGAAGAAATCCCTTTATTAGTCACATTTTTACACACAACATGCGAAGTTAGGAGAGGAAACTGCACACACCATGCATATGTGAAATTTATTCTCCGCCTTTAACCCATCCTTGGACCGTCCTTCCTCCGCGGCGGACCAGGAGTGGTGGGCTGCCAGCAAACCGGCGCCCGGGGACCAGTTCCTGTTGTCACCATTGGTCAGGTGGTGATCTTCTTGCCAGGGGTACATTTTATGGAGGATACCCCAGGTGAGCACAGGGAGAACATGCAAACTCCACACAGAAAGGCTCCCTTTTCCTCAAGCAGCAGGCACTGAAAGCATGGTGGAGGACACGCCACCAGCGCCCACAGTGGGATTCGAACCGGGACCTTCTAGCTGTGAGGCGACAGTGTTACCATCTGTTCCACCGTGCCACCAATCATTATTGCTAACTAATGAAACCTGACACTGACATGGTGGACCGGTGGGTCTGTTGGATGCTTTGGCGTGACACTGGATTGTGTTGACACATGAACAGTGACAGGGTGATCTACCATTTTGATCTGCCACCAGCAGAGCCAAAGCTTCTCTGGACAGAGCACGAAAAGCTTCTCACAGACTGAAATCGTTTACTGAGCGACTCCTGCTGTCCTGCTTTCTTTCACACAACGACGGTCTGAAATGGTCTCACTGTATAGAGAATCACTGTAAACATGATAGTTTGTGGTTTATATTACATTGTACAAATGGATGTACTCATAGAAAGCAGTAAGACCAGCTGTTGCCACGGGATGAGCAGTTTTCTATTACCTTGTCTCCTCTGGCTGTTAAGCATATAGTAACACATCTTGAGTTGACTGCAAAACTAAAGCAAAGCTCTCAAAAAAGGACTGGTACAAAACATTTTTACATGACTCATAAAGAAACATGAGCAGAACATTAAACAGAGATCAGCGGAGACAACGTGGGGGACGCTGTGCCTACAAGCTGCCCACAGCCCACAATGACAGCGACAGCTCAGGCTCGAGTTTGACACTTACTTATACTGAGGGTTAGTTATGTACTGTATTACTTTCTTTTGAGTCATACTCAGAAACCACAGCATGTGGGAGTGAGATGCATCTGTTATTGATCACGCTGAAAACATCCACGTCTCAGCCAAACCCTGGTGGGAAGAAAAATGATTCAAATGTCCAAAAAGTTTATGATACAGGTGTTATTAGTCATTTATTCACAAGTATTTCACATCGGCATGTCACGAGTCGATACACGATCTTCATTTCTTACAATGACTTTGTATTTCAAAAGATCTGCATTAGAATGATGCATTATTATTATTATTATTTGTGTATCCTTGAACAAGAAACAATGCAGGAATAAGTGATTTTTAAGACACGTAAAACACGAAAACAAAAATCTTTTTAGTCTAAAAGTGAAATTGGAAAACACTAAAATGTAAACTTCCATGACTAATGGAGGGAAAAAAAAGGCGTACAGCTCAATTTGTTCCTTGGCTTCCCTTTAAGATTTTCAGGCGGATTATCCATAAAAGCTCACAAGAACAGGTCCTTCCCTACCACCCAAATAGCTGCCAAATTGCAAAAAAAATCAGCTAGAATAATCCCCTGTGAAAAAACACTAATCTGCTCCCCAAAACCTGCTAATTGTCCATTTGGTTACAGAGCCGGGTAAACACAAAAGCGCCCCGCTCTCTCACTGAGCGCGGTTTACACCCACCCGAAGATGTCTTGAGAGAGATCAATGCAAAAAGCCTGGAATAGCTAAACACCCATTATTTCACAGCACATTCTAAATAAAGCTGAAACAGCACTCGGTGCAAAGATGAAATGCTCATAGTTTGATGGGTCCAAAGCACCCACATCATGTAATATGTTTTATGAAGGAAATTATTTTAAGAAAGCCACAAAACTGTCTTTCTTTCGAGTCTCCACAGAAGCTTTGGGGTGTGAGCTCCAATTAGCCTGTCAGAATTGCAAAGAGCAGCTGGTACAGTAATGTTCTGGATGTAAGAGTTAGTAATTGCTATAGCAAAGTGCTGCAAATGAAAAATGAAAAGGAACTGTGTACCCTTCCTTCATTAATTAACTTGAGATCTAGTTTGCAAGCCGGTTTGATTGCTACCAAAGCAAAAATTCTTCTGAGTAAGAAACACATATAGCGTTTTTGTGGCAGTTTGTCATTGTGGCATATAGTTAAGATCAGTGCTCGCCAAATAAAGGCTTGTTGGAGGTGCTGGAGCTGAAATGTATAATGAGAGGGAAAGCATCCGCACACTCCCCTCTGTGTAACATCCATTTATGGGGGCAAACTTTTGGTTCCTTAAGCATCAACATCATATTTTAATTAATGTATACCTGCAGGTGGCCATGTAGCTTAGAAAATGAGGGTTTACACAGCCGTGAAGGTCCCTTGATACCAACGCAGCATGCAGCTTTTCTTTAATGACAATCCAACTTCTCTTTCCTTATCGGGGTGGAAAAAAATGTATAAATATAAATGTCAGTAATGTATGAAGGTGCATCAGTGAACCTATTTCTTATATTTTTATTATATTTTATATTTTTATTATATTTTTCTTATATTTTCTTATACTGTGCAGGCTATTCAATGAATTTAGTGTTGTGCATGTTAATGTTTGTTCATTTCAGGGCTTTTTTGGTGATAACATGAATTGTGTACACAAAGTTAAAAATAAAACATACACTTTACATTGTTTTTATCAAAAACAACAATATTTCTCCAAATTTTTCAATTAAGATATGAATTCAAAGAGTAATAATTGTTGAGAAGAAAGTAGAGCGCACTTGCACATGACAACAGCTGTGAATATTTTACCTTACATTTTATTTTGAGTCTCAGGAACAAGATACAAGCTATGAAGATGTGCGAGGTATGTGTCGGACTGAGATGTTCATCTCATCAGTGCGCTGATTTTCAAAAGTCACCTCCAGGATAGTTCACCTTGACATTTTCCTTTTCCAGCAGGGGAAGGTATGCAGTTTAATTTCCCATGCCTTGAACGTGATAGGGATAAATTACGTTCCATAAATGATGTACTTAGCCCAGTGGCTTTGTCTTAGGTGACTTCTAATTTTACACTGTGCTTATGCAAAAGACGACTGTGGTTTAGGAGACGGCTGGACTCCAGACCGCTGAGAAGGTATCATACATCCAACCTGAGAGTTGATCAGTCTGCTAAACCACTTTATTGACCAGTGTCCTGGGGACAGCCGACATGCAGCAGTGGAAAAATAAAGACAACAAACCGAACAGCCTATAAATCACGACAGTTTGCTCTTGCAAAGTATATTTTAGGGGGAAATTAATGTTGCCTGTGTTGTGCCTGTGAAGCTTTCATCAAGTTTAAGATGCAGTGGTGCGTATTTTTGTCTCATGGTGGTCATTCAGCATTATAAATCCATTTTTGCTCCCTTCAGCTCTGCAAGGTTTTTTTTTAGTGTTTTCAGCTCAATGTTTTGGTTTTATAGCCCCCAGCGTTGCTGCTTTGGTTCTGTCTCTCAGCTCTAATAGACCCCGTCAATCTGGCTGCAGCATGCATCAGTTTTTGGCATAAAACTCTGAATAATAAACTTTATTCATACAGCGCCTTTCAAAACACAGTTACAACGTGGTTTCCAATAAAATTTACAAAGAGAAAACAGCCATAAAAATATAATGAATGAAATGTCATAACACATGAATGAAATCACAGAAAAGCAGTTTTTAAAAAGTGGTGCTTCGAAAGTGATTAAAAAGACAAGACAGCCCTGACCTCCTCAGACAGGCTCTGTAAGATCTGGACCTTAAAACAACCAGGAACGAAACATCCGATCATCCCAGGGAGCAGGAGGGGACATAGACCAATAAAAAGTCTGTTAAATAACTTGCCTCTCAGGGCTTTGGAAGAAATCAATAATAGCTTGAAATCCATTCTAAAAGCAACAGGTAGCCAGTGTTAGGAAGCCAGGATCGGTGAAATATGATCATGTTTCCTCGCCCGAGTCAAAATCCTGGCAGCAGAGTTTTGGCTGAGCTGGAGGCATGATGCCAGAGAGCAAGGAATTACAGTAGTCCAATCGACTGGCTATGAGGCCGTGAGTAACAGTGACCAGATTGTTGGTAGAAAGAAACGGTCTCATCCTCGAAATATTCCCAAGATGAGGCCAGAAACACGAGTCCAAATGAATGTCTCGACCTGTCCTCTGGATACACAACTGCTGCTAATACATTAATACATCACTTTACAACATCGTTATATTTAACTGTTGTGAGTGCAGTTTATTACACTGCCCCTAGTGGCCAAAAGCTATTAATGCAGGTGTAATATTAACTTTCAATTTCCAATCAAAACGTGTTGAATGCCATGCAAAAATGTTCACTGCCAACATCTTTCAGCTGGTTATTCTCTAAATGTATGATTATGGTGACGGTAGCTGAAAAATACTCGATTTTATTGAATTATATGTCATGTAAAAATGTGGCTACTACAAGTTTAACTTCGGTACTTTCACTCCTGTTTTTGAACTCCTACTAAAAGTAAACCGAAACATAAAGGAAAGCAACGTCAGTTTTCATTATTTTTACTTCATGCACCACTTGTAAAAAAAAAAAAAAAAAAAAAAAAAAAAAAGTTAGTGCTGAAAACAATGAAAAATCATAACAGAATTTATATGCAGCTAATTAGCAATAACAAATTAGGTTTTGTATTAACATAATGAGCAAATGTTGATTAACATATTTACAAGTCATAAAAATGTTGATGCTGAACATGTATTTACTCACAGTGTATTTCATTTGTTTTCCACCAAAACAGGCAATTCATCAAGGCACTATCCACTCTTAGTGACGACAGCGTTATTCTAATTATGCTAATGGTTCTGTTTGTGCACTGATAGCGCTGACTGGCTCATTTCAGGAAGTCACCACCAATCATGATCCCTCACCTTAACCAAAGTGCTTTTGTTGCTAAAATCTAACCACAGTCTGGACACAAGCCCTGGAGTCTGGTCACCCAACTCACCTTCCAGCACGGTAAATAACATGTGATGTTTCATTCACTCAAACAAACGTTGACTGTGAACACAAACCAGGCAGCGACTCTGTTTATGTCAACACAACAAAATTATGAATGCAAATTAGTTGCATGGGATTTCTAGAAGACTGCACAGTAACACAAATAAGATGGAAACAAGAGGATCAAGAGTTTTTCACAGCAACTTCAAAATCAGACGGTCCTCTTCAAGCCTGTTCTTTCCTGCCTTTCAACAAATCCTTTATGATAATGGCTCTACCACGAGGTAAGTAACTTAACAGATGTCTTCTAAATGGCAAAGTGAAAATACATTCAGCGATTAATTACTTCATTAGCCTGCTGCTGTTCTAATTATTGCATCAATAGTGCTCATTAAATGATCTTGACCTCCAGATGGACATTTTCTATCTTTTACTGTCACTTTATTTTCCTCCTGTCTCCCTCAGCCTCTGTCTTCGTCCACCCACCACGACTCCCACTGCACGCAGAAGTTAAAACTCACTCACTGGACGGAAAACTGACAGCTCATTATGACTTTCAAAATTGAGTTCAGTTCTGTGTGATCTATTAATCTATTCTGTGCTTCTGCCCATCCACAGTCATTTCTCCTTTCATTAAGCAGAACAATAGCCCCAATGCCACAGAATTCATTACACGCAATCAAAAGCAGATCCTTAGGGCCCATTTAATTCACTTTCATTATTAACATTAGCACTATTATTAATATGCTTAAGTAGAAGGCTGCTGTGACGTTGGGTGTTGCTGAATTGAAATTTTAATCCACCCTTTTGGCAGGTGCTATTCTCTCACTGGAGGCATTCAGCAGCTCTGAACTGACTCAAACTTTGAAATGAATGTGTCACAGCTGACATTTCTGGTATGGGATATATAACCTGATCGCACATATATACATATACAGATTATTCTTGGTTTGATAAGTCACGTGATTATAAAATCATGTGTTCACAAAGTGGTGAACCTCGCTCCATCCTCGCTTGTGAACGACTGAGCCTTTCCAGGATGCCCCTTTCATACTTAATCATGATACTATCACCTGTTACCAATCAGCCTGTTTACCTGTGGAATTTTCCAAACAGGTGTTTTTGGAGCGTTCCACATCTTTCCCAGTCTTTCGTTGCTCCTGTCCCAACCAGTTTGAAACGTGTTACTGCATCAATTTCAGAATAAGCAGATATTTACAAAAAAGGTAATATTTTGAATATATTGTCTGTGTACTGTTTTCAGTTGGGTACATGTCAAAGCAAATGACCTCATTCTGTTTTATTTATGTTTTACGTCCCAACTCTTTTCAAATCAGGGTTGTAGTAAGCTAGTTGGCCAGGTGTGCTAACAATTCTAGCTTACATTAAAGCAGAAAAACACACAGTTTGATCCATTCTTGACACTTTCGCTCTTGTATTTTTGCTCTTGGAGAGACACCACCCTTCAAAGACGATGTCCATTAATAGAAATCGATGTATTCCACTTCAGTGTGAGGAGAGGTCAAAAGCTACTTGCGACTGTTGCTAAGCTATGATTGCTAATTGCTTTTCGGATAAAGGGTTTAGCAAACGGACAATTAAAAGCAATCCCTAAGCAGGCAAATTAAATTCACTCATGTTGCTACACCTACTTATGACTTGGTTGTGTTTCTTTTACTTTGTATGAACTGCAGGATGAGGACGGTAATTCGATACCTGATTACTGAATATATTCAGTAAACTGTGTTATTCTTACAGAAAAATGGTGCCAGTGGTTTTCTGTCTACAATTTGGAATTTCTAATGTCCTTTTTTGCCCTCATGTGAAAAAGTGTGAATTTCTGGAACACCTAATGAAGTGCAAAATGTCTAACTCCCCACAGCACTGTGCAGCCGAAATATTTCCCAGCCGGGCAGCTTTGACAGTGTGCGACTGTGTTTACCTGTGTTCATGTCTGACCCTGCAACTGTTCCCTTTGGTTATTCATGTAATTAATATGACCTTTAGAGACCAAGTTGTTTTGTCATCAGGTCTTAAAACTCGGATTTTATCGCCAACATTTTTTGAGTCACTGGCTTCAGTTCCATTTCAGTCAGAGCCTCTGGTGCCCATTAATTTCCTACAGTATAAAGATCAACTTGTGCAGATAAGAAACTTTGAGACAGGTAATCCATTACAGTGAACATCACGTCTGTTTTAAAGGCAGGCTGACGCTTATCAAAGACTCTATTGTCATTCATGAATGCAATCAGCTGGTTTAATTACATTCGTTATTTTTCAAGGACTTAAGCCAGAGAAGGTCCAACTTTTTTATTTGCCTAAAAAAGCTACTCCCTCTGGGATAATCTGTCTGATTTAACATAATTCAAATTATGAGTTAAACAATT
Organism: Chaetodon trifasciatus; assembly: GCA_037975065.1. NCBI lineage: Eukaryota > Metazoa > Chordata > Actinopteri > Chaetodontiformes > Chaetodontidae > Chaetodon > Chaetodon trifasciatus. The sequence goes on from JBBMOE010000006.1 coordinate 1,843,235, forward strand.
AAGTCATCTCTTCTACCTCCTGTGTTTTTCTTTGTGAAAAAAGAGCCACAAGCCTTAATGCCAAAAATAACAATAGACCAAGAGGTAATTGTGTGTAATGCAAGTTTCAGGGCTTTTACACACACTTCAGTAACCAGGTTGTACTGGCTCAGTGCTAGGAGTCTGTTTTCTCATTTTCTCATGTTTCTCTCAAGCTCATTTACTGACTAGCATATATATATGGCCGGGTTTCAGATCAGCTTTTTACATGACAGCACATGCTTGACAAAGACCTCAAACGAGGAAAGCATTGCTGTGACAGCAGAGCAGGAGGATGAAAGGAAAGAGCTTCACATGTAGAAATGCATCCTCATGTTTAAAGTAATTCAAACCCACACTAACTCCGAAGTGACACCAAGTCTCTGTAAGTCAGTTTCCAAATGCTCCAAGCACCCTCTAGCAGCATCTTCTATCACCAAATACAATTAAAATAAGCCATGGTTCCAAAATGTGCTCCAGGTGGAGAAGAACTCCTAGTATGTAACAGGTCCTCACATCCAAATGACTGAAAAGGTTGATTGCCAATGACTCCCAAAAGGACAAATATGTATGATCGTCCCAAAAATGACATACAATAGTTGGAGAGTAGTGGTGAAACTTTGTTGTCACGTGGTTAACATTTTGAAACAGTCCAGCTCAGTCCCACGCCATAGCATCTAATAGACCTTCCGATGCACTACAGGATAGCATGTCAGTACACACGTGTATGAAGGTGGACCAGCAGGGGGTAATAATGACAAGAGCGAATGGCATCAAAAGAACAAAGAACATGGGTCAATATTAAGTCATCACTGACTTTCAGTGTCACACTGGACACAAACAGCAGTCTCCTGTGTGTTTGTTTGCCCTGTCCATATACACCTCACATCCTCCATATGCAGACTTTCTTGCTCTTTATACTACATCACCTGACTTCCTGGCTAACACGTAACCACACACAGCAGTGACTCTGATAACCAAAAGCAACGCAGACACCAGTACGACAAGTCAGAGGGCAAGACTTTATGGTGTAGAACGTTTTATCGGAAACACATGAAACTCAGGTTCTTCCTGGTCCTTTGATTTACTGTTAGAGAGTGTCACATTAACCCAACATCCACAAATGAAAAGGCTTTTTTGGCCCTTTGTGCAACATTAAAGAAACAAGAGAATGGTCCTCAAAGTGATGTACTGAAAATAGTCCAAATTAGACTTGATAATTAGCAGTTTAATAAAGTCATGTTGAGAGGATTGCTCCCGTGAGGACATATGCCATGTAAGTATCTCAAGTGTTGTACCACATGGGGCTTAAATCTACATTTTTTAATTATGGCATGTGACCTCTTCATGTAAAATTAATGAGAAAAATGAGTTCACACAGACTCTAGCTCAGTGTACCTGGTACAATAGAGTGTTAGATCACTGAAGCTGGTCATTATTTATTCAAAGTGCTCAATACAATGGAACTGGTTCTCTTTTGTGAAGCTTTCTCAAACTCATACACTCCAAACTGCAAACGTACACATCTGAAAATGATCTTTGTTTTGTCCGTCTCTGGTGCTGATGCCTCTCCATCACCAGACATCGAGCAGTCATGCTCTTTCATGTGCGTGGCAGTGAATCACAACAGAAATGTGTGAGTCACGGCGTGTCAGGCCAGATGGATGGTCAACTAAACATACACAGACAGGCCATTAAAGCTATGGATAGATGGACAGATCACTGGATATAAAGACAGACAAGATAAACAAAATGAAACCTTCTGTGCATGTGAATGAGGCCAGTCTGCTGATCTCTCATAAACAGTGGGAATATACAGCCAGGACAAAGAGAGATGTTTGCGGGATTCTCAACCGCGGAGCAGGCACAGTCTATTATTCAAAACAGTGCACTGATGCAATTGATACAATTTCATAATAAAGCTACAGAAACTGTGAAGTGATGGAAACAAAGGGACAGGGCTGTCATGGTTGACCAGCTCGTGAACCTTGTGCTGAGCTGTAACACTGGAGCAAAACTGAGCCGCATGCTCCAGAGAATCACCGAACGCCAGACTTAGTTCATTCAACTGCAGCTCGGACTCACTGAAAGAGCAACGAGGCTGAGGGAGCGCGGGGACGTACGTGTTAGTGTTTTTCAATCAGCTGCACGCTAACAGCAAAAACACCTCACAATTGTCTTACGCAGGCATCTCTACGGAGGTCTGCCTCTCACCACCTGATGAATGTCAGCCCAATACTTAATTGCTTCTCAGCTCCTCTTGAGAAAACATATCAGGATCTCTGGTTTGCTAGGTGTTTAAATCTCATTTACTTCGGCTCTCTGTTATTTCACATGGGGCAGGCGGGTTACAGGCAGCCTGTCTGAGGCTGTACGCTGGAAACAGCTTCTTTAGGTTTACATGAGGGGGAGCTGTTGAGACAGAGCCAACGGACCAAAACAGGGAATGTCGCTTCTCAGTGGAATCAGCTGTAGCAGCAAGTCTTTCACATTATACAGAGAAACACTGCATGAATTTTACCCAAAATTGGTGGCTCCTGACTAATTTTAGATTCATCTTGATGAGTGATTTATGGATAGGTGGAAGTGCAACCACCTAAAGATCAACGCAGGGACAACCAAAGAACTGGTGGTGGACTTGGTGGTGTAAACTCCTCCTACACCAGTAAACATCCAGGGAACAGACATTGATATGGTGGCATCTTACAAGAACCCGGGTGTTCACCTGAATAACAAACTGGACTGGACTGACAATATAAATGCAGTCTTTGAGAAAGAATAGAGCAGACTGTATGTGCTGAGGAGTGCAGGTCTGTTTGAGGGCAGGGGGCTCAACTGAGGACCTTTCTCGACGAATGAAGAGATTTAAACAGACTGGATAAAAAGGCCAGCTCTGTCCTGGAATGCCCTCTCCATCTGCTGGAGGTGGTGGGAGAAAGGAGGATGACGGCTAAGCTATCACTCCTGATGGAGAACATGCCTTACCCCATGCAGGACACTCTGATGGCACTGGGAAGCTCCTTCAGCTACAGGCTGCTTCACCCACAGAGTGTGAAGAAAAGACTCTGCAGGTCCTTCCTTCCTGCTGCTGTCAGACTTCAATCAAAATGGCTCCCAGTCGACCACACACACTGAAACTGACAAATTCACTTATATCAGTGTTTACTGAACAGTGCAATATCAATAATTTGTATGTGGATTTACCCACTGTCTGTTTCACTTATTATGTTGTTTACTTATTTATCATATCTTGCTTTTTTACTGATGCTCTTACTCTTAAACAATCCCCTTTGGTGCTGTAACACTACAAATTCCCCCACTGCGGTATAAATAAAGGGTTGTTTTTTCTTATGTTATCTTCATTTTGTGCTGGATATGTTACTTTGATGTTCAGTTTGAGGATTGTTGCAAATTAACTGAACAAGCAACAATGTGGCTGCTAAGAATTATTTAGCTGAATTGAAAGATTCATAAGTTAAGTTGTTTTTTTAAGATAGGTATCTGCTTATTTGAATTGTTAAATGCTGGTATGGAACAACTCTGTTTTGCTTTTTGCTTCCAACTCAAAGTAGGGTAACACAAAGTAATATTACGCAATGCAACACTGCCTTTCTTCTTTTTTGTCAATGTGTTTGATGGCGTTGGAATCTTTTTGGATGTAGCTTTATTCAAATTGTCTGTCTGCACAGTATGAGCATAGTTGTGGTACATTTTGGCCACGAGTAAAGTCTCAATACAATCAATACAAGTAGAGTTAAAGCAACACACAAGATTCAGAAAAAAAATGCTGTTGGACACTGTGCGATGGCCCTTTACAGTGAGCCAATAAAGCATCACAACTTATCCATCCTTTTGAACTTTGCGCTTCCGATTGCAAATGTAATCAATGTCAATTAATGTCACTGAACGACAACATTAAAATTAACTGTCTGTAGTAAACAAGGGTTGAGCTCCAACTGCTACAATCCCTCCCTCTTGCAATGTTAACATAATTATAGTGTGGAGTGATATTCTAGTTCAGCTCAAACGTACTCTCCTTATTGGTGATGGACCATTGTAGGTTTGAGTACACTTAAAAATAAGTGATATTGATAACTGAAACTTATCTGTGTTGTTGATTTGATGCAGTGATACAAAACGTTGTCTCGCAGCAACATTTCTCTTCTTTTTGCAATAAAAAAGCAACAGTTTTTCGAAATGATCATGGCAGTGGTTTTCAGCTGATGATTCTAATCTCCATGAGCGCTTATTTATGGCTGCAGGTGAAAAGATACAAGAACGGCGTAGCTATAAAGAGTGCACAGGTTAGTGATTGGATGAGACAAATGAGAGGGATTAATTAGACTCACTGATTGATGATTCAAACCAAAGTTCAGTTGGCTAATTGAATAATAAAGCAAAGCAGGAGAAGGAATAATGAGCTGCAGGGGTTTAGCTTAGCATAAGAAGTAGAGAATGGAAGAGTGTGAAGTTGTTTTTGAAAGCACAGAAAATTGTACAGAATAGCACATTTGCAGAAAATTGCAATGTAGAATATTGTATGCTTTCTTATACTTCTTAATGCAGCGACTTTAACGTGGATTTATTGCTTGTATAGATTGAAGAGAGTATGTATTTGACTGCACAGTGTCCACCATTCATTAGTCAGCATGTCTTACGGCTTTCAGACACTAACGGCATTACTTGCATGTTGAAATCAATCAAATGACCCTCATGCTTTGCTTTTCATGTATTTTAAAATTCATGTTTTTCAAGTCCATAGGACGCAATTTATGATGAGCCTAACTTACAGTAAGCCTTGCTATGTCTGCACCATCTGACTGGCTTTGCCTCAATATTTTCCCCTGCAGTATATCTTCGGAGCAGCTGGAACTCAGTTAGATTCACCGTGAGGGGTACAGCAGTGTGGCAGGCTCCAGGCAAGCCACAGGTTTCTTGACAGTTATGAGGCCCTAATAGTCCATGTGCAATAAAAAGAGGAGGTTGACAATTGCACAGGAAGAGAGACAGGAGAGGGGGAGAGAGAGGGTGAAGACAGAGAGACAGGGCAGTATAATGAGACGAGAGACAGCAGGAATGCTCATGATGACGGCCCGGAGGAGACACTGTGTGGTCGTCAAGTCTCCACATGGTTGTCGGCATGCACTCGCTGTATTTTATTATCCGTCTCTGCATCTCTCTGTTGGTATCAGGATAATAATCTTACAAGAAAAAATGCAGGATGCTATAGTTCACAACTGGACAGAGAAAATTAAGTAATAACTCTGATGGCACCCATGCAGTTTAACAGTATTACTCTAAGAATTGCAAGGATATTGCATGTTGAATTGCTATTGTGACATACATTTCCACACCAACAGAACTTTTCATATAATGCTAAAGCAAATCTGAGGCTACCTTTTCACGATGAACTAGTTTTGTGCTTCCTGCACCTAAATGCGAACAGCAGTAGCTACACAGTAAATATAGATTTTAGCACTAAGTGAGAAAAAGGTACAGTATATAAAATAAATACAACAAATAACAAAATAAATTAAAATCGCTCAATACAGAAAATAAGAAAAAAAAAAAAAAACCTGACCATGAATTTAGTACAACTAATAGAAATGATACAGATCTATGGAATATCTATAGAATAAACAATGCAAAGAGTATACTAGAATGCATAAAAACTCTAAAATATAAAGTCTAAACATCAGATAACATATAAACATAAGGCAAGCTTGCAAAGTTGTTGAATTTTGAATGCAATCAGGTCATGTAAGATTAAAAAAGAAATGTCATTAAAAGCAGAAAAGAGCCAAAAGAGAAACGATTAGCCAATCAGCTCCATGGGTGGGACTAACGCTATGTGGGTGGCCGCTGTGGACGCTGCTATCAAGGCAGTTTTTTGACATAATTTTTTGTATTTACTTTGCTTCCGCTTCACTCTTAACACCCAGACTAAACCAGTGTGTTGGCAAAGCATCAGCGTCGTCTTAAAATGGAGGTAGATTAAGCTGATACGTAGCTCTCTGGTGATTGGCTCGGGAAAATTGCATCCTCAAAAAAATCAATCAATTAGATTGAAATTAATTAGCGCAACACCAGGCTGAAGGTAGAAACAGCGTGTAATGAGCTGATAATTCTGTCTGATATAAGGCGAAGGTATTTGATCAAAAACGAGGTGGATTAACTGGCTGCAGCGGCATAACCGTGATATGATTTTGGGGGGGATAATGTTAGCGGATGAATCTGAATTTAAAATAAGCTGTCCAGATAGAAAGCAGAAACTTTACTAACTAGAGCATCAGTAATTTCACAGTTTAATTTTTCTTAATGCAAGTTGATTTACTGGGAGAACTGCGGCTTGACTTGATTAATATGGAGGGTGTTAATAGAGTTCATTCAGCACTAAAGAATGCTGTAATACTGTTTTGCTATTGAGTCTTAATCAACATAAACATAAAGGTGGATACATGTAGTGAAGTGGCCAACTGAAATTAAAGTGTCACCCAGACCCAGCATGTTACCTTTTGCAACAATAAGTGAAATAACGAATCATCCCAGAGTGGTGTAACTCCATTTTATATCCATTAACAGAGTCCTTCCGTAGCCAGAGACTCCATATCAATTTATTGGATTGTTTAATGTAATCATGCATAATGCAGAAGGATTAATTGGAAATGGCTGCACCAAGAAGGGACCAATGCATTAAGGGGCTACTTAGAATCAAAGAGGATTTGTTAAATGGTCCTTCAGTCTTGAGATACATGCAAATTAATTCAACGGTGGACAAGAGAGACACTTTTTAGAGGGTGCATTACCTTATTAGAAGATGAATACCTCAGTTTTATTTTGCTCAGAAGTGAATGGATTGGAAATTATGAAATGTGTTTAGAAAAGCATAATGCTGAATGTATCCGTAACATGGCGTTAAAGAGCCTGGAGCGCAGGTATGGCACAACAATGACCACAGAAAAATTCTGAATAGAAGTGACATTCAGAGTACAGTTCTGGTTTCTCTTTACTTACTCAGGAAATGGTGAGAAAAAACGGAAGAGGAAAACTCTTTTAGGTGAAACACTGAAACCCAGTCAGTATATTTCTCCTCTTTTTTTGGCAGAGTGTGTAAATGGGAGCAACTCTCAGTCAGACAAAAGCATTTAGTGCTCAAAAAACGATCTGGGACAACTGCAGCAGATGTCAGAGAGTAATTTAATTAATTTCTAACTTCATTAATAGTTTTAGAAATGTGATTAAATGAGGTTGCATTTTATCTGACATTGTGCAGCATATGGCCCAGTAAAGCACAATCTTTCATCTCCCAAGCCACATTGCTTTTTTATGTCCATATCATTACAAATGCTGCTTTAGGTGGGAACATTAGCTGGCCATCCCTTGTTTGAAATACACTGTATTTTTGACCTCTGTGTCAGGCACGCTCAGCTGTGTTATTTTTACTCAGGTTGGATTCCATTATCATAACACATCCAGCAGACTGACAGACAGGACATGTCCTGCCCTGGGGTGAGCCACTAATCTCAGAATAACAAAACCTGTCCAGGGGAAGCCATAAAAAAAATGGTGGTTAAATACTGAAGAATATTACTTTTCTGAACATCTGCCTGTCCCATTTTTCATCCTGCCTTTACTTTTGTCTGCATCTGGCCTTCTTTGCTCCAAGAAGAAACAGCATTCTTCAAAACTCTCATTAACATTATTCTGGCAGTCGCCAACATAATGACTTAGCCTCTCATTAGTTTGAGTCCATTTTGCCAAGTGAAGTAACAACTCAGGCCTGAAAAAGGTCGGGCCTTTGTTAACACTCCACTTGAGCTCACTTGTTTTGTTCTATGCTGAAACCCACAGCCTGATCTGGGGATTTTGGCTTGGTTCATACCTCAAAGCTAGTTGCAGACAGCATCTCTAAGACACAATAAAGTGGAGCTCATAGTCAATGTGCACACAAAGAGGGGAAGTTTAAGAAAGGACAGTATTTTCCCTGTTGAGACCCACAAGCAGAGTCTGACACCCAGACAATTATTTGCAAGTGAAATAGGGCATGTCGGGGGGAATTTCACAAAGACAAATTATGGCAAAATTAATTACATAGGTTACAGGCACAAAGAGAAAAACAAAAGCCTGCATCACAGAAGAAGAGAATCTGATTACTATGATTAATTTGGAAGATTCGGGGTACTTATGCTTGGTAATTTAGGGTTAATTACCTTGTGCATCAGAAAAATACACTGCAAACCACAACAATAGAAAAATGTGACCAGTGTACCATTCAATGTGAGTTTTGGATGGACTTCCATATTGTACTTACTGCAAAACATGTTGGAATAAGTCTAAAAATTGGCTGCACTGCTAAAATTATGGGCTACAAGGGGAAAAAAAAAAAAAAAACATCAACAGACAACTCGAGTTTTTGTGAGCTCCTGATACTAACAGACAGAGAAGAATCAATAACAAGCCACTTCATACAAATACAGCTTCAAATGCAATATGTCCACTCTAATATGCCACGCTCAAATATGGGATCATGACAGGGATGACTGTGTCTAACCACGACATTATGAAAGACAGTATGCTGGCTTGTTGAGTCACTCTATTACTGATGATTAATACAAATGTGGGGGAGCAAATGTTGTGAACAATGACTAAACCAACATGAAATATGAGGAGGACACTAATGGTGATACACACTTGATTTAGTCATTACTGAGAGAAGCATGATGGCTTCAGGATCCTGTGACCAATAAGAGGTGAGAATTATATCACTGATATGAGGACCTTGTGGCATTGATTTCAGAACAGTTTTCCCAAACCACCGTGATTTATGTTGGCTCCACACACATCATGTCCAGCCCATTGGAAGCAGAAGTTATACTGATGCTATTTGCTGCTGGAATAAATGCAAGAGTCGATATAGTATCACAATTAGGTTTCCAGAGACTTGAGGCAGATTTTGGAAGCAGAATGTCTTATAGTCTGGCTCTCTTGGTTTTATGAATTAAAGTATTGCAGGTCCAGTGCCAAGAAATGCTTTGATGCTCCTCCTCCAGAGACTCCTCTCTGGTTAATGCATCTTATACGATGTTGGTCCCCATCTCTCATACATTCTTATGCTTGGGTATCAATGCATGCACAGAGTGAGAGCTGTTTTTTTTTTTTTCTTGTCTTCTGTGCATTCACCTGGCTTTTGATGCTGGTTTCCACCTAATTGACGGTGATGTGCTTGCTTCCCTCAGCACAGGACAAAAATTCCATGTTGAGACAACACCATTTTGACTCCATGCAATGTGAGCACATACAGTAACTCTGAGTGGGAGAGGTGCGAGAATATTCAAATTAGCTCTCAGCTCCTCACACAGTTAGCAGATTATGTCTCACTGGCACTGTGACTTGAGAGAATCGCTTACCTTTAATTTAGAGAACCTCAATATTTTATCTGCATAGAGAAACAGCCAGATGAAAAGGCCTTTAAGGCAGTGCCAGTTGATTACATATTCAAGAGTTACAAATAGTAAATGGCTTGAACCATTTGTGGCTTGCCTGTTCAGTTTAGGAGAATCTCATCTTAAATGGGTGTTTGCCTGTGTTTTTTTTTAAGAAGTAATGCTGCCCTACAACAACTATGTGTAACTTTGTTTGACTCTTGTGTTGTTTTACCTCCTGGAAAATATATAACACCATTTGTATTCCATGTATTTCAATTCGTATTTGTTGCCCTTGTGCTTTGCCATGATTTGCTTTTCCTATTCTCTTTTGTTGTATGGCTAAACAGATCTCAGAGCTAGTATTGCCCGTTATGCATCAAAGAAGCAACTGATAAGGACGTAAGGATGCCCAAAGTTCAGAATTAATGGAAAAAAATGGCCCATAACGTCCCACTTCTGGTGGCTGCATGCTCTGCAAAGGGTTTCTCCCACAGCCCAAAAACATATTGTACAGCTCTGGCAAACATGAAACTGCCTGTACGAATGCATGTGTTTTACTATGTGCGTGTTAGCCCTGACATAAAACTTTTTAAAGCATTATGTAACATTGCTGGCATTACAACATCTGTTTGTTCAGGTTGAAACGCTCTCCACTTTAAAGCCAATATAATTTTCTGGAGAAGCGACATACTCTCCATTTGTTGCGATGTGTCATACTGGTGGAAAGCATATTTATTAGTTATCACACCCTCCCATACACACTCCACCTCAGCCAGCCCCTCTGCACTTAACGCTGCTGCACATAAACCAAAATAGCTTGAGACTCCCACACAGTCTCTGCACCAAAGACCTACCAGTTTTAAAATAGGGCCCTTTAAGTTAATGTGATGACATTATGGGAGGTTCTTCAGGTCTGACTGAGCGAGATGACCACCGCCACTTTTACTTTAAAAATTGACATAAAACAGAGGCATGCTATTACGTTCCATTTATACGTGACATGGTGCTGAAAAGGGCTGTAGAGTTCTATGCTGGTATAGGCTTCACTTTCACATGACTGTGAACAGGATAAGTGGCACTGACATTGCCAAGCACTTTCCAGTGTGCATATGCCAAATTCCTCTAGACAATAGACATTATAAATTGAGTAAAATGCATTTCAGACTCTCAGAGAAGGGTCCTTGTGGCTTCCGGTTCTCTTTTGAACTGGAAACCAGTGGGAAGCCAGTGAGGGATTCATCCTTGGTTGGTTGAAACGCTTGTGCAGATGGGGTTGGGAATAGATGCACATGAACCTCTGCATGTGTTTTACCTTTGTGATGAAGCTCAGGTCAAAAGATGCCGCTGATGACTCCATGTGTATCAGAGGCATGTGGCTGATTACATTCTCACCAGGCCAACGGTGAGAATTAGCAGTCCAAAGGAGCTCACCACAGTTTTGAGCAAAAGGGTAAAAGAGTCAAATCCTTTCAGCAAAGAAATTCCACAATAGTGACATGCATACTTTACATGAGCCTGACATTTTATTTTTTATTTTTTATAATAACATGAACTGGAAAGATGAACCTCATTCCAGAGGATCTTTTGTGTCTGTTTTCGCTCTCCGATCCCCACAGTTCTTCCATCCTATGGCTGTTGTCTCAGCTCAGAGCCCCTAGGCCAGCATTTTCATGTAATTACCAGCACATGATGGCCCAGGAGGCCCAGAATCTGCCCGGCCACTCTTTGATCATAACTGATATTGAATGGCATTTACCCCCTGGACAGAGAGAAACCTGTTCCTTTGGCTCGGTGAACAGATGGCCACAGAATGGTGGAGGGTGTTGCTATTATTCAAAATATCTCACAGAGAATGTGGACTGCCAGAGGCCTTTTTACCCACCAGGAGAGCTGGAAGAGAGATCACAAATATTTTGGTGAGGATTTGGGGTGTTTGTGCTTCATATAACACTAACCTCCTGTCAGACGCTGAGGAAGATGCTGTCAACCTTCGACATTTGCTGGATGAAAGTTATTTTTTCGGCTCAAGGCCTGTCAGACTGAAAACTAAATGTTCAAGATGTTACTTGCGATTCTGCTCACACCCTGTTTAAACATCCCTCAGATGTCTGCAAATGGAAGTGATATTGATGTCAAATTTCAACGAATGCATTCCCTTCCACTTCTCTTTGACTCTTACCTGAGTTCCATCTCATCCCTTCCCAGGAGCAGTGTTTACCAGAAGCGGGGCGCATTATGCGTAAGGAGAGAAACAGGACATGTTCAGCTCTCCACAGGCAAAGGTGAGCAGAGCAGGTTGTCTTTGAAGAGATATCTGTGTCCCTTTGAAAGGAATTTTAGTTACTCTTAATGTGATCTGCCTCTAGAAAAACTGAAGAGATGGATAATTATAAGAAAGAAATACCGGATTTAAACGTTAAAATAAGGATTTGATGCCATTCAGTTTCATATTTGAATAAAACGAGTAAATAGCAGCATTAGCAGCAAACAGAAAATTAGCCAACAAAACAGAACAATACAAATCCATTACAGCTATATATGCAAAAACGTAGACATTTGAGAGTTTCGTGTCATGACCTGAATTATTATGTCAAATAATGTGCCAAAAATCTTGAGCTTACTGGGTTACTGTACAGTAATATTTATTAAAATGTATTCTAGTCAGATAGAGTTTCCTCATTCCTTACAAAAATTCCCTCTATCAAAACTTAGAGAAACCTAGTTCATAAGTAATAATCTCAGACTTTTTTCTTTTTTAATATTAGAGCAGAGTAAAACTCAAAAGCCCTCAAAACCCCAAAAAAGTCAACCAGAGAAAATAAACTAAAGTCGGCGGAATAACTTTTGTTTCCTGAATGCAGCTACTGCTCTGCCACTCAAATGCAGTCAAGAACAATGTGAATTTCTTTGAGAAGGTGGACTTTGAGGAACAACTCCCAAATCAGCACAATCTATCAGCTTGGATGCAGTTTATGACCATATTATGGTCTGCAATTATTTTCAGCTTCTCATGCTGAATTGGGTCATAAAACTGACAGAAATGTATACCAGAGCAAGAATAATACATTCCCAGAACAGTAATAAGAACAGGAGGACACAGATTTAAACATCAGCAGCACAAACACTGGAGTGCTCAGCAGAAATGCTGCAAAAAGCAATAATGGTAGTGTGATTAGGCTGGCAAATGCAAGGCTTTAAGCATGTTAATTAGACTGATGGCTGCTTTCATGCTATCATCTGCTGCCAATGATACAGTCTTAATTAACCCATTTAAAAGCAGTGGTGTGTATTTATGTCCACAATGAGCCTTTCCAGTGTCAAAGGAAAACACATCATTGGCATAATGCTACCCCCAACAGCTCACTCTGATGGTTATCACACTTCTGTTTCCGTCTGTGCACTTTCACAGGAACAAAGTCAAGCGTGATTGTTCGCATTTGTCAGAGTTATAGAAGAAACGTGACAGCATGTAGGTCATGTGAAGGTTCGCCTCGTTCATCCAGGTGGTACAACATGAAGAGAAAAATAATAATCATCTGCACACTGGATGACGTGTCGCCGGGTGGTCAGGTGTTCAGCTCAGGCTGTATATCCAGGTTCAGTTCCTGGATTGCTTTCCTGACATGTTGAGGTCCAGCTATGTGTGAGGTAGTGAGTGAGGCCATGAGTAAATGTGTGACTGATTGAAAGAGCAATTAAAAATACATGAATGCATGTAAACAATGCAAAAGCGCATCTTTATAAAAGGTAGAACTGAATGTTGTGTCAGTGAGAGGCTACATCACTTGTTTACCAGTGAGTCTGCAGGTTTTTCTTAACAGAGTCCAGTAACCTACGTAGTTCAGTGATGACCCTGTTTCAGAATAAAGTACAGGGTTTCAGTCGCACTTAGCTTTTCAGAATTTTGTCCTTTAACGCGACTTCTGAGGCTCACCTCTACACCTGTGGCTGGTGAAAAATCTCACTTGATTTACTGCAGAAAACCAATGTATGTGTGGATGATGCATTAGAAGAAACAGGACAAGAAAAAGCCTGAAGCAACACTGAACGGACTCGCTGGCTGGGTGACACACATAGAGAGAGAGTGTTTAAAGATGCTCTTCATCAGTTTCCTGGCAGGACTGCCACATGGAGCACACCAGTTCTATGGTGAGGACTGTTAAGAAAACACTTATGTATGGCTCATCATCACGAAATAAGAAAATGACCTGCTGAGGGCATCTGTTTGGAGACGGTTTTAACAAATGACGGTCAAATAAAAGGCTGTATCAAACTCAAACGCTGGTCTTCAGTGATGTAACTAATCTGTGAATTATTCCTCACTTCATGAGTGTGGATTGAGGGCTTCTACCCCATAATCAGTTTCATTGTGAACTGGCTTTGTCATGTTATTTATTGTGTTTTCAAAGGCTACTATCTAAAAGTGAACTAATGATCAACATATGTCATCGTTAATAATTATCTCATGATCTGTGAAGATATCATATTGCGACTCTGATTACTTGTAATCATAGGAACATTACTTGGTTTTCACACTTCACAAAGTGTTAATGAATGCTCATTTGTGCACCTGTATTGTAAAGTGCTTGCATGATTGTAATCACATTAAAGAAAATTTGTACTGTTGTTGATGCTTTAATTGCTGAAGTCTCGCTGCTCTTGTGTTCCCATGGGATATTTCTTTTCCTTCATATACCATATACTCCATTTTGCCTGGAAGCAGCATTGCTTCAATAAAGCATTTCTTCTTCCTCTTTGTCTTCTTCTTCATAAATGACAGAAGATCCAAAAACACCCCAATGATAATAAAAACTGCCACAAAGCCTCTAGGAATCTGCTTGATCTATAAGTCACATTTAAGACTGGTCAGATTTACAATAAAAGTTATCACGAAAATTGCATTTAAAGATCAGAGTGATCTAAAAACACATCACCTTGGCAATTCTACAACCACCCAGGGTTTATGAAACGACCCTGAGAGATATGCAAATAGTTTCTGAGCAAATAAAAACACTGACAGCATCCTTACTGACAGCGTTGTCTGTTCTGTCTTAGATCTACACAGTTTCTCTGATTCTCAACTTAGAAACCTGCACATTCATGCTGACACACAGATTCATATGAACACAGACACACACTCTTTAATTAAAAAAACATTTGTAGAGGCATTTGTCAAGCTGAGCTGTTTCGTAGGTTTGGTTTAAAGCGTTAATGCTAAAGCTTCTCTTAAGCCACATTTAATCATACGTGGAGAGATAGTGTAAGAGACTGAATCATACAAATACAAATTAAAAAATAAGGCTGTTTAAGTACACAAATGCAGCCTCTTTACCACTAATGTAATGAGACAGGTTCATGAAGAAATTAGTTACTTACAGAAACTGCCTGCAGGATGAAGCAATGCTTTACAGCAAGCACCTATACACTGACTGGGCTGTTAATACAGGCACCTTTCATGAGGAGTAGACCTGAAAAGGTGAATTCAGGTAGAAGTCTGTACAAACAAAGAAGGAGAAGCACATCAACTAAACAACAACTAGGCTTTTAAGCTTTTAGACAAGAGAGACTCTCAGTAAACAGTCGTAAAATGGCTTGTGAACTGGGTAACGTTGGGGTAAGGGCAAGGTACAGAGCTTTTTAGAGTCTTTAAGCTTTTGTTTTGGTTTTCCCCCAGCTTTCTGTTGCAGTATAAGTGGCTGTTTTCAGCAACAACGGTCTCATAAACCAACTCTATGCTACCCGGCCAGCACCAAAAGGCAGGTGCAAATTAGCAGCTAGCAGGTGAACAGAGCTAACTGAGCATTTAGCAGCTAGCTGAGAGCCTGATATTTCCCTCAAGAGAATTGAAGACTGACTGAAAGAGCTAAAAACATGACTGCAAATGAAGGCTGATGTTGCCCCATGTCTGATGGATGAGCAGGTCGCTGAGTTAATAATAAGCACTGAAGTTTAGCATTTATTTGGTAAAAACACAGGTTGAGACAGCAGACATGCTAAAATATTCCTTATCTACACATTCATCAGACATGGAGCGTTGCATTCATTTGAAGTCATGTGTCTGGCCGCCTGTTGAATGTTGGTCTGAAATTCACTCTTTTTTGCTCAGTTTTTGGTCACAACACCTACATATGACCTTAAAATTTTGGCAACCAAAAATACTTTAAAGTTTTTTAAGGTGTATGCACTGTGCAAAATGAAGCAGACTGGAAAATGTGTGCTAGGTGAAAAAAGACAGGTCAGATTATGAGACTACTGATTCAGAGACGAATTTGTACAACGTTAAGAATGAGATCTTAAAATGTAGCAAAGAATGATTCATAAGGTCTCTTTTGAATCATAACAATGAACGATGCTTCATGAACTGCCATCAAAGAATTTCGAAAAATATTCGGTCTTTCTGGCATCGATGAAAGGAGACAGTCCTTGGTCCACAGAGAGTGTCAAAACATTTTTTAACAGTTAAAGAAAACCAACGCATTCATGTTTTCTGCAGGAATGAGGTGTTGATCACTGAGCTGTGCCGTCTACAGAGAAGAGAAATGCATTTCTTTAGCAGCTATTTCAGTGTTTTTAAGGCAACAATTTACTTATGTAAGTGCAGGAAAGGACTGTATTTGGTGCCTCAGTCCAGATGTTTTGCATCTGGATCTTTGTCCTCCAGGAGACTCACCCTCACCTCTTCTCTCTGTGTTCGTGTCTTTGAGTTTTGCCTTTTCTATGTCAAATCTGTCCTTTTTCTCAGGCCTTCATAGTAGAGAGGAGGACATTTCAATATGTGTTTACGTATGGTATTGTCATCCGGATTCTCCATATTGTAATTTTTTTTTTCATTGGAGGCAGACTTTAACTTAAAAACATGACACAGAGCAGATACAAGATGATTTTAAGGCTACGTTTACACTTAGGGAAAATGGATTTCTGAAAACGCCGGTTATGTGTTGGCGTGTAAACAGGGTTAAACGGCATTTTAGGTTCCGAAACATCACAACATGCGACTGAAAATACTTAACGTCATGTGCGCGACCTATGTTTACACTCGCACCTATAGGTTTGGTATAGTTATGATGGCGCTCGACGGCGTATTTATCCGGGTTCATGTAAACGACAACATTTTTGACAACGATGTTGTGTGCACGATATTATTTTTGAAAACGGAGGGGCCAAAATATCCGTTTTCCAAAATACCCTGCTACATGTAAACGTAGGGTAAGTTTAAGATGGCATGGGTCAAAACCAGGTAATCAGTTCAGCAGGTAAACAAATCTGACAAGGAGCAGGCAGGAGAATTAGAAGTGTGGGTAATCAGGTGAAGTTAACAAGCAGGTCAGGCAAAACAGAACACAAGCTGGCACAAGACACAAATACACCACACAACCTGGCAGCAAGTGAAATGAAACTGAAGCACTATAAATACACAGGGGCTAATGAGCAGATGAGCTGCAGGTGAGGAGGTGGGTGGAGATAACCCAGGTGATGTGGATGAGTTGATTAGCAGAGCAGACGGAGTGGCAGGATCTGACAAACAGGAGGAAAAATATTAAAACGGAAAGCTGGCAGAGGTTGTGACAGTTTAATGTCCAGATCAGATTAACCGTATAGGCCACGTGTTGCTGTTCTCTCCATGTCGTGTGATGGGAACATACCACAAGCCTTTTGTGCATTGCTTTCAATCTCCAGTGAAACTGAAAGAGTGAAAGCTACAAGCTGCAATTTCTCACAATGAAAAGAAGCAAGATGGTTTTTTTTGTGCCTATTTGTTTTGCACATGATGCTTTTTCTGATGTGACAAATTCAAGCCTGAATATCTGAAAAATATAAAGGGCCTTCACAGCTGAACTTGTTTCATATGCTCGCACACCCTCATCTGAATCCCTCTCATCACCAAGTCTACTTTTATCCCCGTTGACACCCCACCGCCCACTCTGCACTATATTTTACATATTCCTTGTGCTCTGTCCTACCCCCCACCACCACTTCTTCACCTTCCCTCATCAGCTGAAGTCCAAGTCCCTCCTCCTCTGCTTCAGTCGCCCACTTTCCTCTCTTTATGATTTTCCACACCCATGTCAGTCCTTGTAGTTTTGCCCCACAGGAACATAGCAGGCGTGTGATCTATGTGAGGGGAACATGTTGACAGAGGGGAACAACAGGCCAGGGATCCATATTTCCTGTTCCCAGAGGAGCAGGTTGGGGGGAGCTCAGCACACCGGGATGGCCTTTTCCCAGCCCCTTTGAAACCACAGTTTGCGTGCGTTCAAGGTAGAATGAATGTGTCAGTGTATGTGTCATTGCATGCACATGCATGCGCATAGATTCCTCAACCATATGTTCATGTTTAACTCCCCTCCACATCTGTGCTGGCTACAATAGCAGCTCACCCCACAGGAATGACCACAGTCTGTCAGGGCTCATCAGACACGTCCCAAATTTAAATGATGTGGGCGCCTCAGACCCCAGGCTCCTTTCATTGCTTTATAATGGAACCCAGTCACCTTTGGCCTGCACAATCAGCTCCATTTTCTGCTCAGGAAAATGTGCACATCTACTGACCACACCATGGTCCAACCATTGTGTTCCCTTGGGTTACTGTGATGAGGTCATATTTATTTACTTTTGGCCTGATTTAATGTGAGAACACTGTTATCATACATTTTCTGTTGTGTGTTTATTGTTGTCTGTCCATGTCAGGCTAACTCAAACTACTTGTGAGGAGAAAGAGGAAGCCATAAATGTTTTTGCAATATAATCATGAGGAATGTATTCATTCCATACATAAGCATTTTAACAGACACAAAAGCCTGGCCTGTATCAAATACCAGCCAAGTCCAAGTTTGGTGTAAATTTTTATTGAAGTTCCAGAAAATCCTAAGAAAATGCAAATTTAAGTGTTTCCATCTGCTTCTGTTGTGTGAATATTAAGAGTCGTGGACATTGAGATAACCACTGGTGACGCTTCTTTCAGTCAGGTGCCTTTAATCATTGCAGACGAGGAGACTACCATCAGATGATGTGATTTAAAGACTGCCAGTGAAACCTACAATGAAGAAACATGCATTGGACATATGGCATTTGTGTTTATGTCAGCGTAACAGTCTTCTAAAGCTCCACAGAGCTGATGTTTTCATCTGCCGCCGCGTTTCATCTCCTCACTGGAAGCCGGAGTGATGTTTAAGTCACATGCTGCATGTACGGCGTGATGTGTTAACACTGCCCTTTGTTGCATTTTGCTTTTATCCGCACACCAAATTTTCCACCTGCAAAATGCTCCAATTAGGAAAATGGTCATGGTGTCCATTAAAATCAAGTCAATTTTATTTATATGTGCCCATATCACAAATAACAAAGCGGATAGTTTGCAATGAATGTGCTTACTGTGTATTATCTAAGCATGATTTCTACTAAAAACATTTGTTCCACAGCGGTTGGAGTGTTCTGGTTAGTGTTCCATATGAAACCTTGCAAATCTGTAGATCTTATATTCAGCTGTGTGAGGAGGACCGATCAAAAAAGATGGAACAAGCAAGTCTATTTTTTGTATTGTGTTTTTTCCATTATGAGAGACCCCCAGTGCAGCCTCGGGGTTAAAATCCCTGGAACTTTAACCACATCCTCCCATCAGGCTGTTCAAAGATCAGTCATTTACCTCTTTTATCTCAGCTGAGAATAGATGAAAAATCTTCTCACATAGTCACCTATGACTTGCATAATGTCCGTCTGTCCTTCTCATAAGCCTAAGAACCACAGACAGACACACACACACACACACACACACACACACACACACACACACAGTCAAATTTTCTCTGCATGAGCGCTGACTCACTCCGACACCGTCTGCAAGCTGGTGAAGGAAATGTTTGACTTTTCTCACACTGCTGGAAAAAAAAAACATACATCTGATGTATTGAAAGCTACCAGTAATTTACTTTTCATTGTGTGGTTTTCCATTCAAGGTGAGTTTAACACTCGGAGTAAAAGACTCTCAGCTCCTCGTTGCTGATTAGACTATAATGGCCCATTGAATAGCATCATTTTATGGCTGGCTTGTTTCAGATGAGATAGAGAGTGGTGGTGTTATCTGGAATTGCTCCCAAAATGAATTCGAAATCTCTTATTAGGCATTTCGTTCCGGCGTGTTTTCAGTGAGAATTTTTAAATAATGCACGCTAAGTGACATAAAAAGTCCTGGAAAGTTATCGTATTTATTAAGTCTTTGCAGTCAAACAGATTCTAACCATCTGATAGTCTCTTTGGAAGCAATCATGACAACTTCACAACAGCTGCTTCCACTGCCCTTTACGAACACTCCGCAAGCTGTCAACCAGAACTTAGCCAGATTTAGACCATTTGATAGCCAACCTATCTAGTTTGAAGTGTAATGTCAGTTTTAGTCATCAAACTTGAGGAATTTAACTCAACAAAACTGTTTCAGACAGCAAAAACTAAACCCGTTTCAGCTTTAGGTGTTTTTGATTAACTCATTATTTCCTAATAATTATAGAAATATCCATTATATTTAAAAGTCTATTAGTTTTAAATGGAGCTTCTTACTGACACGATGGGGGGAGGCTGTAGCTCAGGAGAGCGGTTGTTTGCCAATCAGGAGGTCGGTGGTTCAATCCCTGGCCTCTGCAGTCCCCATGTGGAAGTATCCGTGGACAAGATACTGAACCCCAAAACTGCCCTGATGCTGCGCCATCGGTGTGTAAATTCATATGTACGTCGCTTTGGATAAAAGCGTCTGCCAAATGACTGTAACTGTAAATGTAGGATAAGCAGGTGAGCATGAAAGTGTATGCCTTCATCTATCAGTTATATCTTATTAGCCTCTTTCATCATTTAGCCATGACCACCATCTTTCCCCAATCGTAACCAGTTTCTGGTCTTAAGCATTAAAGTTGCTTCATGCAGATACTGAAAAAAGAACACAAGAATACAAAAAAATA
Source organism: Chaetodon trifasciatus (assembly GCA_037975065.1). Taxonomy (NCBI): domain Eukaryota; kingdom Metazoa; phylum Chordata; class Actinopteri; order Chaetodontiformes; family Chaetodontidae; genus Chaetodon; species Chaetodon trifasciatus. Next base: position 1,863,624 of record JBBMOE010000006.1, read on the forward strand.
AGAAGACAAAAGCAACACAGGATAATGTTTTAATGATCATAATCTAACTGAGTAAAGGTAGCAACAAAAAGAAAAACAGAGAAAATTGGTCTGAAAAAGTCTGATAGGAAATACAATTTGATGTTTTGATAGCTGTCAAGTTTTAATGGCTCTCTTTTTGACAAATGTGTTAATGTGATGTGCTAACTGTAATGCAATAGCATGTATTGGTTATCCTGTTGTGCTGCCTGTTGCCTCGTTATGGCACATCCACAAAATAACACATTGGAGTGTGTCCCCTCAATATGTTCGTAGAAGGTAAAACTTAGCTAATGAGCACTGACAGGCACACAGTGTCACTCCAGCATGCCGAGCACAACTGTCAAAGCATTAACTATGAAACAAAGAAAAATCCACTGCAAAATAATGAAATAAATGCGGATGCAAAATAAAGCCTTGATCAAATGAGCCAGCATCCCAGGGGACGACATCTGTGAGATGTTCTTTTGTTTTCCTCTACACCAGGTAGCACTTGCTCAGTAATTATGGGCACATGGCACATTTCACGTGGAGCTGAACATTATGTGAAAAACAAAAAACAGATCAAATATTGCACATATGTTTTTGGGCGTGATAAATCCTCACCGGGTGGCAAATGGAGATTTGACAGCCTCTATAGCTCATTTGGCTGTTGCCAGAAGCAATATTTGACATGTTTTCTTCAAACTGAGCGCAGTCATTTTTCCTAAAGTCTCAATACATGACATAAAAGATAAAATCCAGCGTTTGTATGCTATTTGTATGTATTATTTGATGGAAGAACAACATATAATATATGTTGTTCTAAATCAACATTACAGTAATGCATGGTGGAGAGGTCAATACACATTTCCACACGCACACATCCATCAGCAAACGGATTCACACTGATTGATTCCTAATTTGTTTCATGTTGAAGGTGAGAGCAATGTCACTGTAGCTTGTGTGCAAATCAGCAAACTGAAGTGTCCAAAACATCAGGATCTGGTCTTCTTTAAGGAGGACTGTGGTGCATCTAAAACAGCAAACTGCAGTCTCAGCTGTTAACCATATTTATCTGTTTATTCATCTGTTTAGAATTGATCCTACATTACTGGTGTGGAGAATCATTATAGCAAAGAGCACAGGCTATTTCATCATTCTTAGATAAATTAACTCTCGACTGGAGCCATTAGTTCTGGAGGAAGAATCCCCTAATAACAGGGATGGAGATAGTGAGTCATGTTTTCGTGTGTGTTAGGGTTGTGTACAACAAATACGTGTTGCTACCTGCCTAGTTTATGGGTCAGAAAGTCAATCAATAAAAAGAGATACATGTCATTTGAGATACAATCTTCACTAAAGGACCACGTACTGGCTTTAAATCATACTGCATTTTTTATGAAACAGTTTTGTCAAGGTACTTTTTCGTCTGGTGAGAAAAGAAAAACTTGAACATCATTTCGTCCGAACACTCCCAGCGCGTCTGCGCAGCATTCACTGCCGACATATTCCATTCGTTTCCCCAACAATATCAAGTTGTGGCACCCAACACAAAAACTCTATTTAATGAAACAAATTAGTACTTTTATATTGTGGGAGAGGAGCCAGACAACAGTTTAGAAACATTAAGTGACCTTCAACAGCTAGCTTAGCCCCGGTGACCGCATGCAGAACTCTAGTAGCGCCATTCTCACACTGAAGCAGCGAAGTCCATCTCTGAACAAAGCCAGCTGATTTCATCCTCTTCATCTTCATCCTTCAAGCTAGCCACTTCCTACACCTCCAGCCCCTGCAGCAAGCCGCCGGGACCACTGAGTGCACAGATGCAAAATGACATACCTTCAGTGAGGACGGAAAACAAGCCTTCCCCCAAAATGTCAAAGTAATGGAATTAGGATTAGGAACTGAAATGTTGTGAGTTAGTAGTTTTATCAGCCATGTGCCAAACAATGCTTATTACTGTGCGTTGGTTTATCTTTACATACACTGCAGAGTAACACTGGCGCTGCAGAAAATGGCTTCTATCTGCAGGGAAATGGCAGTTATGCAACAGGAAAGGTTTGGGACCATCAAAGCAACGCGCCATGCAAACAATTACTGCCCTTCACATTGTGAGGTTTGTGTAATTTCCATATACCCCTCAAGTCATCTGGGAAAAGCAAACTGCTTTCAATTAAATAACAGTAAACCAGAGATGGACGGAGAAATGTCGACACGCACATGCAGATCGCAGCCTCAGCGACATTGAGGGCCATTTTGTCAACTGTAAAGCGTGTAACGACATGAATATTTAAGTAGTATTGCTGTTGCTTACAGGATGTTGGATGCATTGGCTCGATGGCCAGCATCCAGGCCTATTCCTGCAGGATAAAACAGATGCATGAGAGGAAGCATGTGCCACCAGGGTGGCTTTTTCTTGGAGACAGTGCTTGTAACAGTGCTGGCCTCTCACACCATTCCCAAAACCACCGACAGGCACCCCAATATATTATATATTATATATCCTCTATATGGATTTATGAATGGATTTATTTCTGATGTGAGAATGATGACGGTGCACTAAAAACATTTTTATGATCTGTCAGTATGACCGTAATGTCCCCCGTACAAGTAGTTTGTCTGTGCTTCATATCGCTGATGAATACCGACCACGTTCGGTGTAACTTTGCCTTTCAGACGAGGCTGTGGGCGAAGATGGGTTAGGAAAGGAGTAGGGCGCATAGAATTAAAATGTCAGCCTGTGCCGCTGAGTCTGTGACCTCTTGACCGTGTATGCAAATCATGTGAGGGTTGACAGTGAAGGAGTTGGGCTCCTGAGAGGAAGTAAAGCTGTTCTTCCCCTCAGGTGGCGAATTGCAGGATTAAGTTCTGGATAGGCTTTTCACCATGATAAGCAATTTTGACATTGGAGCAGTGTAGAGGCTTGGGGCATGCGTTGCACTTTAATTTATCCTTATTATCATTAAATGTTTAATGTTTGACTCTAAGTGGCTCATAATGAAGTTCTGCAAGACTATTTCTCATATGATAAAAGATCTGATATCCACTGTTGTTAGTACGGTGAGCTATTTCAACTTTATTGGTATTATTGTTATTATTAATTATGTCCATGAATTTCCAGGGAGGCATTTAAAAGATGTGTTACCTTACTTTAGTAACAAAGTTACTATTTCAAAGTAGCTATTTCATTTATTTATTTCACAGAACACTTTTCTAAACCTGTGTTACAAAGTGTTTCACACAAAGCATGCATAAACTTAAAAAATACTTCATTAACATGCAGATAGAAAACTATTTCCAATGGAGTGGTAAGCAAACAAAGCAAATAAAACCAGCAAAAGAACAGTCACTAAAAAATTAAAGCTAATTAAAAAAATAAAACAAGCAAAAAGTAGTCAATGAAAGTAAAGCAAGTAAAATCAGGAAATGTTACAGATAAACGTATGTTTTGAAACACAAGTTTGTTGGATTTAGTGGGATCTATTGGCAGTTTTCTTTGTGTCTTTGTTACCTTAGAGTGAGCTCTTTTAGTCTGCAGAGGGAGGGGATCGTCTTCCACCAAGTCTGCCATGTTTCTACAGTCCAGGCTGGACAAACCTACCAGTGGCTCTCGAGGGGGTTGTCCACATTTTCATGGTCACCGTGGATTGTCTCGTACACTTGGGAAGGGAGGGGTGAGGGAAGGGGTAATCAGATGGTTGCAGTCCGCATCCTCACCATTAGATGCCACTACATTCTACACACTGGTCCTTTAAGAGGAGATCTGAAAGCGGTCACTGATTCTGCTGAACTGATTTCCTCAGGCTGCTCGTTCCATCGCTTCAGGGCTCTGACTGTGAATGCTCTGTCACCTCTGGTTTTAAGCCGCACCTTGGGAACAGATAAAAGACCTCTGCCCGAGGATCTCAAGCTACGTACTGGCCCATATGCGACTAAGAGGTCAGATATGTGGAGAGAGGCCATGAAGAGCTTTGAAAGTCAACAGTAAGATCTTAAAATCAATTCTAAAACACACGGGGAGCCAGTGCAAGGAGGCTGTGGTGGCTTGTCTTGGATCTTCCAAAAAGCCTCACAGCTGAGTTCTGTATTATCTGGAGCTGATGAATGGATTTTTGGTTGAGGCAGGCTCTTTTCTAAAGCGGACTGTGTTGCAACATGTTCATTTTACTTGATCTGATAGTCAAGTAATTGATCCAAAGATGGACAACAAAACAAAATCAATGTGCTGGACAAAGCCATTGATATCCAAATAAAGACAGTCAATACTGCTTTTGATTGACATCCCAGGTCTGTTTGTGAATTACAATGGATTTTCCTTGTCTTGCTGCCCCCACCCCCCTCTCCCGCCCCAGTGCCATCGACTCGTTGGCTAATGAATTTGCCTTGTGTCACTTTGCACGACAGCTGTCACTCTCCAACTTGGCACATTCGTGCGCATCAGGGGAGAGAAAAAGGGGAGTCAGATCGATTGACGTTAATTATGCGGATGTAACGAGGGAGGGTGCACACTGGTCTCTGTCTCCTCCAAAGGAGTCGATAAAGGTCAGGCAATTAGTTTTTTCCCCTAGGTTTTTTTTCTCTTTCAGAGATTCAGTAATGCCACTGTGGTGATGGACAATGCATCTGCAGCACCAGACAAATTATCTGGCCTGAACCTCACACATCTCAATCCGACCACACCACTTGCGTCGTAAATAGTGTGCTAAAACTCGCAAGCGCGCTGGTAAATTGACTAGGGCAGCTGCTGAGTTCGGAACTAATAACACAGGAAAAGGTTAAAACGCCAAGAACTTAATTATTTCCTTCACTTTGAAGTTTGCCTGCAGATTTGAGTCATTGTGACAGATTGTACCAGCCTGCTTTTATGCTAGTTATTGCTATGTTGTGTTAAAAAGAAGCCCAAATACCTATTGTCCCACATTTTGTCATTTCATAAATGTTCCTGCAAAACTGGAGCAGACTAATGCAAAGACAGATAGGGAAAGTGGTTTGAACTAAATGTGTATTTATGATTAAAAAGCCAATGTGGAGCCTTTTAATCAAATGAATAGCAACTGGTAGTGCACGCAGTGAAGTTCATCCCAAGAACAAAAACATTTCAGAGATGAAATTCACACATAAACCTAAAATGTGGAGCAGGCAGTGTGCTTCCCTTCATCAGGCAGTCGGCTGTAACCATGGGGGTGGCAGCTTTAACTGGATTTTCAATAACTTCCCCTGCTGTTGGAAATCACTGACATGAAACCTTCTTTATTACTATTGTGGCCAACCAATAACCTGGCTGGATCAGTTACAGAGCCTTCTTTAAAGTATGCAGAGGTAACAGTTTGGGAACTTCCCAGGTGAAGGCGTCCAGTCAGCGACTTCCTCTCTGCGAAACAGGGCTGTATTTTCACAAGCTAAAAATACAATATGTCAGTCCAGGCAGGTAGACTAGACCATGGAGGCTTTGAATGGAGAGGACCAGTCTTTCACCATGTGCTCATAACAGTGTTCTCATTAACAGTTTGCTTTGAATTGTCTCCTGTGCATGTGGCTGTTGATAGATGGTTAAACATAATGCAGCCTGTCATTAAATATGTCCCACCCCAAGCAGCAGCAATATCAAAAATGGTCATGTGTTTAAACAGGTGGGGCTGCAGTCCAGAAACCCTTCAATCCCTTTTAATGTTTGATGCTGGAGGCCGGGTGAGGTACTGTCTACCCGTTAAAGATGGGCAGACGAATCCTGAGCAGACTTCATGTGATTATAAGAATGAAAATGGTGCAATTTATCCCACCCTAGCAGGTGCAACACACCAAAGAGGAGAGCGAAGATGTCAGTCAACCAAAGCTACACACTCCCACACACTTCTGAGAAGAGCTCAATCATTCATGCCACTTACTACCTCTGAACGTGTGTTACATGTGGCTTAATTGGAGAGCTGGCAACTTAAATAGTCTCAACTATTTGAAAGAGCTAATGGAGGAATTTTTCTGCGTTTCAGTGTAGCCTGCGGTAGCCTGCAGGTGTTATTATGTTTCTGTTCCAGCTGTCACAAGTATGAAATATTAATTGATCGAGGCTCAAATGCTTAAAACTGCATGACAGTGATGTAAGCCATAGTGATTTGTGGCAATCAATCAAATAAAATTTGTTTTCTTGCTCTTGTATGTCGAGCTGTCTGATAACAGAAACATGAAAATTTATCACACCTGTCACCATGTACATACACAATGTGCAGCATGAGGACCAAAGAGTGTCCGTCAGGGCCCACCAGGATTGTAGTGGTCTCACTGGACACACATAGCCAATGGCACAGGTTTCTTTCAGCATGGAGGGGATGTATTAAGTGAGACATTTGGAGTATCAAACACTTCATTTTCTGCACTCCGGTGAGGTTTTATTCTCCAATTTATACCTTTTCTACACTGATTTATGGTGGAAATGTCTTAATTTATTTAAAGGAAAACACAAAATTCAGACACCAGGACTTTTCAACATATCATAGAATACAGAGCAGGAAGGCCGCTTTAAAATCTTTACTCTCCAGTAGATCAACTTTTCAAGTCAACACAACATGTAAGCGTGATCGACTCTCCCGTCCTCTTCTGTTTGAGGAATTAACCTATTTAAATGTGCACGCGGCACCTATTGATGCCATGATAAATTATTTCTTTTAAACTGATTTACAAACCCACGGATTGAAGTAGCTCATGTGTGTTTCAGCAAGATTTCTGCTCACAACACACTTATGTGTTTTCGAATAAGTTTTAGAAATCATGTACATCTCAATTATGCTAATGGGGCTGACTGAAAGCAAGAATATAACACATTTCAGTCATAACCAATTACAACTTCTTATCTTGTTAGCGTCTTTAAATAATTAAAAAAAAAAAAAAAAAAACTCATGTGCTCCTAAGTTTAAATCTACATCTGACAGTTGATAACATAGATTCCTCTTGCAGGGCAAAACTGCGTTATTCCCGTGCTTTTGAAAGTAGATCAATGCTCTGTGTTAACAGTTTAAAATTGCCCATTACTGTGAGCCATTAGCTAAAAACCAGAGCACAGCCTGTTTAGATCAACCGTCAGAACAAGGGTGAAAACAATTCCATTTTTAAAGTACTGTTAGACTGTTACTGGAAAGAAGATAATAGTTTCACAGAAGATTACAGCCGCTGCTGCAACTGAGAGTCGTTCTTTTGCAGATCGTCAAAATAAAAGCCCTTTGCTGCTTTCATGTTTTCACTGGAGGGGTACAAATGCGCAGCCTGAAAACCGAGAGGGGTGTGTCTTCTGCGTCTACCCTGAAATCTACCCCTATGCATGCAGCCTTAATGTCTGTGTACAGGCAAGCAGCACACCACAACTATTCCCATTTTTTACTGAGTAACAAGGACCGTGAAAGAGAGAAAGTGCTATTTGCTTAACAGGAGGATTTTTCCTGGCTTTGCACCGTAGTGGTTATAATGAGGTTTGTCAGAGTGACCGATTAAAACTTTCCATCAGCCTGAGAATGTTTCCCCTCTCTCTCTCTCTCTCGGTCTCCCTGTCTCCTCTTTCTTCACCCCCTTCATCTTTCTCAGTTGCCCCATGTGCAGCCTGTAAATAGAATCTGTCTCCATGATCAGCTGAGAAATTAAATGTGGCCACTCTGGCCTCAGTTTGCATCTTGCTCTGCATAAATAATGGAGTGTGTTCTCAGCGGGTGCAGAACCATCATAAGTCCTTTATATGATGCATCATACTCCAGGTGCCATGCCATTATTTTTCTGCTAGCTGCTGTCATGGTCTAATGACAGTTTTACAACACAAACTCTTTTTTTTTATTAAGATCTATAAATATAATTTTCTGCCAATCAGTTTTTACAGCCCAGGTCTTTTGAGATGAGGGAGACGAATATTTTTTGAACTCATAGTACTCTCATTGGAAATAAAACTTGCTTTAAATGTGTGAGGTCTACAGCCACGCTAGCAGCTTTTGGGCTCGGCAGTCTATTGAGCTAAATGCTAATATCAGCATGCTAACATACTGATGTTTAATGGATAGAATATGTAATATGTTCACCATCTTATTTTAGCCTGTTAGCATATTAGCTTTTGCTAATTAGCACTAATCACAAAGTAGAGCACAGGTTGATGGGAATGTTGTTATTTTTGCAGGAAGTTGTCATAAACCAAATGCACATTTTGACCTGTTGATGGTGCAATGAAACATCATGGGATCGCCAAAGATATTACAGTTCCCTTAATGGGTGACATGAATGTCTCGTGGTAATGCACCCAGTAGTTAGCGGACTGGTCAATGTTGCCACCTCTGACACCATGTCCCTATCATGGCTAAATTGTGACATATCCTCTGTGCTTTGACAGAGGTTTTCATTTTGCATGTACAGGCTGTGTTTGTGTGTCTTAGTGTGGCTGAGCTGACAGGATCAGGTCTGCCAACCCAGTGAAGCAGAACACTTACGCTAAATGAGTGTTTTAAAATACTCAAGAGAAGGGGATTGGGAGCAGAAACAGGTAGCTTATTGCCAGAGGGTTTCATTTCCTTCAAAACTCTATGAATGAGAAGTAAGGTAGCAATGTCACTACAGACCGACAAACTGAGCTCTGTACTCAGGGGAGTCCAGCTCTTAATAAATGACACTTATTTTATTCTTTTATTGGTTGATTTAATAAATTCACACAAAGCCCGACACAAGTTGGCATCAAATTGTGAATAACAGTGCAGTGTTTTGGTCTCAGGGTTCGTCTGCTGCTTTATCACAATGGAGGCAAATGGAATTTTGATTGTGGCACTTAAAAAGCACTTAAAAAACACCTTAAAAGCTCTCATAACCTCAGCAAATAAAACCAAACCTAACAGATCACTACATGTCACACAGTGGGAAAATATGCTTTTCTATAATTTGTTTCCCATTCATGTTTCCCTTAGAGTTATGTGACTCACAGCTGGAGCTCTTCTACAGCTTGGAGTTGCATGAAGTTCTCCCAGCTGAATAATCAGTGCAAAAGACTAAAAACTGCATTAGAAAATATCTGGTTTTTAGATATAAAGAGAAACGCACAAGCTTGTGTGCCTAAAAACCTTAAGGGATGAAGGAAACTATGACTCCCAAAGTGCATTTTGGTGCAACATCCAATCACTGAGCTTAAAGTTCTGTTAGCTTTTTGCTGAAGGTGAGAACACAAATCAATTTACTTTCAGATTCAGGGCAGACGTTTGATGAACTGAGCAACTATGGCGCCATGTTTTGTTCACAAATTAACAGTGAAACATTCTGAATCTGCTGCGACTCTGATTCATGCCTGTAACTGGATTCTTCTCCATAGCAAAGGCAGCTGAGGGTCATGGGTAGCGTAGTATTTCCTGCAAACAAAACATGATTACTCAGGAACTAAGCTGAAATTAATAAAAGCTGTTATTAAAAGTGGATGCATCAAGGATGCTGTAGTTTACGCACAAAAACCACTTGGTAAGAGTTCGGAATAGATCATGTTTTGGCTTAAAATACCCAGTTTAATCACCACAAACACGGCCAGAAAATGTCCAGACATTTCGTTACAAATACCTGGTTTTGCTGCCACAAACATGGTCGTCTCGCGTAGCTGTGAAACCACTCAACTCCACCTGTGACGTCACTTTGATAGCTATTATAGAAACATTGATACGATATGCAGGAAAAGCAAAAATTTTATGTTTTCGCAGTTCACAGAAACGTTCAATGCCACCATTTTATTCTGTTGACTGGGCTGAGGAAGTACTCTATATGAAGTGTACTATTGACCCAAGACCGTTGGTGGTATTCCTGTGATCACTGGGCGAGTTTATGCCCTGTAGCAGACTTGCTGTCAAACTCTCAGGAGTAACTGCACTTTGATGTTTGTTTTCTGAATTGATCAACTGGGAATGGGGAAAAATAAATACATACAGTACATAAAAAATGTCATGGACTAGAAAGATCAGAAAAGCCCGGCCTCGCTCCGCTTAGAAGATTAAAGATAATCTTGACTAGAAAGCTTGAGTTTTACATTTGACCCAAATGTGTCTAACAGTGGTTTCTGGGAGGGCCGCAGGCATCGCTGATATCACATGGGAAGAATGTTATTACAGTTTTGTAATGAAGACACACAGGATAGTCAGAAAACATGCTGTCACTGTTAGAAGAGAGCCTTCTTATCAAGCTACATATTTGAGGATGTATCTCACACATCAGCCGTGGTGTTCAAATAACTAATGGAGTGACAGAAATGCTCAAGGTGTCAGGCATCGGTAACAAGCCTTAATTATTACCTTATCAAAGCTGACTTTAGATAAAAGCACTAACACCCCAGGCAACTGTTCAGGGGATACAGCTTTTCATCAGTGCTCACGAAGATAGCCTACCTCAGCAGTGATGCTTCATATCACCTGCCTGACGCTATATCACAGCTGCAAGGACGTTTAACAGGAAAAAACGTGTTTCACCCTTCCTCAGTTACTTTAACCAGTGTGTTTTGACACTATCTAAATGTGATGCAAATGTTTTAAATAGCACGCTAAGGCTAAGGAAGGCTAAGGAATAATCTGCCCAAGAATCAGCCCAAATCATTACGTCAATACATGTTTTCATTGTCATTAAACAACTATTTAAATGATTTGGAAACCAATAAAGAACAGAAGGTTTTGAATAAAAGTAACATATCAAATTGCCATTGAAAATACAATTTCAACTGTACATTTCATTTTTGAACAAATGTGCTGACATTCTCCAATGGAGCAAATGGGCAAGACTTAAAGGCTCTGTGGAGTTTTGCTTACACTGAATGTTACTCACCAGAACTTGTGTGTATCCTGAAGGTCTTATTTCGATCATTTAAACCTGTAGGAGGCTGTTTAAAATAGGACAAATACTCACTTTGAATTAACACTACGACCCAGAATTGTCTGTGTTGGGATGTCTTACATTAATGAGGAGATTTGCAGAACAGTTGTTGTCATATGAAGCTGTTGCTGTGGAATTGTGTTTTCTTCCTCACACAGAAAGCGACCCATTCCATTGCACCACTTTTGTGGCTGTTGTCCTCTAATTTTATACAGCCCCCAATCCAAATTGCCTAATGTATCACCCAAGCTGAAGCCCATTTATAATCTGAGGTGATTTTTCCTTTAAAGTCATTACAGCTCAGGACTATGCTGCAGGGACAAGCTATTCCCAGACTGCTGGTGTTGGCTTTGTGTTTAATGGGGCCTAGGGGTGTTACAATAAGATTAAATGTGGGCAGTCAGGGCACCTACTCATGTCACATAAAAAAGAACAAGGACCGTGGTGCGTGACATTTATGAGATAGTTGGGCAAGCAGTGAGTGTTTGGGGATGCTGTTTGCGGGTTGTTGCAGGTGTCTGCTGCTCGCTGAGAACGAAATTGACAGTTGAGAAACTGATCATAAAATGAACAGGGTGTGTTGCAAGCCATTAACATACAAGAAGAGAAAGACATCAACGACGGCGACAAATACAGCTCATGCATCAGTACGGATATTGTTTAGTCGCAGATCATATTGTTTTCTTTCTGCATAAGAGCCGACGTTTCTTGTTTCAAAACACATGATTATCGTAATTAACAGGTATTTTGCCCATTTTACTGAGTCAAGCAGAATCAATAACTGCCTACACATGAAAGAACAGAGGAAAGACCTTTAACACAGGAAACCACGCATCATTTTTCACGTGTGCATAATTACTATTATCACAAGACACAGTATCCTTACTGCTGCATTGGACAGCACATGAGAGCATGAAGACAGCCCGTCAAAAAGTCCGTCTCTGAGCTCACAGCATTTGTCCAATTGGGGGACAAAATTAGCTCTCCTTGCAAAGTTTGAAAAAATAACCTTCATGATGTCAATCATGTGAGTCCTCCAACTTTATGGAAGATAAATTCTAAATCATCAGTTCCCTTTTAAAGGATGAAAATGGACTCCAAAACATTTGACTTTCTAAAAAATCTTATTTCATGAGTGATAATGACGAGTTGATGCCTTGGATTTCTGTGTTTTTGATATCACACACTGCAGGCGGTTGCAGAGGTGCATTTTCCCCTTTTTGTGACACCGATATGTTTTCACGGCACTATTAGCCGTTTCAGCGTTTTTTTTAAAGCTAAAGGAGTCAGATTTCTGTTACAAACAAATAAAATGAGACTTCTTTCTCGTGTGAGTACAACTTATGTGGCTTTTCTAAATTATTTTGGTCTCAGTGGTGATTTTTCTTGTGGGCATTTCGGCGTACCACGAGAGCTCAGTCAGTCGCAACATAGAGCAAAATGAAAAAGTGAAACCATTTCAACAATTTTAAAGATTAGTTTTCCCATAGACTTCCAGCTATTTTTCATCTTTAATCTTTCATCTTTACTCCCTGCTCCTCTGCTTTTCTTGCCATAATGTTTAAAAGTGTTTTAATAACACCATTGTAGCCTGGATTACGGTCATATATATTTTTTTAAGCACATCGAGTGGTCGTGTTCTTTTACTGTACATGAGGTGGGTGGTGGGTATTGAAAGTGCTGGGTCAGATGTATAAACGGTGAATATGCACAAAAACATGCAAAGGTCATTTCCCACACATTAACTGGTATTTATAAAAGAATGTGAAAATGTATGCGCCTCATTCGCCGTACAGGCCAGGTTCAGACACAGTTATCCGAGGGTGATGTGATGAGGTGGAGTTAAACACATGCTGGGAGAGAGACTCAAAACAAAAAAAAAGCAAATAAAGTGCCATTATTAAAATTCCAATCAATGGATATATTTTCTCAGTCTTGTTATTTACTCTGTAAACAACAGCAGTACACTGTGGTAGAGTCGCTGCTGTGGTGCCGGTGGAAAACATGGTTGATGTGGATAAATTGGTAAAAATCTTCTTTCCGGTTATTGTCTTTGCAAACGACTGACTAATAACAGGTCTAAGTTTATTTATGGCTAACAGTGGGAGTGGAATTGTGGCCTCACCGACTTCCACAATGATTGAGATTTGTATAACACAACCATGCATATGCATTGCTGTATAAATCTGAGAGCGTGTGCATAATTAGTTTGTTAATTATTTAGCGAATTGGCTGGTTAAGAAAAGGTCCTGGTTTGCTATGGTTACTGGGAGATTGTGGTTTTGGTCTTGTCTTTTATGGGGATGCTCTACAAACTAGCATAACCTAAAAGGTTGTTTATTGTTGTATTTATTGTTGTTACAGGTGTTTATTCGATTTAAAATGTATAGTACTAACTTGGTAAAATCATATACCTGATTTATTTTTCTCCTTACAGCCACTAACAACAAGCAACAGTGTTTTCAGTGTTTTCACTCGAGCTGAAGGTTCTTCAGAGGTTCATGAGTCTTGAGGTAACCTTGGAATTTCAAACAAAACCAAGGAGTGAGCATTTAAGCAGCAGATGCTGATATCGACCAGTGTTTGAAAATGAAAGACAATGCCACATATCAATTCCCAGTAACAACCCTGTTTGTCAGTGCAGAGACGAGTAACAATTTTACTGGTGCTGTGTGTTTACTGGTGCACTCCGGCTGTGAGAGCTGTGAAAATCATGGTTGTGACTGCGGCAGCAAACCAATGACCTTGTGGCAGAATATGGTGGGTTTTTGCTGGAAAAAGCACAGCAGCCACAAACCACAGGAGGTCTGTAAAGACCAGGAACTGTAAATGGTAAATTACACTTGGAACAAAGGCTGGGCAGCTCGGGTGGACGGTGGATGTTTTGTTGTTAACAGGGAGTCATTCCAGATTATTTAACTGCCACCCTGGGAAGTGCACCTTCATCCTTTTGGGCCTCTGGTTGTTTTTTTGTTTGAACCACCCTGCTTTTGAACCCCCTCTCTCCCTTTCACTACGCCAAGTTTGAGGCTGTAACACAAAATTCTCTTCCACATAAACAAAATGGGTGTTTTGAGACCGACTTGGCAGCTGTGCTGACGATGCAAGTCCTGTCTGAGCTCATATACTCGGCTTTTCTCTTTGTCTCAACTGATGCAGAAAGAGACACAAACATGTTTGAGTTTGCTCTCCTAATTTTGCCACCTACCGCTGACTGGTCAGGAAATACGAGGAACAACTACACACGGCTGTAACACCTCGCTATACATCTGTCAGCTGGTGTATGTGCACTCTACAGTGACTTTTCCATAATTGCCACATTATGATTGAGCTGATTTGCCTGACTAGATTTAATAAATCAGATAGAAAATTGGAAAAACCTGTGGCAGCTTTTTTACCACAAACTCTGGGTTGCAACTGTTCTCTCGCCTAGCTGATCAAACACATGCAGCACATGTGGGAGACTCAGAGAGATGTGCAAGGAATACTGTTGTGTTATAGCTAATGAAGAACTGCAGAATGAACAATGCCTACAGAGGCGTTTAACACACAGGTAAATATGGATACAATTATGGTTTTAGATGAAAATGTGCAGGTTATTGAGAAAGCATTATGATCTGTTGGTGTAATTATCGCAATTTAACTTTCATAAAGATGACTTGATGATTATAATAATAAAAAAAAACAACAGAATAAAAGTTTGTACCAAATCCAAATTTATGAGCAGAAAGACATAAAGCAAGAGATTCTGACTGTTGAAAGACCAGTGGAGCCAGAGCATATTGCATTTAATTTGAAACTCAAATTGGAATTTGTAATTTGAGCATGAAAACTTATTAAATGATTAACTGCAGAGCTAACTTCACTGAAAACTGTTTATGCAATTAAAGCTGCTTGTTCAATGGTTTTTAAAAAGTTTCATTTTCATAGCAGTTTGTGATTATCAATAAAAAGCAATACATCCTCATGCCTGGGCTGTTTGCCAGTGACTAAAACGTGACCTAAAACAACATATATGGCCATTGGAGAGAATCAGCGACAGGCACGCATCCTCATAGAAGTGGAGTTACATCCAGTAACTACTGTCTAATGTTGTGAAATGACTGCAGTTTGGTTAGATTTCAGAAAAGATTATGGTTTTTGGTAGTACCTTTGTTAGGTAACTCAGCCTCAGTTTAATGTGACATACATTAAACGTAAATATGGGTTGTCATAGGATGCTTGCACAGAAGACCAATACGGCCATTTTTTGGGGAGGACGGTCTGATAGAAAGCAAATGCAATGGAGAGAGCCTCACCAGTCATGCACCAAAATCACTCGTAGTCTAAGTGTGGAATCATTGTGCAACACAATGTGGGACAAAATAACACTGATAAAAAACGCATGGACACACATGAAATGGGATTTATGCCCATGTATCTTCTGCCTCAGTGCATGCTGGGAGGCTTCCCAACACAACTACCTCACATAACAGTTATCACATGATCAGCACCATCCAATTATCTGAATGCTGATTGTGCTTTCTCCACTCATCAAGAGTGTTATTCAAGATAACTTTATCCAGGATTTACAAATATCCAAAAACTGCTTTCGAAGAGCCAAATTAGGTGGATTAGGATAAACAGGAGTATTTCAGCCTGGTAACAGCATGTTAGTTTGGATTTGTTAAAACACATTTGAAGAAGAGGGCCCTGGTCCGTGGATGTGTGTTTGCCACACGCTACATCACACACATAAAGAGGCTGGATGAATTATTGAATAAGAGCACAACAGCTTTCTGATTGAGAGAGGCGGCTGTGGCTTGAGTGGATCGGCCATGAATCGTAGTTTTAGCGGTTTGATCTCTGGTTTGTCCTTACACCTTATTTACGTGTGTTGGAAATATGAGTCAGAAAAACACCTGGAGAAAGGGCACTTACGTCTCTTTACTTAAGATTTTGCATGTTCCCCTTTAGTCTCCATTATCACAGCAGGAGAGCGCACCTACATTTAATACACGGGTTTCATGTGGTGCCGTTATTATTTCATATTTCTCACTCCGAGCTCACAAATACATTAGAATGTAGCCTTTTCACAGACTAAACTGCAAACATGGAGGAAAAATCAATAAGCTAGGAGACAACAAAGCAGCAATCGCACCGGCAGCTGTCTGTAATCCCAAGACGGGTGGTTACCAGGGCACTGCTGTTTCACATCTTCAGGCTGGCTGGAAGGTTTGGATGGAAAATGTTAATGATTAAACATCACCCTTAAATAACTGTTGCTAAGGTGCTGCTGGGAAAAGCACAAATGTTCCAGTTGAGTAACTAATTGGTGCTCAGTAAAACGCTGGTTTGCCCAAGATGCTGTCAGGTATGATTGTGTGTTTGCTGCATCAGTACAAGCCAAATTGTTTACTGAAAAGAGCATATTCAGCAAACCCTCCTTGGATTGAAGCGGCTTTGTAAACATATTACTGTTATAACCTTTGATTTAGTGAGCAAAATAACAGAATTCAGTGCACTATCCCAGCAGAAGAAAGCAGCTGCAGATACATTCATTCTAGTTGCCTGCTGGAACACCAGCTTTCACTAAAGCGTCAGCTCTTCAGCACCATGGAGAACTCCACAGAGAGGAGCAGCACCAAGGACAGCGTCAGTGTTTGGCTACAGTCTGTGCTGCAGCAGGTTCGGATGAGGTTAACCTCTATTCCATCAGCTTACAAGAACGACCCTGTGAATTTCAGAATGCGGATAAAGTGTTTTTACAGCCAGGCTATATACATTAAAATGAGAGCTCAGTCTGTTTTTATGTAATCATAATGCATTCCACAGGTGAAGACAAAGAGGATGCAATTACCAATTATTGTTTATTTATTATTTAGCTATAATGGCTTATTACTAAAATCTCCAGGATTACTGCCAGTATGCCTGGAGGTCAACTATCTCACATTTGGTCTTAAATTATACCAATTTAGAAGGATATTGCTCTCAAAACCGTCTTTCGTCTCAGGGGCAAAATTGTTGCAGGATCCCCACATAAAGCATCCATGATTAAATTTTCTGCTAAGCAATTGGTCCTGCTAATATCCTCTCCCCCTTAGCTGCTGTTTCTATGTCAGGCTTTCAGTCCATGAATAGCAAATACGCAGTTTACAGTAATAAGATGAGCAGATTTACCATTTTGAAATTCATAGTAATTTTTTAAAGTTTAGTTTCAGACAGATGAAGACAAATGCAGACTTTCTAGCTGGTGAACGTTCATTTGTCGACTAAAATGACTGACTGTTGCTGGCAGATTTTATCAGATATGATATGAATAGATATGTAAACATGCCTGAACATGCATTTGATAGATAAATACATGATCTCACGCTGCCGAGGCTAAAGCTACATGTCGAAGCAGCAGCACTGTTCTCGTATTGCAGGGTCTCTTACGATAAAGAAAAATGTAAGACCACGCTGTTGCATGACCCTGCTTGTGAAATTTTAACATTATAAGATGAGGACTAACCGGTGCGTTTGGTAAATGTAACACTATCCTGGGTGATGTTGGCTGGGGTTTCTGCACAGTAAACTCCCTGAAATCCACTATAGAGTAGGGCAGCTGATGCTAGCCTAAACTCTGGTGGCATCCACAAATTGGGGAAATACTGCTCCCTGAAACTGAGACGTAACAGTGGTGGGCTGACAACAACCCTGCTAAAAGTGAAATACTGAAAGTTTTCAGTCTGTAGAGAAATTAAAGTTCCCTTTTCAGATTGTGCCTGTTACAGTGGCGTCTGATTGTGGTGCATCACTCAAGCTGCACGGCTGCATCAACCCCCTCCTGTCAAACGCTGCCACATGCTGAGGCCTGGGCTAGTCCCTACTCCCTCACAATATGGCTGCCTAGTGCGCTGGGCACACACAGACATCAATTAGAGAAAGGTTACCTTGTGTTGCTGGTGCCGGCTGGTTGTCTTCCTGGCTCCAAAAGAGGCAGAGAGGGAAAATATGAGAGGAAAAGATGACTTCTGCGGGCGATTTAATTCCACCCTCTTACCCACAATCTACCCCCACCTGACCCAACTCCACCACCATCACCACCACTCTCTATTTTCCAAATCCAGCCAAGTGTTTGATTTTCAAAAGGTCACCTTCCAGCTCTGTCTTCCCTCTCAGATTCTCCCTAACCGATAAGAGTGCAAACACAGAATAGACGCGGATATTTACCTGGGAACTTTGGGGGAGGTGCAGTTTTTACAAAATGCAAATCTAAGTCTGAGCAATGAACTGCCTTGGGTTCCAGTTGTATTATTTAATTAGGCATGGCGGTATTGGGTTCAATATTTGTTTGGGAGAGGGGTTGTGTTTATGCCACTGGATATTTACTGGAGCAGTGGAGGTTAAAATCTTAAGCCTGTCTTCTTCTTTGTTCATCAGATTAGACTTCCGTGCCACCACCACAGGCAACTGTAAAAACTGGCATCAAAGTATTAATTATAGAAAAGTACTATTTGTGGCAAGGTTGGAGGGAATGTGCATGCATGTGTGTGTTTGTTTGGATTTCTTCCTGCATGTGACAGTGTGAGCAATGACAAGGCTGATGTTCATCCTGTTTGTGCAACAGCTAGAGGATTAAAAATGCTTTTTCGGGGGAGGGCTGGACGTCACAGCGCTTGATTTCTTAAACAGTGACCAGTGTGTTTTAATGTATAAGTGAGGACTTTACCTTCATGTGAGCGACTCAGGATTTGATTCTTGCTCTGTGTTTGTTTCTTCTGAAAAATGGATGGCTTGCTTTCAAACATTTGGAAACTAAAATGAAGCTGAATTGACTACAAATACTGTTTAACACCATCAAACCACTTCGTTTTCAGTCACTGCATGATTTAGCCTTTTTTTTTTCTTTTTTGGAAAGTGGTCTAAAGCTTTTATCTGCACCATTTGCTTTCAGTAGAATAAAACAACCATCATTTATTTATTAGATGGACACGTTCAGACCAGAAGAAAACAACTTAAAAGAGTGTGTTTTCCTTCACTGATTGCTCAAATTGTACCTTTTTTAATGTGTAAAAATTGACTTATTTGTGGCAAAAATAAATAAAATAAACAAATGAAGTCAAATAAATGTAATGACCTGTTGGTGTAATTGTATGTTTTTCCCACTACTGGCCAGCACATCTCTTACTTAAGATCTTCCATCTTTCTGTTGGTTTCCATTATCACCGCTGGAGAGTGTACCTACATTTCATACTCGGGTCTCTTCTGGAGCTGTTATTTCATTGTATTTTTTAGTTGCATACTAACAAAAACATCAGAATGTAGCCTATTCAAAGACTAAATTACAAACTGTTAACATGAACGAGGAAAAAATGAGACGGGGGAAATGAAGCAGCAGTTGCATCGCCAGTCGCCGGTTACCAAAGCGGGGTCGTTACCAGGGTGTTGCTGATTCACATCTTCAGGATGGCTGGGAAACTGCAAATTGTGAAATGCTCCAAGGTATGATTCTGTGTTTGCTGCCAAATTGTTTGCAAATTGCGGAGTTAAATTTTTAAACTAGAAGGCATCATTTAGGATTGCGCTTGGTTTAAGCTGGGGGGATTTTTAAAAGAGTTGAATCAGCAGAAGCCAAAAAGTCTTGAGTTTTCACCCCGACTGCTGCAAAGAATGTTAATATGTGCTGGACTTTACTTTTCCTGCCCTCTACAACACTTGACATGTATAAAAACACTTAATATTAAGTGAATGTGGAGTTCTTGGGATGTTAAAACAAATTCACAAAGCCTTAGAGAAATAACCATTATAATAACAATAAATACATTTTTGACAGTGGGAGATTTTAAATTAGTGATTTTTGACTACAACACAATACAGTTGTTATGCAATAAATATGCTTGACGTGGAGCCACTCGAGGCTCACTGAAACACAAACTGTTCACTTACTACAAACTTGGATCTTGAGGGAATTTTGTTGATCGAGACAGAATTATTATCATTATTATCACACTGTTTTAAACTCCTCTGAGGTTTTACCTTCTACACAGTTGTCAAAGGCTGTTACAGTATAACCCAATAACAATATTGGGGTATTTTGCTCATGTTTTATGAGTTTAAATGAAAAACCAGCCAAATGCTCATCGTGGGACTGGTAAATGTTGCCTGCGGGCAGTGCTGGGAAGGTGACTTTTAGATTACCAGTTATCCTGTTAAAAAATTTTAGTTCAAAAGTTTTTAAAAAGTCTTAAAATCTGAATTCAATCCAGGCAGTGCAAACACGACTCAACACTGTTAACACATGAGGTCATGCAAATGCAAACAAGAGAATCAATCAAAAACAACGCTCAAAACCCGAGAGCATACTGCTCAATGAAAGGAGCCTGTCTGGACGTACAGGCAGCTCCTTTTGAGCCATCCTACCCTCGATGGTGTTGCACTCAAATTCGTCCCCATGGCTTTGCTGGCCTGTGGTGAGATTTGCCAAAAGAAGGCATTCCTGCTGATGTGACACCTCTGTAATCACCAACATTTTGTTAGTAACTGCAAGTTAATGACATCATTTTTCTCATTCCAATTACATTTGTTTTGTAATTTATTTGATGCTGTTGCGTGCAACTAGGTACTCTACAGCACTGCATGTGAGGTGAAGAGAAATGAAAAAGAAGAGGCAACAGGAATAAGGGAGAAAGAGAAATAAAACCAAATATCCAAGAAAGCATGAAGAGGAGAGAGCAGGTGAGAGAAAGCAGTGAGATCTTAAGGAACACTCAAAAGAACTGGGAAACAATGGGAACAGAGACAATGAAAGGGAGTGGGTGGGATTTGAAAAAGATTAAAAGGATTGAGAGAGAGACAGAACAGAGTAAAGCCTGAAAAGCTGACATGGCAGCAAAATTTTCATGTGAGCCGGCGCAGATCAAAAGTTATTGCAAAAAGCAGAAAGAAGAAGAAATTATGAGAAGTGAGGAGGAGGATGACAGCAGAGGACTGGGAACTGAAGAGGGGCAGCAACCCACACGGGCGACACCGGGTAGAGGTCCACGTCACTGGGCGCAGGACAGAAAAGGACGAGTGGGGACACATCTGTGTGGACGCAGCCAGCCGTGCGAGGCCGACGCTCCGCGAGGTCACCTGTCAAGAGTGGGGACTGCTGGGAACAGGGGCAAGGGCAGCACCGCGGGAGGCAGGTACCGAGACAGTTGTAGTGGAAAAAAAAAAGCAGGGGAACAAAGGGTGAGGGGCAATAAGTGCAGGCAGAATGGGAAAGGCATCAAACAAAAGGATTCTGGGGCTGGAGGAGAATTTATCTGCCATAACATTGAAACACATCAAATTCGACCCCTTCGGTAATTTCAGCGTTAACTCAGCGAAAACGCAGGTGACGCATAATGATGGCAGAACATGTTCCGCTTGAAATTAGCATCATCTCAACCAGCAAGAGTGAGCAGAACAGCTGTGTGTGCCGCTCGAAGGTGCTCACCAGTTTCTCTTCTGTCTCCTCTGCAGATCATGAATAGACCAGGACAATAGCTGTCTGTTTGAATTACACCATCACAGAGCTGAACATTAAATGAAACCCAGGCAGCGCAGGAGGACCATAATAGCACCGTTTCTTATCAGAACGGCACACAATCATTTGCATGGCACTGATGCCTGCGAAGAATACAGTTGCATCCTGCAAATTTGGCCAAAACAAAAGCCTTGGCAGCATTTTGAGCGGCCTTTAAAATCAGCGGCCCTGTCTCCTGCAAATTACCTGCATACAAAACTCGTTTGCAACGACAAATTGATTTTGAAAGAAAGATAAGGAAGTACCAATTACTTTTTATCAAGATAAGGAATCTTTTTAATTAGAAAAATATCAGAAAGTTTATTCTAAATATCTCGTAGTGATGAACCTACAGAGAATTATCACCTCAATCTGCGGCTCCCCTCGGCTTTACTGAGCTGGATGGTGAGTTTCAGCTCATTGCTTAGCTATCAGGCCCAAAACTTTACTGTTTTGGTTCACTCTCACCTCTCTCATAGCATCCTATTCAGCTGCAGCTGTTCACCGAGACAAAGCAATAAAAACCCTCTGTACAGCACCTGCTTAGCACCAAACAGCTGACAGACAGAGTTAGTGACGAGCTGGTGAACCTAGTGGAGCGTTCAGCATCTAAAGAGACAGATATTTTGAGCCAGAGTCCAAAAATCCTCCTCCTTAAGCATTTTTAAAAACCTTAACACGGGTCTAAGCTCAAACTTGAACACCATCTGCCCGGTCCACCAAACTACTGTATGACTTCTGTGCAGTTCAAGAATATAGCACTCTGTTAGGTGACATTTGGACTTTGAAGGAGGCCACCTTGGGACACAGGTCACACAGCATTGGTGTTACAAATTTAACACAGGTGAGTCATTGAGGTTCTAATCAAGCTGTGCTCTCAGTGTCCTGAGACGAGGCGTGATCAGCCAAAAATAAAAAGCCTTTAAATACTTTTCTTTTGCTCAAAAAAGTCTACTTTTAGGTCTAAATTCTGTCAGTGCTGTATCATTTTACTGTCACTGGCTACTGAGCACATATAATAGTGATGTAAACACAAAGCGTGGGATAACGTGTTTAGAATATAGACGAAAAAACAAAGAAAAGAAACTAGGTGGTTTGTGTGGAGCACAATAGCCGCTGTGACTGAACAAAAACGAGATGACAACTTACAGACTGCAATGAGTTAATTGCTCAGAGGACGACACGAATCCTGGAACGAGCCAAAAAGGGAACGAACAATGTCCCGATGAGTCATGAAGAGATGACTGCAAGATGAGAAGACGTTCAGATGTTGCTTTTTATCTTTTTGTGCTGCTTTTTAACCTCGTCATCACAATGACTCGTGGGTGTGCTGCACCAGCGTGGCATGCGTGCCTCTCATAGCACTTAAACAACTCCGGCAGTCATCATGGTGCATGAAAACGACCAAGCAAAGACCACCACGATCAAGCAACGCAAGAGACAATAGAAACAAAGCAAATACAGACAAAAGCTGCTTTCTGGAATTGGACAATGAGTGTGGTGGCATTTGAATGTCCTCTCTCCCTGGCCTCTCCTCACCAAGTGTCCCCTTTCCACAAAATACTCCACTGGTCAGTACAGATTCTGCTTGACTGAATTAACACATTAACTGTGTGTAAAATGTGTAATTTAAGTGTTTATTTTAACTAAAATTCTGGATGTACTGCATTTGTTTGCCATGGATTAGCACAGATGAGTACATTTACTCACTTTAAGGTACTTGTAATTTACTTGAGTATGTTATTTTATACTTCTACTCCACTACATTTCAGACTGAGATGCTGTACTTTTTACTCCACTACAGCCAAAGCATTTGATGTGCTTCTGGAATATGATAATTTGTGATAAATTTAGATATATGCAAGTATAGCTGAAACATCTTGAAGGGCTTTTGATGAGCGCAGAGGCCAATGATCCACTCCTCTATATGCAAAGTGTAAAAAACTACATGTGTCGGCTCCTCCAGAGGATCTCTGGTACCCGTGATTGTGGACTGTGTTATGGAGTCATCATATTTCTGCTATTGGCAATATTTTGTCATTATAGAACTTTGCTATCATCTATTGGGTTTTAAGATGTGTGCCATTTATTCAACAAAGGCAAAATGTTCTATCTCGCAATGTTAATGAAAGTAAAAAATAATTCATGCATCCACCCTGTGATTTGGATCAGCTCCAAAATTTAATGGCTTCTTCCAATAGGTTCCAAGTTTCATGAAAACTGGGCCAGTAGTTTATTTTTAATCCTGCTGACAATCAATAACATAAAATGAACTGGCAGCTATTTCAACAACTCATTTTTCATGCAAAATTTCAAACATTTTATGTGATGATTTGGTACTTTTTACTCATTTTTAGGCAGAGAAATGAAAATGAAAACAGTCATTAGTTGGAGATAACACAAAATAGTTCAAAATGAGCTCCACCTCAACCAACTACAGCTGTGAATGCTGCTCTTATATTAAAGCATGAGTAATAATAATCAAATGATATAGAATTTTCTGGATAATAAAAAGTAGGATTTTGAATGCAGGACTTTTTACTGTAATGGAGTAATTTTAAATTCCAGTTAGTGTTGTCAAAAATATCGCGTTATTAACGCGTTAACGCAAATCAATTTTAACGGCGTCATTTTTTTTAATCGCGAGATTAATGCTCTTTGTGACCTAGTGAACTTGTAGTTTTTTTTTATAAGCTGTGGCCACTGCTAGTAACGTCAGAAAAACTACAGGATCTGATTGTAAACTGGAAACAAAACAATAGACACGCTCCACGCACGTGTTTGGTTTTACCTGCTCGCTAGCTGTAAAAAAGTAGGCTACCGGTTTGTGTGGATGTCAAGCGGGAAACGCCGAAATGGATGTGAACAAGATTCTGAATGGAAAGTTTAGTTTCAGAAAGTTGCCAGATGAGTCGCCTCCTTGTCAAAACCAGGCGACAATGGATGGCTTTCCACAGAGGCGTATGGATACCACAACTAAGAACAAGCTTACTGCAGCCATAGCCAAGTAATGTTCATTCTTTGTGGAGAGAAATAAGAGGCTGGGTTGATCAGCCTCTGGTGAATAAACAGAAGAGCAGTACAGTCTGACTGCTTGTATGTTCAAAGGAAACTTAAGAAATTAAAGTTTAAGCCTGGTTTAACTGCACTATAGGCTGAGTCCTAGTTTACAATGATGTGCACTTTGTAACTTTATCTTGTATCACCCTGTTTTGATCCCTTAGAAAGGGTTGTTGAAGGGGCTTTTTTGTAACCAAGTATTTATTTTTTTGTCATCTGTTTATTGACAGTGTTAAATTGTGTGAGATTTTCCTTCATTCATATGTGAACGACTGCTCAAAGTGAGAATGTTAGTGTGAAAGAAAACACTACACGTTGTTGTTTTCAATAAAAAAACATTTGCACAAAGCAAGCCTATCCACTTTTCCATGTTGATAAGAGTATTAAAATGATAATTTAAGGGACATTTAGAATAGAGAAAAATGTGCGATTAATTTGCGATTAATCGCGAGTTAACTCTGACATTCATGAGATTAATCGCGATTAAATATTTTAATTGATTGACAGCACGAATTCTGGTACATCCTGAGTACTTCCTCCACTGCTGCATTACCTATTGTTGATGAAATCATCTGTCAAATGAGAGATGCTCTGATTGAACCGTAAATGAGCTGGGCTAATTTTCTGTAATAATCTATTGTCTTTTGTCTATTTCAGGAGCCACAAATATATAAACACCCCATAATATTGGAATATGCTGCCCGCAGAGACAGCAGTTTTCCTTTCATAATCAATCTTCAATGAAGCGCTCATGTGAAAATGGCAATTACGATTATACAGCTAACTTTCAAAGCGACAAAATAAAAATCTTAAGCAGCAGCTCAACAACATACGGCTGTGCGACACTTGACGGAGAGGAAATTTTCCCGCTACAGATCAGCTTTTATGATGTTTTTTAAAAATTTTTCATGCTTTCATATTTGTTCTTTCTCAGTTACAAGCAGTACTTCTGTGTATTCCTGTGCTTGCTCACCAGGTTAGAAAATTAGTAATTATGATAAAGAATTACTGCAGGAAAGGCTCACTGCTTACTGATTTTGAAAAGGCCACACAGGGAGGCGGAGGAGATTCAGCCTGGATGCAGTTGTTGCTACCACAGGTGAGTTGGCGGCTGTGCAAACATCCTCCAGCATGCCTGGCTGCTGCACAGAGCTCCTCTGGGGAAGAAGGAGGTGATAAAGTGGCTGAGCGCTCTGGCCTACCTGTGACAAGTTTTTGCTGACTGGCCATATGACAAAGTAGTGGTGGAAAAGTGGAAAACAACATCTGGATTTGTCAAGTAGGGTGCTAGAGTGGTGAAGGGAGGGGTGGAGTTACAAAGTGCTTTTGCAGAAATGATGAAGAAATAAATGTTTTGAAGTAAATCTGATTAGTTTTTTTTATGTGCAACATGGAAAATAATCTAACAGAGGGTAAGAGGCTATGGCTGGCTGTTGATAATGTATTCCTGAATATTGTGGAGTGTGAAGTGAATTTATAATTCTCTTTTGAGAAATATACTACATTTTAAGCAGGAATGGTTTAAGTTCAAAAGACTTGGATACAGCCACTGCTGCAGTGTTAATGGGTCAGTCGACTGCAGGCAGTAAAAGTTTAATGTTTCTGGTTAACACAGTTGGCTGTCTCAGAAGTTCGACGCAGCAGCAGAATCAGCACAGCGGGTGTTAATAGACTACAATGCTGAAGTTAATTAGATGTATTTAGGTTGTGGGTTGTCCCTTCAACAGTTAAAGGCTGTATGCTACTGATATCCTGAGGTTTAATCATGTTTATCTGAGCACACCACACATTAGCTGGTAGACTTTTATTATCTCTAGCTAGCCAGCTAATTAAAAAGGAACTCCACGCTAGATTTTGCAAAGAGTAATAAGCACAGCTGCAGCGGCATCAGATGGTTAAAATATATAATTAAGTTAATATTGTGTCGACTGACTGAGGTTCGGGTCACATTGCAGGGAAGTCAGAAAAGTCACCTGCTGATGATCCATGGACATAAAGGTGCATCATTGTTCTTTCAATGCTAAAGAGCCTTGTTATTGTGGAATAGTATTAGATATAAAATCAGACTATTTACTGTAGAAAAAAGACTTGGATGAGCAAGATTTATGCTTTATTGGCTTTCACACTTTTACAAGACAATATTTACAAGGCAAGAGGTTGAAGATGAGGACTCGATGGTGAAATTTTGCAAACATAACCCTCTCGCTGTTTACAAGATTGTCTGAGGTTGCTGGAGTGTAAACTCCTCCAAATCCAATAAAGAGGACATCAGTGTCGCTTACATTATCCAAAACTCTGATATGGTAGCACCCAAGACCTGCAGAGTGCATGCTGCAATCCTGACTGTACCCTCTAACTCCACAAAATAATGGCTGCTATAATATGATGTGCTGCTGGGGCTCGGAGGCAATACTCATTTACGACTGTAGGTAGCAGGCTAGTTAGTTACACACAGCTTCGACATGTTGCCTGACAGGTCCGCCATGTTTGGTTATGGTTACTGATCTACTGTATGACTGGACAATTACAGTTTGGGAGAAAGTTGTAACGAATGGTCAGTTACACCTACGATAATATACCTTGCACCCAACGAGTGACTGCAACAGAACTCAGAGGCTACAGTATGTGTCGTAATCGTCTCTTCCAAGCTTTCACTGCATTTGTGCTTCAAACAGTGCATCCCATCGAAAAGGAGAAAAGGTTTGCTCGCTAGTTGCTGTCACAAAAAGTAATGCATCATCACATCAGGAACAGCACTTTAACAGCAACAGTACAATACTCTGGAGCCTCAGTGCTAGTGGGATGTATCGTTAGTGCCTGAAACTCAGACAAAACACAGCACTGGTGCCACTTCGCTGTCTTCAAACTAGATGTTGTAATACTGTGTAACACATGATAAACTAACAGTGAAAGTGAACTGCACTGAAGTTTATGCATCTGCTTTTGACATCACTCCACCATTCCAGGTTTTTCTGTACAACCCCAATTCCCATTTTCTTTACAAACAAAGTGTTCCTGAGCTCATGTGGTAACATCCTTCATCCAATCATGTGTTCACAAAGTGGTGAACCTCGCTTCATCCTCGCTTATGCATGACTGAGCCTTTCCAGGATGCCCCTTTCATACCTAACCATGCTACTATCACCTGTTACCAATGAGCCTGTTTACCTGTGGAATGTTCCAAACAGGTGTCTTTGGAGCGTTCCATAACTTTCCCAGTCTTTAGTTGCTCCTGTCGGAAATTTACCTTTGTACTGTTTTCAGTTGAATATACACCTAAAGGGTTTTACAAATGATCACTGCATTCCAACTTTTTTGGAATCAGGGTTGTACTTTGTGACCTTTGGGTGTATTGTTTAAAGGTTCAGGAAGTAAAAATAATGAACTTGAGTGTGAAACTTCCTTTTTGACCTTTAAGTCACACATACTGTTCCAAAGGTCCACAATTAGCACAGAGCTTTCAACCACATGCCATGATGAGGAGTAAATGGAGCTGCTGGCTGCTTGCGGAACGTTGGTCATTATAACAGTGATTCCTATCCCTCTGAGATACCGCTGAATGTCAATGACTCAAAGGTCCACTCACAGTTGGAGCGTAAGTGGACTTTTGAGTGGATATTATTTTGTCACACACAGTCTCGCAAAAATAGTTTAAAATCAGAGCTCATGTGCTGTACAAGGACATTCAGCTGTTTTATTCAAACTGTGGGGAGAACTGAACAACTGTTCACAAATGGAGGAAAGCTAACAGCCAGACGTGTGATATTAAATGCACTTATGAGGTATAACTACTACTAGCTTTATACAATATACACAGGGAGACTTGTTTCAAATGTGGCACTTTTTGAAGTACTGCAGTTAATGTCCTATTTTGCAGTCAAAGGCGTCTTCGATTATGGGCTATGGCGAAACGTTTGATTCCTCAGTCTTTCAAACAGCCTATTTGTGGCAAATCCACCACAAATACACTCGAGCTGTGTTTGTACGTTTTACTCTGACCCTTTCAGTAGCAGGATTAGTGGGTTAGCCAGCTATCTTTGGGCTTAACTTAGCTGAGTGTCCCGGTAAAAAGAAGCACCATGGAAACATATGCTGCATGGCAAGCCTGCTCCAGAACAATTTAACACCAGAAGTTATCAGATCAAGAGCTGCTAACAGCCTGAATACTGACCACTGGATTCCTACTGGATCCCCACAGGGACATTTTATTCTTTGCAGTAGATTTGTGGTGAATTTCTCAATGTTCATGCCCTGTCACCTCAGATTTTTCCCCTCTATCAGACGAAAAATAACTCATCTTCATCGCTAAAAGCTTAACACACAAGGAAACAAAAAGAGGAGACAAAGAAAAAGAAGAGAGAGAGAGCAAAAAACTTCTCGTGGAAGTTAACCGCATTTGCTGCCAGTAAAGGAAATCACATAAGTGTGTCAATCTTACACCTCAGTGGGGGACATGGGATGGGCTTCACCGCAATCTACATGTCAGTGGGACCCTGGTGTGCAGTGCACTGATAACACTATAGTAAAATAAATGAATAATCCAGAAAGGCACAGGCACACTCTGTACACAAACAAACACAGAAGAAGTAATGTATGCATGAGAGAGCGAAGGAAAGAAAGAAATTTACTGACGGCCGTATGAAATCCTCTCAAAATACCTCACACTGCAACTTCATTACCCCTGCAGGAATGTAAATGGGTTGCATTGTTACTGAAAGAATGCAGTCTATTAGAAATATGGTAATTATATCTGCATTATGTGTCATTTGAAATCTTTAACTCTTGCTGTTCCTGCAGAGCACCAGTCAGAGGCACTGTCATTGTATTATGTGCACATCCACCACGACACCCTGCACATTATCTGCAGCTTTCAAACACCCAACGCAAAGGCTGTTATTGCTTGTAGCTTCATGTCAGTGGCATTATGAGGATAACAATAAAAACATCAGCATCCGATTTGCAGTGAGAATGAGAGTGATTGTGTGTTGTAAGTGTGGGTAAGGTGTTTGTTGAGGGGTAAGGTGTGTGTTGAGGGGTAAGGTGTGTGTTGAGGGGTGAGGTGTGTATTTGCAGATGATCTTGCGAAAGCGCTGCGATGCCACCAACAAAAGTTGAAATGTATTTTCGGAAATTAAATTAGCATACATTCTCAAAAGTTTTTGATTAACAAGTGGGACGGTGCGATATGTGATTAGTGTGCTTCAAAGGGTGCGTGCATGAGTGCGTGCAATGCACCCAGTGTGTGCGTACATGTGTATAGTGCACCAGCCTCCAGCTGCCCCACTGTTTACAAACTGTCAGCAGCCATCATGGAGGAGGGCCCTCATTGTGTGAAGGACAAAAGCGGCGTGTGCCACCAGTGGGAGATAACAGTGATTTATGAGGGGCTGTCACAACAGCGGCAGGTAAACATGCACTTTGGTGGTCTGTCTGCGATCTCACCGCCATTCTGTGCCCATAAGCAGAGGCTGGCAGGAATGCAGACGACACTCACCTAAATACTGGCCGGCCGACAAGACGAGCGATTGCACTGAAACTGCAGGGGACTGGTGAAATGATGACATGAATAAAAAGGCTGGAGGAGTTTCAGTCAGGTGTGTGTGTGCGTGTGTGTCACCCATTACATATCAGGTCTTCAGTTGCAACTGCTGCTAGGGAATCACTTATGAAGGAGGGTCGTTGGTCCCTTTCATATTCTGCGCCTTTCATGGTAATCCAGTGAAATTAACCGTCTGAACCTGAAGCAGATTCTGGGCATTTTTTGCTCCTGTCAAGTTTTTAATCACTGTTGGCTTTTTTTTTTCATTGCATACTCCTCTACAGGCACCGCTTAATCACGGCGAGAAGCAGGGAGAACTCAAAAATGTATTTTGTCTATTATAACATTCAATTATAATGGTCATAAGGCATAAGTTGCCATGCCATAAATCATAAGAAAACACAAGTTGGATTTCTTTCAATCATAATTAAAAAAGAAAAGAAAAAAAAAAAACAGAATCTCTATTAACATTTCTTCCAAGTGTCCACAAGTGTTACCAGTATTGGTCATTTAAGGCTTCCCAGCTGCACAGAGGAGCACCACATTTTATGTCTTTATAGACTCTGATCAGTGCAAATGGTTTATTTTTGGTGAAATGTTAAACAAGACATGTAGAATAAAGTGAGTTTGATGACACACCACTATTTTAAGGTTAGTTTTGATTATTTTCCTGAGAGAGGCACACGATCCGCTCAAGGACCCTCAGAAATGTGAAAATCAAACGATTATTTCTATCTTTACAGTTTCTGGCTAAGACAAACGAAATGATTTCAAACCGGCAGGTTGTGGAAGTCTGAGGGTTAAAGGAAAAAGCTTTTTACAAAACAGCATCTTAAATTTCTGCCGTCTTATGCACAGTGAGTGACTCATGCTCATACAGTCTTTATTTCAAAAGAACTCAGAGCATGAATAACCATCAATTATAACACAATCATATGCCAGAAAATGACAAGCAGTGAAATGAGCAAAACTCTGGCCTCTCAAAAGTGAAGCTTTGGTGGTTTGTTAAATAATGAGTTTCCTTGCTGAGGTTTCATATATCCTGTATATGCTGGTGTCTGCCTCGGAGGCTTTCAGCAGACTGGGCCCACTGGATATCAAGAGGCAAGACTAAGCCATTGGGTTTACCCCTGGCTTCTTGGTCTCTCACAGCTGGCTGTTAAAACTGAGGTACATCAGCATGATAACCCAGTCTGCATGTGGAAATGGCTTTCAGAGCGGTTCATTTCAGAGGCCTGAATTGTGCTGTTCTGCTGAAACTCCTCAGTATTTTCAACGTTGGCTGGCTCTGAGCATCCACCACTGCATCTCTGGGGAACGATGTAACTTTGGAAATAGAAAGAAAACTAATTCATCTCAATTAAATGAGATAATTGAATAAACAAAAATTTGTTGGCTATAATTTTTTTTTAAAAAAGACCATTAGCAGCAAATAGTTTGACTGGTCAGAATGAGTTCTGCCCTTTGAGGAAGCAAAGAATTTAGAGCAACAGCAAGAGAGCAACAGCAGAGATCTCATCCCCCTTAAAAAAGCGTGTTTAATGAAGGAGGTTGGGGTGGTGGTGGAGGGAGCTGTGGCTGCAAGCAGTGTTTGAATGAGCATAATGAGCAGAGTGAAGTGAGAAGTCTCAGGTTATAATGGCACTGAACTATTGCATAAATAAGTTTGGATGTTACTCGTCAGCCGGTGGCCAAACAGCTGTTGAATGGGCCAGTGAGGGTGAAGCATGAACGCAGCAACCAGTGCCAACAAGCTAACGCAAGTGTGACTTCAGAGCTTACTCTACGCTCCATTTAAATCCTCTAAAATCCTACAGGTGGGCAAAATAACAGAAACACCTAAAACAGCTTCCACAGAACATCATAACCTGCATCAAGGTGCAGTGCTGTTGCATTAGCCTGCATTTGTTTTAGCTAACAAACTGGCCACTGACTGCATCTTTATTTCATCCTCTGCTAATCAAGACATAGTATATTTTATGCAAGACAGGGTTTATTTCATCACCAACAAATCCACAGAAGCACAGACAGACAAATAAATCGACAGTTCATATGTACAAGCTTACTCACAAACTTGATATACAATTATCCCGACAAATCTAAACACATTTTACGGCTACATTGTCACGTTGGCAGTCCCTTCAGTGGCTGATCTCGCCTCTTGCCTGTGAAGGAGGATGACTGACTCACTCTGGCTGTCAGCAGGAAGTTAAATGTCGACCCGATAAGGACAGAGAATGACAAGTCATTCTAAAATTGTCACACTACAGTTGAACCCAGCCACAGAATAATCACGGAGAACATCCAGTTCCTTGTTCAGATGTGTCTGAATGCTCATTATCTATATAATAATGGCTGAATATTATGTGCTATTATTTAGGATACAGTATGTTCAGTCTCTGCAGAGCAACATGTACTGTAATGTGACACTCCTTGAAAGAAAATAATGATCATTTTATAAAATACCATATTTTTCTGCAAATTCAAATGTGAGACTGGATAAATTCAACTCCTTAAAAGATGCCGAGGCCAAAAAGACACCCTTGAAAATACAGTCGTTAACACTCCTCATCAAAGCACACGAAGTCCTCCCAATGAAGAAATGTCTATTTTCAGAGCAGTTATTCAGCTAAAACCACACCGTGGCCGTCCCTCTGCTTGGTTCACTCTGCTGTTGCTTGCTCTCTGTCTCCAGGGCTGCAGACCTTCTGGGAGGCTAATCAGCGACCTGGGATCCACCTGAGCCTGGCGTGCCCCATGCATACCAAGCCAGAGCAGCGGCCAGTCACATCTCCTCTCTCTGCTCTGTGGATTTTATTTCCTTTTCTTTCTGTTTACAGAGCAACAGCCTTTTGACTGGTTCACTTCCTACACCACTGACTTTACAGATGCCTCACATCTATTTGTGTCTGTTTTGATTAGTTTGTTGTGAACTAGATAGTACTGATTCATGCTAAAGTGGTCACATGGAATTAGAGCTCAGTAGTTTTTGAGCATTTATTATATTCACTTTAAATTTCACAGCTTTTGATTTCAATTAAGTCATGGTCCTGTGTAGGTGTTTCACATTAAAAAACTTCCAGCAGCTCAAATAACATGCTTGTTGCTTCTCCTGTTAGGCTTTTATTTTGAAATGTCTGAAGGAAGTGTTGAGCATCATTGATGGTTTGATGGCTTATCTACACTAACTGAAGTCGTACGTACAAGAGTTTGAAATTAATTAATGAATTAAACCAGTATTCTTTTCAAAATATAAACTTGACTCTTGTATTGGATTGTTTGTGTACTGTACTTTAATCAGTGTTGTGTAAATGTACATTATGCTGACCACTCACAGCTGATGCCACACACTGTATGATCATTGTTTTTTACTGCCTTTCTTAGTGTCCAACCTTTATTTTTTCATGCTGGCCACAACCCAACCTATTATTTGAGACCAGGCCATTAGGTAATGTGTAATATTATTTTGACATTTTCACTTTACTTTATTGTGACGTGTCAATACATGTAAGGTATATCTTCCCAAAGTCTTTTAATTTCATTTTGAAAAACAGAAAAAGTGGCAGGGTCATCAATAATATCTATATATTATTATCTAATATATATATCTATAATCAGCATTACATTCGGGTCAATACAGTGTTGTCAAAAACATGTCATGTGGAACATAGTAGTGAGTCAAATTTTGTCAGATTTTTCCTTCAGTTGAAGAGCAGTAATAGTTGCACAGATGGCAGTCAAGGTTCTGAGAAAGACAGTATTTTAGAGATGCAGGATGGGGACTTCACCAAGGTCTTTGTAAAATGGCTTGTAAGTACCTTGTTGTGTGGCACTCAGAGATAAAATTCTTGAGGAGGAAGGTTCTGTTTAAGCCACTCAGCCAATGCACTCTTGCAGTTTCAGTGGCATGCCCAGCAAACACAAAATCCACATTTTCTTTATCATCCAGAAGAATTTAGTCCCACAATACTTCATCAAACAGTTGTTTACAAATCTGAAGTGTCCTCAATAATGCTTTTGCTTGATTTCATTGGGATCTGTAAGTGTCATAATACAACAAAAAACAATTATGTTCCTGAAAGAAAAAAGAACAAATAGTTTGACTAACTCAAAAAGTAAATAACACAGCTGATCAAATTTAATCATATGTGAAACAAATGAGATTTCCACCAAGAGCTTCTCTCCTTTGTGTGAGGAACAGTGCACATCAAAGAAAGCTTTTGTATCACTCAGTTCATCATGGAATAAATTTGAAGTCATCACATATATTCACCACCGAGCAGTCAATTACGCCTGCATAGTCTGTGGCAGAATCTGAATCAAATGGCCTTGTTCTACTGAGGTAATTTCAATGCACACGCTGCCTCTATTGTGATGGCAGTCACCAGAAGGACAACAGTTCAGATATCTGTGAGGGCAGAGAAACAGGCTGGAACTAAAGACGTAATAACCTCCCCTCTCTCAGCAGAGACTACCAGAGTACCTCTGCACAAGCTGGGCAAAGCCACACCAGTCTGCGGTTTTACTGCATGGGTAAACGTGTGTGAATGAGCACTAATGTGAGAAATGGCAAAGCTTAAGAGGAGGCTGTGTGTGTCAAATCAACTTTCCCTTGATGAAGAGGTTAAATGTAGATTTTGTGTCAGTTGCAATGACAGGGGAGGCCATAACCAATCGTACACCCTCAAGTCACAGAATGACACAATTGTTCGTCTCCACTCTACGGCCATCCCACATACAGAGCTAAGCTTCGGCTTCTCCACACTTGAAAAGCTTAGAGCCAGAAAGATTGTTCAAAGACTCACAGTTCTATGGCTATGAGTTTGGAGGGGGTTCTATTTATTTAGCACATTGCTGTTTTCAGTGGGCTTGACACCACTTTGCAGAATTTATAACTACAGCAGACATTTTAGCCTGTTTAAATGAGGGAGAGTGAAGGCACTGATGGTCAAAGTACACAAGTCCGGCTCAAATATTACTCCAATACAAGTGAAAGTTGTCAAATCAGATTTCTACTTGTACCAAAGCACTGGAGTACTTGCTTTTGAAAATACTGAAGTATCCAAAAGTACATGTTCTGAAGAACCGAGTGACTCAAACAACCTACTGAATGCAGTACAATCTGCAGTTTACTGACTTCGCTCAGTGTGTGCGTGTGTGTGTGTGTGTGTGGAGCTCACACTAATAGTAGGTCTCGTGTTCATTTGACAAGATGAAAACATATTTCTGAAAGGCCTTAGATAACTATTAGTATGCGTCAGCAGTGGATTCACACAGGACCAGGTCC
This sequence comes from Chaetodon trifasciatus, assembly GCA_037975065.1. Classification (NCBI taxonomy): domain Eukaryota; kingdom Metazoa; phylum Chordata; class Actinopteri; order Chaetodontiformes; family Chaetodontidae; genus Chaetodon; species Chaetodon trifasciatus. The sequence goes on from JBBMOE010000006.1 coordinate 1,898,874, forward strand.
CAGTACGACAACTTGGCAGGCAAATCCATAAGAAGTAATTTGGTTTACCAACCGTAGCATAAAAACTGTAACAGATACAAGCACGGCCAACTTTATTTACAATGTTTATCAGTAATTCAAAAAACTTTTACATACCTCATCATGCCTGTGATGAAGTTTGTGCATAGTAAGCAGAGCAAACATTTAAAACGATACACAGATCCTCATTTCAAAAATGCCAAAGCCGCCGCCAAGTTCAAACTGAACTGTTCAAAAATGCAGCAAGCACTTTGAACTAGACTGACAGGCGATGGAGGAGTATTTACTGTGATTTGTTTTCCTCCTGTGATGAACACAGCGTATCGCATTTTAGAGAAGAAAACTCATCTCCTGACTTTAAAGCCGTGCTTCAAGGTAATGAGCGACTAAATCCTGCATGGAAATGTGGTGCAGTCAAAAGAACCATATTTGTCTTTCAAATGAGTGAAAGTCATAAGTTTCCACAAGAAAAAGCACAGATACTTGAAAATGGTCCACACTGATAAATAAATGTACTTCATAACTGTCTGCTCCTGCAAATAGCCAACTTGAGAGCATGCATTGAAAACCATACAAAGGTAAGCAGGTTATGCAACAACGGGCTAGTTCCAAGAGTGATCATGGAAAAGACTGATCACCTCAAAGAGATGTTTCTGTTTTAGCATTAGAGATGTGCTGTAATGGCGAAAACTGGTCGAGGTGCAGAGGTTGTAACCATGGCAACTGCACAGCATGTCACTTCCTCCAGAAGAGGGGAAAGATTAGCGGGGTCTGTGGCGACGCCATCCTCCGATAAACAAGAGCAGGCAGAAAGATGAGAAGGTCTTCATTGTCATTCATCTTGCCGGCACGATTCTAAGTCTCTCTCGCTACGACGCCGGCTCTGGTAACCACCTCAAGAAGCTGATGTAATCACGAGAAAGGTGAGAGACGCTGTGAGACACGTTGGGTGGATGCATTCACATAGCGCTGATCTCATTTAAGTTCTGACCTTTTAAGTGCTTTTGGTGGGATTAAGTGAATTTGTAACTTTGACCTGAGTAGGTGCTGGGATAATGAGTTCGTTTGACCGCAGCTCAAACATCCACCGATGTGACCATGATGTAATGATGATGCAATGATGAAAGTTATTTTAGAGTTGTTGCCCAGAAAATGCACTTTTAGGTAACTTTACTTGTTTTGCCATCTTTCCAAACACTCCCATGTGCAAAGAGCAATTCTAAAAATGGCAGAAATCAAAAGATAAAATGACATTAAAAACATTTTAGAATCAATGTTGTTTTTCAATTACAGTCAACATACCCAAAATGCACGTTGTTGCCAATGATTTAAAGACATTATATAGAAAAAAATGCATAAAAAAGTAATACAGTATATAGTTCATGCATTTGTCTGTAAACTACTTTTAACATAACAGTAATCCCACATGCAGCTGTGACAGTCCCTAGTACTGCAGCTCCATGTAATATAGATATGTCATATTTCTATTATACATTTGATTTAAAACCATGATAGTCAGCTGGAGATATTGGTTATCATTCTTTTTTATTAGGGTATCATGATGCTGATATACAGTTTCTGGCAGCACTGGCGCTTTTCAAGGCCGCTCACCTTGTCCTCGTCATAAAATAAAGCCCACAGGGTGAGTACATAAGGGGGCGGCACAAAGAGAAATGTCAAGACCAGCTGACTGCACGCCAGTGACAAAACAATTGACAAGTGCATCTGATAAACAGATGAACATGTCAGACTCTTGTTGCCATGCTGCGATACCACTGATGTACAAATACTGTGCTCTGCTGATCTGAAGCACTGTAGTGATGTAATACTGCAAAAACCCAGAATGCAATAAAAATGTCTCCCTAACTCGTGTCAGCCGTTATTGACTATATTGCTCCTCTTATGAAGAAAACAAACAAAAGACAAAGAAATATGTGATTTTTTTAAATTATTCAACATTGCAGTGAATGATTCATCACCTGTAAAGGGACATACAGGCCCTTTTCACTGCATTTTGACTGTCATAGCAGGAAACACACAGGTGGAACTAATAGCGTTAATGATGGCTTCGCTCCATTTGGATGTTCCAGGAAGCCATGAGAGCGAGCCAGCAGGAACAGCACCAGGGCCCTGGAACTGGCACACGTAAATGGGATGCAGCTAATATTAACGCTATTAGTTACACCTGTGCTTTTCATTTTATGACGTGTCAAAATGTGTGCTGTGAAAAATGTGTATTGTGCTCTAACAAGTACCCAGCGGTTGTTGCATGTAAGTGAGGAGAAACATCAAAAGCCGCAGCGTTACTGCGCTGGTTTTTGAAAATGTTGCTCCACAACGAGAGCTGCAACACACTGATAACACAGGAGGACTGACAGTTTGTTGACGTTTTTTTAGAAGATTGTAGAAATTTGCACTGACAAAATGCCCTCAGTTTTGTGCTGTATTTAGTTTGGTAGAGCAGCGAGCAGTTTAGTTATCTATCCTGTTAGACAGGAAGTTCTCAAACCAAAGCATTGGGGTGATTCAGTCATTCCCAATACCCACACTTGCAGTATTTGGGAGTATAGTCAAGTGCATACTGCTGTAACTAATTGCACAGTTGTCAAGATTTATTTCTAAAGCCCAATATCACAATTTTGCATCATGGGGCTTCATACTCTGTTCAGCATACCACACTCTTTATCCTCAGTTTGGATCAGGAAAACCTCCTCCAAAAAACCCTGAGCAGCACCATGTGTATGCTTAGGCCACAAGCCTGCGGATAATTACCAGCTCTCAATGGGACGCACTTGATTAACGAGGACATCCTGTGGCTCGCGCAGAAACATAACGCAGAGATCTTTGTTGGTTTTATTTAATTTCCACATAATGAACACACAATTCGGACAGTTAAAAACACCAGTTCAGGAGCTGAGAGCGGTGACATAATTAATACAGCATTTAAATTGTCTAGAAGCACGTGGATGTCGGATGTGAGGTATTGTTGTCAGCCTCAACAAGGATAGATGGTTAATATTCAGTGATATCAATCTGTGAAGATTGTTTGAAGATGCACAATAACATTCACAGCGAATGTCACAGACTTTTTTGCGTCTTTGGATTAAATATTGCTTCAAAGAAATATCAGGAGCTGGTGTGGAGACGTCTGTGGGTAAAATGTACTACGAGTTCATAAAGGTTTGTTCAAACATGTACCGAGCACCTCTAAAAAGGACATAATGACATTGCTTCCATAGTGCTGCCTTTTCTAAAGTCTTAATTTCGTGCCGATTGCCGTCAAAAATAACGACGCTGAATGGAAAATGGTCAGTAATAGTTCTTTCTGTATGTGTACCAGAAAGCTCAAAGTTCAGTTCACACAGTTGAACTGCTTCATGTTCATTGTTCACAACTTTGAATTTTGAGCTAAGCTCCACAAAATTAGTCCGTGCACATTTCTTCTGTCTACCTGTCAGTGTTGAAATGTGACTAAGTACATTTAATCAAATACTGTATTGAAGTGCAAATTAGCCGTACTTGTGTTTTACTGGAGTATTCCCATTGTATGCAACTTTATACTTGTACGCCACTACATTTCAAATATTGTAGGTCTTACTGCACTACAGTAACTTCAGGTTGAACTTTTCACACAACTTCCTGTCCAGTGAAAAACATGTATCCCCAGATTTTCTCCAGTTTCTTTTTTCATGATAAACTGAAGGAGGAATTGTTTCTTCATGGGTTGACATCACTCTTTGATTTCTTCAGCTAAATAAACTATTTAAAAACCCTCTTCAATTAGCTGGGAAATGCATCACAACTTGACGTCTTAAAGATACGTGGTTCTCATAGGACAGCGATGCTACAAACGTATGATGCATTGCTGCAGATTAAACCACCCAAGAGTATATTAATCCAAAAACATCAGATATGATAGTAAAACACTGTCAATGACCATTATAATGCAGCACTTTTACTTCTGATGATTGAGTATTTTCAGGTAACAGTCCATCATAAAATGCTGTGAGTGGACTTTGTTGGGTTGTGGTTTTAGTCTTTCTTAATGATTTCTTGTGATCATCATTCCTTTTCTGGCAGGTCAGATGATTCAAACTGAAGCGGCATTTAAAGGCAGGAGTTAATGATGCTCAAGTTCACGTTCATTGGTTTCAAACTGATTCGTTCAGTTCACCAAAAACATTACCATGTTCAGTAAATGCACTTTTTTTAGCACATGCACAACACTGATGTTTACTATGTCAGTCAAGCAAAGTTTTTTCCAGTTTCACACCTGATTCAACAAAGCAACAAACAATAACTCTTCATCAACAAAAATCAGTTTAATGAAATTACTGAGTATTTTTACTGCTCGGCATCATTCCATTTAATGGTCTTACCAGTAATCCCATACTTCAGTTGCCAAATGGGCAGAATCTATTTCAACTGTCATTAACAGTAAAACAGTTGAGGTCTGCTTGCTGTATGTTAATGCTCTGCTTAAAACAGACACCCCATCTCCTAATCTTCCAGATGTTAAAGTGTTTCTCAGTGGCTGTAACCATCTAACGACAAGTCTGAGTCAGTGCATTTGTAAACAGGGAGCAAGGGTGTAACACAGAGGGTTTTAATGAGCCACCATTCATGAAAAGGGTTTGACACAAATTAAAAATAATGGCAAGATTCGTTCCTTCCCTACAGCTGGTTGTACTTGATCAGACCATGCAGAGCCAACACACTCAACATGTTCAGCCACCGGGAGTTCAATTAATTTCCAAATCCGTTTCATTTGAAGAACCCTTTATATTGATTTTCCCTGGACATGCAGCGCCCCAAACCCAGTATTTAATGCTGAAGACCTATTACACTCTATTCACTTCCACTTCCACTTTGTTTAGACACCTGCTGGCAAACAGAAGATGAGTGAAGTGAAAACTAACTATACAAACCATTTCTTCATTTTCCTCAGTTAATGAAGGAGGCTCCAACTAATCCAAGTGCATGAAAATTGCATTTCCTCCTTTCTCTCAAGTTTTCATTAAACATTGTAATGCCACAGCAAGCGATTTGTTACACCACACAATCCTTCAGACAAGAGAGAAACTTTCCAAATGATCTTTAATCCAAATTTACTTTAAAAAGCTCTTTTTTTTAACAGAAATAATACTGTATGTTCTGGATGCTAATTGATGGACCGTCCTCACCAGAAAAGCAGTCATATAGGTCGTCTGTGCCAGTAAGCTATTACAACTCATTTATTTTTAGGTGGTGACCTTCAGTGGTCATAGTAATTAAGACGTGAGCAATGGAGGACATTATATGATGTAGTATAAAGAGCAAGAAAGTCCAATATGGAGGAAGGTGAGGTGGATGCAGAACTTTCACCCATTTCAAGATATATAACATACTTAAGTTACGTCATGAAAGAAAAAGATTATTTTAACCCAAACCATGATCTTTTCCTAAACCTAAACCAACTGCTTGCTAATTTCTATTTTTATTAGCTTTTTGAAAAATGTATCTGCCGATACACTTCAGAACTTAAAAATTTCTGGTAAACATGAAAAAATGTAAATAAAACCGTATGGAGACAATTGCTTCAGAACTTGCCTGACAATCATTGCATTTGAAAGTTTTCGACAAGATTAAAGTAATCCAATGACAGTTGCTTGTGCATCCATGTGTGCATTTCAAACAGAAGCTATTAATAGCTAATTTAGCACACACCAACTTGCCACCAGTCTCAGAAGAGCAGACCATTTCCTACCTCTAGCTGACCTTATATCAGCCCATTTGATACGCTTTCATCAAGTCGCTCAGTGGCCTCGTAGCTTTATTTATTCCTTTGTCATATTGGTTCCCACACAGGTCTATACATTGGTGTTTGCATGTTTCCATTTAATAGATTAGCAAAAGCATTTTGGCTCAAGTCATATTTCACGGTAAGATGATAAAATATAGAAAGAACTCAGTCAATCCACTTTAAAATATAAAAATGTCCCTCCGGGTTTTAAATTACAGGAGGATCATGGGGTTGAAAACAGCTGTTCTTTGCTGCCGTGAATATTACTGAGGTGGGGGTAAAAAATTGCCTACATATGCACTCTGGATGGGATCAAAGCCAGACCAGCGCATTTCATGTTAAAACCCAGCTCCTGTAGAGAAACAAATCCAGTGTGAGTGGAGGCTTTAGTTACTAACAATGTATGATTTCACAGTGTGTCCCTGACCAAAGAAAGGTACTGTAGTTAAAGGCTACAATCTGGGCAAAGATCTCAACTTCAATCCATCACTTTTAAAACACTTTTCCTGACTTTGCTGAAGTTGGAGGTTTGTTACTTCCAGAGAGTGACCTTCACAGATTTATACACAGTACTTGAATGTGGATAAATTGAATTACAAACAAACATTAAGTACTACAAGCCTCCAGGGTAGTTTAAATGCACCTTGACATTCTAAACGAAGGATGAACACCACTCTTCCATCTGTCATCCGCTTGTTGCATCAGTAAAGGACCTCAACCAAGTTATTTTACTCACATTCAGGCTGCAGAAAGCAGAATCGAGCTGAGTTAGAGAGTTGAGAGTTCATCATTCATTTTCACAGCATGCACAGCACAGCTTCATGTGAAAAGATGTGAACCTTGCGCAGTGTTTGAGGTTTGATGCTTGATGAAACTGTAGTTAAAGCAACATGCAACTGTCAGTCAGATCAGAGCCCATGCAAAATTTAAAACTTACCTGAGGAGATAACAGTTGCTAATGTTGTTGACTAATGCCACAGGAAGCTGTAACTTTATATCTGCTTAGCCAGGTTACATTAAGGTTGACAGTAAGAAGTTTGACCGGCGCACAATTTGAAGTGCTAATGGATGCTGCATGCTGCTTGCCAGCTTTTCACTTTTGCTTTCATCACCAACCATCTTCTCCACCTTTGACGTGGCCATCGAAAAGGAGAGAGAAAAATTCTGCCACATTTACAAAGACATTGTCGGAGAGTGTAGAAAGACGCCTACGCAGCAAGCTGAATAACTGAAAGCCTCCTCACCGAGCTTCATAATCGCTTCATGGACAACAAAGGATGTGGCATTTAGTGGCCCGACTGGAGAAGCAATTCTCAAGGTGCATGAAAAATGGTCCCTGTGCTACATTCTCAAGTTTGGTTGAGAGCTCTGGAGCCAGCTTTGGCCACGTTCACCTCTTCAGTAATGTCACTGTGATGCACTCAGTGCACTTTGAACAAAGACACAGTGAATCCTCATCAATTTGTTCAGAGAAAAGATGAAGCATGGCAGAGCTGTACTCCATGGGTGTAGGTTTGTATATGGACATTTCATTTGCATTATCTTTGGAGTAAAGTCATATTAGATAATTCTAATATGTCCTCCCAGAGGCTGTGTGCCTATTGCTAGTTAGTATGTTGTTGTTCTTTAGCCATTGTATGGTAAAGGTCCAATGTGGGGGATTTAGAGCATTAATCATCAACTGTTGGATCACATCCAACAAGACAAAGCTTCCCATCCGACCCACAAGATATTAATGAATTCAGGAAATGCACACATTTAACATCATTCACCAGTGGAAGACCTGAGAGTGACTGTCGATTAGCTTTCCAACTCCTTGCCATGAACCAGAAAGTCCATACGTCATAGTCCACCTGCTTTACAGAAACAGATTGTTCTCCATTAACTCCAGCCTCTCTTCTCCATGGAGTCAACATCAGACACCATCAAACCGCTTTGCTCCCAGGCTGGACATTCCCTGGAGCCGACAACAGCACACTGGCTGGACTACGGGAGGTAACTCCTTGGATCCCGATGAAGAATTCTTTGTTGAGACTCATTCATTGGTTGTAGAACTGTGGGTTTCTATTGAACACTGACTCTCTCCTTGGCGGAGGTCTGAGAGCATTTTCAAGTTAAGTATGTAGTTACCAGTATGGATTTTCCATGTTTTTTGGAAGTTTGTACACACTGAAGGTCAATAAAAGTAGCATTTATTTTGTAAGAAAGTGACAGTATTCAACAATAACAACAGCGTCTACTCAATGAAATTCTGGCCCCTGGACAAATGTCTTTGAGAATCACTGATTTAGAGGGCATGCTCCTCACCAAATGGAAGGGGGCTTAATGAAGAGCAATGTCAGTCAAAGTTTTGTTTTTTGTAAAATATGCCAGTGTATCACTGTCAGACTGAAATACAGAGTAGTCTGAATTCAGAAGCAGATCTTGAGTCTATAGTATATCAGCTAATAGCACAAATATTTGGTAGGACTGGACACATCACATCTATGTGTTTCCGATCACCTGCAGTTTGCCTGCATGACTGCATGATGGGCCATTTCTCCACATCCATGCCCATAAATGAGTTTGGCATGGGTTTGATTCCCCCCATGGACATACAGGCAGGAGCCTGACAGTGGGACCGTTGTGATGAATAGCCTTTTAAAACTATGAAGTGCAGCAGTGCCATTGTTTTTTTTCACCACCTTCTGTCTCTCCCCTCCCCCTCCCTCTGCTCCTTCCCTCACCATTTTTTTTCTGTGTGATGGATTGGTTTTCAGCCACTGAGCGTCAACGCCATTAGCTGCAGGAGCTGTCCGATACTGCCACAGCGGCATATGTGTGGAGACACAGATCAGAGAAGGAACCGACATTTCCGGGCAATGGGCCTTGGATGCATGCAACACAAAACCAGTAATGGAGGTCTCGCCTCAGACAGCTATTGATGTACCATGGGATTGTATGTCACAGAACAAGCAGACCGACACAAACATGCACAGCAGTGCAGTGTGGTCATGATATGTAAAACTGATGGGAAGACACACATAATGTTGCCAAACGATATTATCATTTTTTTCCCTTGAATTTTCAGTACAATTAGATTCTTTGTGGATTTGAGCCTAATTTCAAGACTCAGGCCAACTTTCAAATTGCATGTAGTCATAAAAAGTTGTCAGTGAATTTAAGTGGCATAGATTAATAGAAATATTTCCAAAATTCCTTAAAACTTAAGCTCTGACTTCACCCTTCTTTTGTAAAATTATTAAAAAAATATATATATACTTTTGAAGTGTAGAAGCCCATGCACATAATGCACATAATACGTGAATTTGAAATGTGTTAAATGTTCCTCCTGACAGCTCATTCGTTCTCTCAGAAAAAGTGACTCTTTGACCACCAGTGAAACTATAATTACTAATATCTAAAGAATAATTTCAACCAATGGGCAAAAGAGCACAAAGGGTTTCAGACAATTTACTTTAGTCAGTTTGTTTACTGTGTGTGTGGGTCTGTCACAGTCTGCAGGGACAGATGGATGAGCTAAGCAGGATCTAACAGATCTAATCCAAAAATGCCAGAATTTTAAAGACCATGATCCATACTATAAAGCCAGCCTCTACATTCTGGCTGTACGATCTTATAGAGACTTCTGCAAGACGGGATGCACACAAAGTAAAAAAATATCATCATGACCTCAGCATGTGGAGGTCACCTTGTTTTTAACTGCTCCAGCATTGAACTGACATCGCGGCATCACTCGCGCCTCGAGAAGGACCTCTGGACTCCCTCTCACAAAGAATTTTGGAATGTGTTGATAGGCCAAAATTTCACTTTAGTCAGTTTGATGAACACAACCTAAGAAAACAGCAAGCCTGCTATTCTAGTGCACGTAAATGCAGTAGTACTTCTGACACACCTGATTTGTCCCTATCAAAATACTTGTGCTTGAAGTCCAAGTTTTTGGAACAATTTCTCTGCATTCTCTCTTTTGTCTGTATATCATAGAGGCAAACACAATCGCTGTGAGGGTAGATAATTAAGATGGTGCAGAAATAAATCTACAGAAATGAACTTTCCTGGCGCCAAGTGCAAGGCGGGACCCGAGGTTAGAGCTGCCCAACAGTCATTTATCAATATCTGAGGAATTTCAGATACTGGAAAAAATGTTTTCAGTGTAAATTAACTCCTATCCTGGAGGAATCTCAGCCAAGCTTTAGACCATACCGCTGCTGCTATTACTAAAATAATCACTGACCTCAGACTAAATTCTGATGGTCTCAATTCTTGTTCTTCTCAGACTTACAACGTTTCTGTCAACTGACCATGATATCTTAATCAACCCTCTTGAAAACTTAGTCTTTCTGACTAAGTCTGCCCTAAAACAAAAAGAGAAATGCTGTTCAATAATCTGGGGGAATTACCTCCCTGGATCAAATCTGAGGTTATAAATCTTGGTGTTTTTCTAGATTCAGATCTAAACTTCAAGTCCCCTTCAAGTCAACACGGTGAAGAAAACTTCTTTTTTTTTTTTTTTTTTTACCTTAGGACCAGCTACGTACGACCATTTATAAATCAAAACTGCTGTTGCTGAGAAACTGATTCATGCCTTTATTTCAAGACGATTCAACTACTGTGACATACTATTTACTGCCCCCTACTCAGCTCATTCAAAACTCTGCAGCTCAGCTATTAACCAGAGCCAAGAGGAGAGAGCACATTAGTCCAGTTTTAGCTGCTCTGCACTGGCTTCCTGGAACATTCAGAGTTGATTTGAAGGTCCTCCTCCTGGTACACAAAGCCCTTAATGGACGAGGACCAAGTCATATTCCTAAATCCCTTTTTCACTGTTTGCCCTCAAGAACACTGTGATCATCTGCTGCAGGTTTATTGGAGGTTCCCAGCAACAGCAAAAGAAAACTGGGGATGCAGCCTTTGTCAAACATGCCCCAAAGCTTCGAAACACACTACCCGCAGATATCAGGGAAGCCAGTGCTTTTAATTATGTTTAAAAGAAAGCTAGAAACTTATCTCTTAACTTTTGCCTTTAACTGACTATGACTCTCCTGATTCAGGTGTTGTGCCTCACACTTTAAAATGTTGTATTTACTTGATTTTATGCATTTTGATTATATACTTTTATTCAGTGGGTTGTTTTCTATGTCTTATTTTACATTAATTTATTCTCTGTTTTTATGTCCATTTATTTATTTAATGAAGGACTTGGTGTATGTGATTTCTTTAGTGTAAAACAAAGCTGCATTTATTGTATTATTGTTTCCATATAAATAAAGTTTTTTATTCTTCTTCTTATTATTATTATAAGCCAAAAACTCTGTTTTCCCTGTCTGCACATCAACACTGCAAGCAAAGTTTCTGAATATCTTCACCCTGGCAGTGGTTTTCCAAAAAGTCCGTTTTCAGTGACCTAAAACTGTGTTTGTGTTTGGACAAAAGGCCAAAACACACAGAAAAAGTTTTGTTTTAAAAATACCCGTGTAGGTGTGGACGAGGCCTGAAGGTCAGGAAGGACACGTCTAACTCCGCAAAGACCAATGAGAAGCATCTCAGTGAGACTCCCTGGCATGGCTGCACTGATTTCACATCCAGCCGGTGTCTTCAAGTCACAAGGAGTTACAAACTGTTCAACAAGCCCTCTGCTGGTTCACCCGTAAGACAGGACACCTCCGCAGAGAGGACAACTGGAGAGGTATTCAAAATTTACACAGCTAATTTCTCACCTAAAGACTTAACAGAAATTAATTTAGTAATGAAACAGCATACAAAAACTGGAAAAGGAAAACAAACAAACAAAAAACACTGCTGTGTGGTGAGAGAACTGTCTCCCTCGTAGTCCACCACTGGATGGTCTGAAGAGACACAATGCATTTTGGAGCAGCTGAGTGTGTCCGGTGAGCTCCCGCCACATACCAGAAATTCTTGGTAATCTTGTAAAGGTACTTTAGTGTGCCAGACCCGTTAACCCTCTCACTTTTCCTGCAATTTTCCTGTATTTTACCCCTCTCTCTCTCTCTCTGTTGTCCTGTAATTTCCTGTAGATCTACTGTATTTTTAACTTTTCTAAAAAAAAAAAAAAAAAAGCTTGATGTGTTTATTACATTCTCCTCCAGTACAGCAGGTGGCAGTATGTAGAACATTAGCATTAACATTCACTCAAACAGAATATGTGAGTAAAATGAGAAGAGGAAGAAGAAGATGATGGATGATGGACGTGAGGGACTGAGTATCTGCCAAAAAGTCTAAAAGTTTGCGCAAGTATTTTACAAAATGGAAGGAGGTTTACCCGTACCTCAGTCAAGTCAAGTGAAATATGCCACACAGATTTCAGTGTATCACACAGAGAGAAAAGCCACAAATCTGCCAAGCATGACTGTGCCCAAGAGTCACAGAAACATGCTCACCAATGACTGCATTTATACTCCATCCCTTTTCATCACCCTCTGCTACCAATTGTCTCACTTACCAGAAGCCTCTTTGGAAATCAAAAGTGAAGCATAATGTGTAAGTGATGTCTACATATCCTTCAAGTAATACACATTAAACTAAGTCCCTAATGCCCTTTGGTTGTTTGTTTTCATTTCTATAATGCAGGAATATTCAAAGCATTTCACTTTCAGCCATCTATCAACTATCTGATTCTGACCACCAAATTAGTGCTTGTGGTGACTGTAGGATTCACTGTGTCCCCTTGTCTAAATATAAATTTATGGCAGTGGTGGAATGGCACAGAGCGGTTATCACATGACCTAAGTTCACATTAGACAGTGTGGGTACACCTGAGCCATTCCCTGAAATGCTCCACCAGGTGTATACCAACCCGAGTGTCGAATCTGTGTTCTTTTTTCGCTCCATCTGTCGGTAGTTATCACTGGCTGTTCAATTCTGAATACTGTTTTCCTGATGAGAAGCAGAGAACATCATGTCCAAACAAAAAGACGTGTTTCAGTTAAATAAGGGGAAGATGCCCTTGAAAGCAGTCTTAAACGCAAATTCTGAATAATTACCACAGCAGAACAAATGCACGTACTGCAACATCTAGTCCCTCAACTACTTGTGTGTGTCTGATCGACGAGCACCACAGTTCGCTCTCTGCAAACATTAAAAGCTTTGCATGCACTGAACAACAATCAATACTTCTGAAAATGAGGACTAGAAAGAATGGCAAGTAGGTCACAGTTAGCTTTCTCTCTGAACTCTCTATCATTTTTCCTCTTCAGCACTTTTTTTTTCCATCAACCAAAGTTCTGCTAATGACTTTATGATTGGCAGGCAGCCAGATGACGGGCAGTGGTCTCTGTGATGTGCATCGGGTGGAAAATTCTTCAGTTTACAACTCCTGTAAAGTGTGACTACAATCATCTTTGTATATTATTTGGAGACCAGGAGCAAATAAATGAAAGTGTACATTTGGAAAAAAAGAGGTCAGTGGCTCTTTCACTTGATAGAGGCATCAAAGGTCATATCATGTAGATATGCTGGGTTTGAACGTGCTTCTTTATCTCCCATAGGCTTCTACTGAGCTGGTACCAGCAGAGCATTAGAATGTTGGTATTATCATGTAATGACCTTCTTTCCTTTATAGTTTGCCTGGTTTGCGTCAGTGCTACTCACTGCCCACTCTGCCCATAGACCTTGCACTGGGATTACATCACACACATAAAATCAATTTCTAGACTCTGGTTAAGTTTTGCAAAGACATTCATTGCTTAAAATTTTATATTCTGGTTAATAATTGACCTAGTATGTAGTTTGAGGTGCCCTACCAACAGTTTAACATGTCTCTTTTATAATGGTGGTCTACTCAGGAAAGGCTTCTTGGGGATGTTTTCAGTTTCAGTGCCACAGTTGGACACTGGGACAAATTAGAAGCAAGGCTGACTGTTATCCAGCTGTGTTAATGAATTCATGATGAAAACATGACGCATCTTTGGTATGCACACTACCAAGAGACAGCTGCCCAGTTAAAACAGGGTCAACTCACTGTGTTTTTAAGGCATATTTCTCAGAAACTCTGCATTTATGTCTATTTTTGATCTACACTGTTGAATATAAATATACTGTACATGTATGCTGTCTATATACACTGCGTGCTAACTTAATGTCACACTCACACTCTGCCTGCATGGCTCAAAGCTGAATCGGATCCAGCCCTCAGGGTCACTGGCTCCCCACACCCGCCTCTAAACTCCTGTCTCGTTAAACATTAATGGCCAATATGAAACTGGATTCCTCTTGGTCTGAATGGGAGATAACTGCATCGGCAGGGCAATATGATAGCATAATCAGACGTAGACAGCTCCCAGTCCCTGACAGCTAGCTAGCTGGCTACACTGCTGGGGCTGAAGAGACAGACGCCTGAAACTAAAATGAAGGACAGGGGTGGGTGGTGGTGGGGGGGGTGAGGTATGTGTATGTGTGATTGAGAGTGTGTGGGTGTGTGGCGGTGCTGGTGGGGTAGAGATAAGACCTTAGGGAGAGGGAGATGGAGCAAGATCTGGGATAAAGAGAGGAATGTCAGTGAGAAACGAGGAAAAAATACATGAGGAAAAAGAAGGTGAATATCAGAGCCGGAGAAGCTAAGACAGAATAACTGGGTTTGTATAAGGAGAGAGGAGAAGAAAAGGGAGGCATGGAGGGAGTTCAGATATTCATCCACCTATTTTAAGTCTTTTTAAAAGGCAATGGAGAGTCACTGCACTCCGGCATACTGAGTGTAAAACTCCAGATACTTCCTCCACACATTTTCCCGTCTCTTATTATTAATGGAATCTGAAAATTTCTCCCAATACGGCGACGGTTCAACGGGCTACATCACCTTATCTGATATAATTTTTATGAGAGTCTGTCTCGAACCCGCTTATTGTAGACCTCACACTGTCTCTCATACAAGGACATTAATGGGAAGTTGATGTGCTTGTTAGCAAATACAAACTGGCACTAGCAAGCTGCCAGTTAGAGCTGTTGTGATGTACTTCTGTTGTTGTCAACCAACACGGAACGCCAGCTCTTGTTGAACGTATCCCTAATGCCTGGGAGTGTGGTGCAGAGCCTGTCAAGCATGTCTTTCTTTCCTCTTGCTTTCTTTCTCAATATTTTCCCCTTCCACTCAGTACATGACCTGCTCTAAAAACAGATGGTGAAAAGGAGTTTAGGGAGAAATAAGTTACAAGGACGTTGTTTGTGAATTTTAGAGCTGAGAGAAAAAAAAATGCCAGGGGGGACCTTACATCATTGGAGGAGAGGAAGGAGGAGAGTAAAGGAGGGGGGGTGGATGCTCCCACGGCACACAACATCTGCTACCTCGGTGTCTTTGAGCGTCGAGTCTCAGGTGCATCACTGAGCAGAATCTACATATCCCACCAAAACAGGCATTTATTGTATATAGCTGTTTGACACCACACAATGTCCTTTCATTCATGTTGGTTCTGACAGCCTGCTAAATGAGGCAGAAAGTTTGTATTTTAATTGGGACATTAGAGCTTTAATATGACACATTTAGATCTGAGTAATTTCACGTGGGATTGTGTTGCTCAGGAAAACGTTTTGTTCAGGTATTTTTCAAGCGTTATCAGAGGCATTGTTAGGGTCTTGAGACGCCGGGGGCTTAGCTCAGCATAGAAATCTTTCGATTTTCACCCTCTAATTGCATAACTTTCAAGTCATGTCAGACTGAAATGAGTATAAGATGCGAGACACAGTGCTCTACCCGAAGGGTCCGGTCAGGTGCGTAGGCTGGTGTTCACAACATGAAACCAAAATAAAAAGAGTGCAGTCTGAGTTCTCATTAAATTTCAGTATTGTTTTCATTTTCAGCAGCAGGAGTGAAACCTGAAGAAGAAAATGAGAGCCAGATGCTGATGAAGCCGTCATATGCTGGACTGCATGCTGCCAACGCTCTGTTTGGTTTTGACTCTTGACACCAGCCCCGGTCTCATAGCTTCTGCATCTTTGAACTATGACCAACTGTCTCATCTGATAATCCCCTCTTCCTATTAGTTCTTTTAGAGTCTCCTCAGCTCATAAAAATGATGCTATCGGCATATGCTAACAAAAGTCTAACCAAATACCTCATTTCCGACTTATAAATTGGGTTGTTCAAAGGCAAAGTGAGGTCATAACACTTTCTTTCTATGCTTAGCACATGTTGCATATTCATATCAGGCAGTGAGTGCAGCTCAACAGGACCCAAAAGCACGACACTCAGGCAGGCGGGTCAACGAAACACAACACAAAAGCTTGATTCCAGAAAGGCACAAACTGCAGGAGCAGGCTGAGGAGTAATCCAAACAAACAAACAAACAAACAAACAAACACAGGAGAAGTGCAGACTACTGAACTAAGAGTGAAACAGGTAGAAAGCCGACAAGAAATTCTGACCATACAACCTCTAAATACACGAGAGGGAAGACTAACGAGGGACAGGTGAAGCTTATTCACGATCACAAGGGCGGGAAATAGACAAAGGCAGGAAGTAAAACTAAACACGACACAAGGACAAATTCTTTCAACATAAAACAGGAAACAAGTGAAGTGAAGTCTAAAACCATGAAAATCAATGTTTCTAAAACTGAATAAGTTTTATTTAAGATGAAGCTGTAATCACATGCAATATATATCATATACTGTTTTTGAGGTCTTTAATGCACCACCAGAATCACACATGATAACATAACATCGGCACTGGTTTTAATTGAGATTTAAAATGAAAAAACAGATCTGCACAAAGTCACCTGTCCATAAAAAGTTATTTTCAACAGAAATATGTCAGTCAATCTGTTCTGCTATCTAAATGGGTTTTATATACAAACCAAACTTTACAATCACATTGCACTTTTGACCTTTTGACTCCATTGAAATCAGGCATATACAAAGAATCAGACACAAACATGGACGCAGACATGGAGGTGCTCCTGCAGTATAGCACAGGAAACAAAATATGAAGTTAAAAGGTGAAAAATAAAAACTCAGAAAAGCTAAAATCAAGAGCTGTTTGGTGTTTGCACATACTGGAGTTGTTGTTCATATAGATAAACAAAATCGAATTCCCTCCTCTGCAGTGAACCCTTATAGATCTCTTTACTCTGTGTTAAAGTGTGTCATTGACTCTTAACTGCAGTCAGTGTGCAAAGGTGTGAAAAAATATTCAGAGTACAAGAGAGCGCAAACTGGATACATGAGTGAGAAAATAACAGTTTTGGCCCATAGCAAATGGTACCAAAAGGCAACATTTTCAATTAGAAAAGTTATTCCAGGTTTATGTAGAAATGAGTTCAGTGAAAGTGTAAAACTCAAACAAGCTGAAGAGAGTACAAGAGAGATGATACCCATCAAAATTTGACGCAGTAGTTCGTAGAGGTTAACTGTAACAGGCGCGCAGAAAGAGCAAAGCATCAAGCTATGAAAAAAGTCCTTTACAAAAGGTTTCCACGTGACGAGGCCATAGGCGGTGCTCCGTATCTCTGATCAGACAAATACGCTCACATTAGGGGACCGTGACTCACAATATGCTCACTGTTGATCCCCTGATATATGATATATATGTCATATATTCACCTGGCCACACCGCAGATTCTTTTCCCTTTGATCAAGAGTCTGCATCAATGCTAACATGTGTGATGTTTACCACGATCACCATCTTTGTTTAGCGTGTTAGCATGCTAACAGAGTACAGCAGAGGCTGACGGGAATTCCATCAATTTTGCATGTATTTGATCGTAAATCAAAGTACTGGAAAGATGAAAGCTCTGAGACTTAAATGTAATGATGATAGTGTACATGAGAGGCACAAATGGAGGTTAACCAGTGTTTGTGACACGATAACACTTTGATCTTTGCGTTCATTCATTCATTTACATTCAAAATGTGGAGGCTCCATCATATTTCTTTTGCAGCGCGATAGTCGCTGATGCAGTTGCAGAGTTTCTCTATCGGCCACTGGATCAATTTCAGTTCTGATCATCCAGACAGCCAGATCCCTGACAAGAGGGAGCAGAGTTCAGTCCAGCCAGCTAACTAATTAGCAGGAGTGGAAGTCTGTCTTTAGAGGGCTTCCATCCAATAAGGTAACAAGGATAAAGTCGTGCTTTTAATCACAGCCGCCTAGCAGTAATCACTTAGGTCGTTTGTACAGTATGTTTCATTAAGATGTGGATATTGGGTTATAGCTCTGTATTGATTCAGGTGTGAAACTGAGGAGGTTGCTTAAAGTTTGGAGACTTTGTACCATAGGATGTCGTCTCATGTAACTGCATTTTTATAAACTATAATAACCTGAACATGGTTCCATCGCTTTCTTTCTCATCTGCCTCTCTCAGTGTGAATTATCACCAGGTTTTATGTTTGCTCTCTGCTGTGCTACTGTGTAAATTATATATCATATTGTTAATAGCTGTTAGATATAAATTATCCTTTCCAAATTAGTGCAAATTCATTTTGATGACATCATTATACAGTACCCACAACTCTGATTGCCATCCTCACAGTGTGCATCACACATTCCATAATTCTTCAGTCGTTAGCACAAACTGAAACTCAAATGTATTATGCATCAGAAGCCTTGTGTTGAAAGATAAGGGATGAATATCTCACCCATCACAGGAGGAAGTTTCTTCACGGCTAATGAGAAAGCATTACGTAAACTGGCAGAAAAGTGAGCAGGACTCTAAATGCATGTTAAAAAGCCTCCTCTTGCTGGAAACTAATTAGTACAAATGCAATGCATTTAAGCAGGAGGAAGACTGTGTTTCCTGTGCACAACCCCATGTTTTATTAATATCAAAATCACACACATCTCTGGACCCAGTCTGTATAGAAGCATGCTACCAACACACATAAACACATGCATTTAGCTATTATGGATAATCCTGGTATGTTGTTGGAAAGGTAGGCTGAATTGAGATTGGTGGTGGTGTCAAACTGTCCTCGTTATTTAATAAAGCAAAACCTTTTTAATAATGCAAAAAAAAAAAAAAAAGTTCTCAAAAAGGCACGCCGTTGTGCTTTTGTGTGTCTCAGTTTGTGCAAGAGTCTGAACTCGCAGATGCATGAGTGTGTCACTCTCTGCTTTTCGGTGCTTTTCGCCCCCCCCCATGACAGCCGAGCCAGCACGCAAGAGCGACAGTGACAGATACAGAGAGGGAGTTAAAGAGAGTTTCTGTTTAATACAGTGATCTAACCTGTCCAGGGGCCCCATACAACCTTACATCGGCTCTCTATGGTGATAAAATCTTTGAACAATCACTGGTAAGCATTTACTCTCTGACAGTCAAAACTTACATTTAGTCTGAGTCTCGTACTGCAGGAAGAATGAAATATGCCTCAACAACTTGTCACACGTTGGGGCACACTGTCGAGGGGTGACTCCAGTCGACTGATCGTTACTTCGGGGCTACGGTTACGGATTGCTGCCTTGCTGGCGTGGGCTGCAATGATTAGTGTGATGGAAGGAGCTCTTCAGTTAGCAGGAAGAGCAGCACAAAGGTGAGTTATTATAGACATTATGGGCCATCAAGTGAGACTTTTAAATGTTTGTTATCCAGCAACAACCCCTGTATTTGTGTTGCAGCATATTTGCACAGCAGCAACATCAATAGCATTCTTATTTGCATGTGAAAGGCTAACTGACAATAGGCTTAAAGCACAATCCAATAGACTTTCTAAAAGGCGTTATCATGACTACCTCTGGCCATAACTAGTAATTAGACTGCATTGTTAACATTACAATACAGTGCTATGGTACAATAACCAATTTTGGAGCATACAATGAATTGCAGTCTTACCTGTGTAAATAGGTGTAAGAACTTACTATCCATAAGCGTAACCAGGGTGGGAAATTAGCACTGGCGGCAAGAGACACATCATGCATGGCTGCAACGACACAGACTACACTGAATGATTTGGAGGCAACAAGTTCAACAGCAACTATGTAATTTGTTCTTTCCCTCTGGAGGAAGATGTATAAAGCTCCTATGAGGCTGAACGACCTAAACTGTAAGTGCCTGTATCAAAACATCACACTTTCAAATCCTGACCTTTGTCGGTCTGACCCTGATTAAGGTTTTGATTAAGTTTGGACAAAAACGATTTGCATAGGTTTATGGAGCAATCGTAAAAGAAACAAATACTGACTTTTGGTAGGAAGGGAACGCAAAGACAGCTCCACAAACAGCGTTCTGTTGACCCTTTGTTTCCTCCTTCGCCCCTAATTCCCTCGACCGCAGGAGAGTTTTGTCACTTTGACACTGAAACGTATGTTATTGGGTGTTTTCTTGATTTGTTTGTGTTTATTGCATGTGTTTTCTTAAGCTGCAGTGTGTTAAGCTGTTAGGGACACTGTAAAATCATGCTACCACACATGAGACAACACCAGAAAACACATCATTATATAAGGCAGGGTTTGGTCAGGTAAATCAGTCTGGTCCTGGACCTCGGTCAGACACAGCTCACCCTGACATGTTTGCTATTTTGAAAATTGGAAGTTTTCTGGGTTTGAACAATGTTTAGCAGCACAGCAGGAGCTACTAACATCTGACCAACCAGGTGGCTGCTTGTAAGGAGGTTAATATCTGTAAATCCACGGCTTGATTCGGCAGCACTGTAATCCAACCACAGTCATCATGTACTCTCAGAGCAGGGATTCACTCAGCAACATAATGCTTCCCATCATATTGCAAATCAACAGGGTATCTTCAAGTTATCATTCCTGTCTGTTGACATGACATTAATGACACGGCCACGTCAATCACTCGGTATCAGACCTTTGAATTATCCACCGAAAGGAGCATCCACCCGTCAGCCTTGGGTGGTTGCACACAGTGTCACATTAATGTTTTCATGAGTTATTTGCCAGCTGTTGTCACGGTGCGAAGATTTGGACTGACCAGGTACCTGCATATTTAAGTGAGATTGTGAAATTTAGGTAGTAAATCTCACAAGTGGAGAGTGCCAACATTTTGCTGCATTTCATACAAACTCTGCATGTGAGTGTGTGATACTGCGGAGAGACAAATACCTCAGTCATGACTGTGCATCTACAAGGCCGACTCCAAGAAAATTGGTGAGCTGTTTAAAACTTAAATAAAAACTGAATGCAATCATTTGCAAATGAACTGTTTACTGTTTTTTACAAAGTGTTCCTGAGCCCATGTGGTAATATCCTCTCTCCAATCATGTGTTCACAAAGTCGTGAACCTCTTTCATGCTTGCTTGTGAACGACTGAGCCTTTCCAGGATGCCCCTTTCATACCCAATCATGATACTATCACCTATTACCAATGAACCTGTTCACCTGTGGAATGATCCAAACAGGTGTTTTTGGAGCGTTCCACATCTTTCTTTTGTTGCTTCTGTCCTAAATCAATGAAGCTGATGAAATAAAGCATTAAATATATTGTCTTTGTACTATTTTCACTTGATTTCAAAGGATTTGCAAATGATCACATTCTGTTTTATTTATGTTTCACACAGCGTCCCAACAGGCCAGACAGGGAGAAAGTAAAGTGACAATAAATTTAGTTAAAGAATAATCATGATCAGTTCCAAAGTAAGCCTCAATTTTCAATCAGTTCTGTTCTTCATCAGTGTGATCCATGAGGGCAGAGACATGATGAGATAGCATGATGAGAGGGTGCCATTTCACAGCATCCCGCTGCTCACGCTGCTAACACAGAGGCCTTTAAATAGCATGTAATTGAATTTTTCAATCGAAATAGCCTGTAGAGGTTGGCATTGGTCACACACATCTTTTGTTTGTACTCTGATGGCTGTCGGTGCTCTGCCATGTTCATGACATGTTAAAAGAAGTGGAAAATCAACTTGTAACACTTGTAATTATGCTAAAAGGACATTAGCACCTAAACACCTAAAATTTTTAGGTGTTTGTGTGTGGCTGTTTGAGATCAGAACTGACTAGCGTGGTGACAAAAAGTAGAAAAGTATGGCTGCAGAAAATAACTGCAGCTGCAGAAAATAACTAGAATTACACCTCAATGTTGATTTGAAGAGTATGTGACAGAAAGAGGAAGCACGTCACATAACATTTGCAAGTGACATGAAGTGCTGGATGTGAGTGCGTGTGGGCATGTTTGTGTCTGTGTATCTGTGTGTGCAGTGATCTTACATAAAGTTTGTACGTGTATGTATCTCCACATTGCCCATATCATATTCCCAGCTCAACACTGGTGCATATCGATTAGGGGTGCCCTCACCTCCAGCTCAAACAAACTCCCAGCATGTGTGTGTGGGCAGCAGCGAGGCAGCTCAGAGTGAAAGATCGCTCAGACAACAACCTCCGAGGTTCTCCTCTTTCTGACATTCAGCAGAACTGTAGTTGACTTGTGTTTCCTCCCCATGCCTCATTGCCATTCTGCAGAAAAGAGCACTGGATGCCGACAGCCTTTAATGTTCATGTAATTGCAGTGTGTTTAAAGACGACATTCAACTTAATGGCTGAATGGGTGGTTTTGTGCAGCCTATGATTTCAGGTTTTCTGGCTGTTTTGAAGTCTAGCTTGGGGGTCTATTTGACATATTTGCCAGAGACAACAGATTCTGACAAACTTTCGGGCAGCACTGCATCAGCCTACTCAGTAGCCTGCTATAGTAATGTGACGGAAAATGCTCCCTGTAACTCAATAGTTGTTTATATTATATATCATGGGGGAGGATGTCATGAAGCAGACAAAGGCGAATGAGCTATTTCACACCCCTCAGCAGATACAGATACAGTGTCTGTATGAGACGCACCAGGCTTTCAACTAAGTCCACTTCAAATCCATCCCAAAGCTGGCTGTACATCAAGGGCCTCGCCAAGCTATTGCGTGTCTGCCCCATAGGGGTCAAAACTTGTGTAATTTAAAAGTTTTAGGATTTTGTTACTGCTGCTGAGTCTCTCTGTTTGTGTGTTTGGGTGTTTCTGTTTCAATCAGAGCATGGCGACCTAGTTTCCTTCTCCCGCCTACTCACCTGCACACCTGCTGTCAATCCACTCATCAACTGCACCTGTTGCTTGCAGTATACAAACCCTGGTCCTTCACTCTAGTCTTCACCAGATGTTCATTGTGTCAGAGTGGGGCTACAGTCAGCTGACTCTCCTCATTCCCTGCGCTTTCCTCTTGCTGTCTTTGAACCTGCCTAATCCTATTTTACCTGTGTTTCAGCTTCATTGTCTCCTGCTGCCTTCCTGATTTTCATGCTATGCCCTGATCCTCATCAATCTCCAGTGCTCCTTCCTGCAGATTCCAGCCACTGCCTGCCCTTCTCCACTGTTTGCTTCTGATTCACAATACACAATCCAGCAAGCCCTGCTCCATCCATTCCACCACTAACTAGTCTTATAATAATTTGCTCTTGGTCAAACTTTTGCACGGTCCCCAAGTCTTAGCTCCACTTTTGGTGTATCTATCTAAAACTACATTTAATTATTTAGTGAAACCACCAAGTATTTAACCAAACCAGAGCATTGACACAAACTAGGAAGTGTTGCCTCAAAGACTTTCCAACACTCCTCACATTCCATCAGCTATTGTTAATATATGTCACTCATGTAATCACCACTGTTTGTGTCGCGCTGAGTGTCTACTGAGAGGGGCTGATTGCCCCATTGTCTGCCTTAGTCTAGGTGTTCATTTTCATTAATTTTTCATTTTGTGTTAGCCAAATAATTTAGAGCCATTACATTTAGCATAATAAAGAATTTCATCCTTTGTGTATTGATTATATACATTGAGCCCAAACTTACCTGCCACTGACATCCATTTTTCATCTCCCTTTCATCCTGCTGCCACTTTCATTGCAGTCATGGTTTTGGTTTGTCTGCATTATTGCTGTACAGGTTGACTGTGATCATGTGAAGCGCTCTGATGAAAGGAACCAAAAAGATAGATGTGACAACAGCTGACTCTGTTTTGACAATTCTCCCCCTTTTGCACATAGACTTGCTAATCATCCCCAAACCAAATGTTTTGCTCAAACTGCTACACCAATCTACACCTCCAGTGATTCCAGCTGTCTTCACAATCTGCATGCACGCCATGGAAACATTTACAGCTTCACGTTCAACAGTTACCTTCAAAGTCTTGAAAAACAGGCTTCATGTAGAAATGTTTTATCTGTAAATAAGTCGAGGTTTCTGGTTGAGGTTATGGTTTCTATGGATGAGAATCGGCTGAAATTTTAGCTTAATTCAGAGGAAGTGATTCACGATTCGTCTTTTGATAATATGACTGTTTTTCACTTTAGCTTTGCCTCATTCAAAATTCTCTTTTACACCTGCAGCTTCGAAAATTGTTCTGTTGCGCAATGTTTGTGTCTGTGCTAATCACAGGGATCGTGCAGCACTTCATGGGTAACTGTTCCTGCTTGAACCTTAGAATCAGTGTCTAAGTATTACTAACCATCTGTAAAGTGCAGTAATTTTGCATCTTTATGTGAGGTGCTGTCTGGGCTAAATTGAAACAAGTAGGCTTGAATGAATCACTTTATGTAACAATTATAGATTCGGGGACTTTTTCGAGCAGTTTATTAGAAATAATTCATGTTTTAATTTAATTTATCTGTTTTTATACCAATTAACTTTCTCACTCGTCGGCCTCCTCATGGTTTGATTTCTCTGTGAAGCTCTTTAAACAATGAAAATGTCATGTACTCATATTCTTATACATTAATCAAATCTGCTTATGCGCATGGTGATTAAAATGTAATCTTCTCACTGTGAGTTATACAAACTAATACAGTCATCTGAAAAGTCATATATAGTCTACTCTTTAAACATATGCCTAATTGCCTTTCAATAGACTGCATCACTTTATCTTTTCCAAATAGCTGCAAATGGTTCATAGATGGGTTTCAGTTGAATCTGTTTTGCCCTGCAAGTGAACCTGGATTGTGGTGGTTTATCTCAATACAATATTTACATGCTATGTGGATGTTGTAGGAGTTATTGGTCACCATAATCATTCGTCTTCTCCATACTGGCTGGGATGAACTTCAAGATGCGTCAGGGCAAAATGAGGAACAAAGTAGTGCATGCTTTGATGGCATTAATGGCTGCGACTCAGGTCTGAAACACATTGACTTTAGACATACAGTAAGCCAGATTCATGGCCTTAAGTTTTCTGCTGTAAATGCCTGAGCAGAAATAACATTAGATGACAACTTAACTGCCCCCTTTGTATCTGAAAAAGAACCCCATCTGTTGTTTTCTTGTAAATATGCAGCAGTTTGCTCAAACATACTGTGTGCACCTGTACATTTTGGCCAGATTTAAATACCTACAGCTGCATTCATAGAAATCAAAATGATGAATTCCAGTTGAGGAACCGTAGAGTGGTGCAAATGCACAGCAGACATACTGTACATATAGTTACTCTGTGTGTCTCGTACACTTAACCATAGTGGCACTTTGCATGGTTGGAGTCCCCAGTGACCGCTGCCAGAAGGAGTCCATGATGGGGGAAATTTATAGCTCTGCTGACAAAAGGAGAATCAATAAGCGATTATGTGGGTACGGCGCAGCATGATGTTATCACCCCCAGGGCATAACACACTATGCATTCACAAACACAATCAGCACACACAATACACACTCAATGTCTTCTTTTTGCAATACAACACAAAACAGGTGAGTAGAAGAGAGGTTGTCTCAATAAAAACACAATACAGATACGGTTGATGTGGCAAAGCACTCAATGCATGGTAATGGATCCCACTGTTAGTCATGGAAACTGCCTTGAAACCCCAGGACCACCGCAGCCCCTGCAGGCCGAGCCCCAGGTCTTCGCTCGGTTTGCTTTAAAGGCTTTGCTCGGTCCCTCTGAAAAAAAAAACCCAACTAACAATGGCAGACTTCTCTTCCCTCCTGGGTGCTGATTTCACATTCACGTCCATTATGCATGAATGTCAATGGATGCAGTGAATCAATGCAAAACAGAATAATAAATCAAGTATTTCGAGGGTTCTTCCTGCCTTAAGCAATGCAGGAGAGAAAACTGAATGCCGCAGCCTGCTTGGCAAAACAAGTTATTTTGGTGGGAAGGCGGGCCTGATAGCTCGTATTGAAGAAATGTGGATGTTCGCTTTCAGATGGTCCGCAGCCTCGGCATGAACACTGATGGCTTTTTGTAAAACTGCAACTGGTGTGTTAATTTAGCCTCAGACCAGGTATTAACTTCCTTGGCGGTGGTAACTGATAACATATGAACACATGCATGCCTCATTGTCTCAGCATCCTCAGTGCATTTGGATATCTTCAGCAACTTCAAATGATGAGGGCGTTGGTGCCTGTCTAGTTCTGAGTGCACATCTGTTTCCCTGACAGGCAGAAAACAGAGAAGAAAGGGAGATGGAGGGGAGTGGGTGGAGGATGAGCTGAAGGGGGGTACAGGAGAGGAGATACCCAGCGGCTGACTGCTAGTATCATGAGAGTTCAACAAAGCACAGCATGGCCCTCCAGCTGGAGTTCAGAGAGAAGCGTCTGCGCAAGTTTGTGTGTCTTTTTGGACATTCGTCTTGGAGTGTGTACGTGTGTGTGAGTTGATTGTCTACTGATGTTTATGCCGGCATGTGCGAGTGTGTGCGTGTACTGTAGTGTGTGCATGTGTGTGTGAGACGGACAGACACATCACGAGGGGTGGCAGGTGTGAGCCGTGGACCACAAATGAGGCCACTGACTGACGGCTCGTCTTTGTGGCCAAGCTTGCCCCAATTTATCCTCTCTCCCTCTCCCAGACTTCAAGCCCTATTTCACTTTGATGGACAATATGTCCTACTTCCCTGCAACACTCGGCTGCTGTATAATTAAATGTCAAATAGCTGTTACCCATCACTCGGACTGAGAATGTATTATTTGTGGCAAATAGAGCACTAAATAGGAGAATTCTGACTTATTCACAGCGTCTGTGCTGTTGCATTGATTGAAATATTGAGGACAATTGTGTTGCTGCAAAGCCTTGTTGCAGAGTTAGTGTCTATCCAAATTTCAAATCAAAGCTTAAACTTTGGTTGCTAGAAGGCAATGTCAAGCAGCTGTCTATACTCATGCTTCAGTATATCACATCTAAAGCTCTGGTTTAAAAGAGAGTCCATATCATCATGTCACTGAGAGAAAAGATTTGAAAAAACAGATGTTTTGACTGCAAACTACAGAACATATACAGATGTGTGAATATAGTGTACACTATGTAGGATTGCTGTGTAACACACCCACTGTGTTGAACAGGGTTGTGATGTGGTGACTGTGAAGGCCGAACATGTTGTGGGGTAGTCTGATAGGCTTCTATAGACAACTTCTTCTTACTCCCAACACTTCAAACGACATATTACAAAGAACAAGAGGGTGGTGGGATGGGTAAAGCACAGGACTTTATCCCAGGAGACCGGGGTTCATGTCTTGTGTGAAACCAAAAGTAAATGTTGACTTATTTTGTAAGTGAAGTAACGTAACGTACGTAATGGAACTTAATGTAGTTAACAAACCTTTTCCAAAACCTTAGCATGTGAGTACTGAGTACTGAGTACTTTTGGTGCTAAATCTAATCAAACTGCAACATTACATAACATTAACCATGTGATTATTATTGTTCTCGACAAGCAATATGATAAATTCCATCTTGCTGATGGAAAGGACACGCATGAGAGCGGTGAGACTGAACCACACAGTGCAACTGTGGGCTGTTAAACCAAAACAATGACTTGCATGATCTGTTGTTAATATGAATTTATTGGCAAGCGCCACTTTAAATGATTGCGAGTGATAATTAAATTTCGCTTACATTTTAACTGATTGTTGAACACGGTACTAACCTGACATGCCAGGTGGTTTGATACACAGAACCATCTGGGGAGTTGGTGGAAACAACTTGGCAGGTGATTGGATGAACCATCTGTCTATCAACTCTGTCATAGGCCAACTTCAGCCAATTGGATCATTCATTGGATCAACCATGTGTCATTGTAGGACAGCAAAACTCATTGGACATTCATTGGTCCCAGCCACTGTGCTTTAGCCATAAGCGCATAACTTTTACATTTACAGTTTCCTTCCTCTTTTTAACTCCTTCCCTTTTTTACTAGTAATTTTGTGCTACGCTCCACCATTCCTTGATGCGACAAGTTGTATCATTCCTAACATAGCCTGAATTTAATCCATTAGTTTAATTTATCATTTTCTTTAACAAGGCCGTCACCTTCATTGTTTCCTAGAGGGATATATGAGGGACATGTAATATCAATGAGAAAAATAGATGGAGGCAGACATCATTTTACACAGGGAAGGTCGAAAGTGCAACGCGCAATTTACAGCTGAAGCTCTTACATAAAGCATAGTGTCGATTTAAACAGTATCTAGGGTGACAAAGCATTGACAGGGACTTTACACATATCAATAAACATTAAATATTGCTTGTAGTGTGAAACATCATAGTGCTGTCAAGCACAGCAGAGAAGCAGCACAGCATGACAGCTTGGAGACCTTGGAGAATAGTGTGTTATCATTCAGCCATCTAAAATAGGCAGTTTGCTACCATTGTTTTAATATGCTGCATATAGGAACATTAATAGCACAGGAGCTGATGTAGAATTTGGACTAAATCACTCATCTTGTTTCCAAAGAAGTGACATACATCACAAAGTATTGATCAGACCGTACCCTCAGTGTTCTGGAAATAACTCCACAAAACCTTTTTACTTTAAAGTGTAGCTCCTGTTTTTAAAAAGCATTACTATCATCCACTATGAGTGCATCCACCACGAAGAGCCTTAAAAATATGTCTTCTCTTAATGCAAAACATGTGTCACCGTCCGTCCTTGTTGTGAGCAAATGCAACCATCCCACAAATGTTCTACATTTTTAATGCTATGCATCCTGCTCTGCTGCTAAGCGTTTTCTCCCAGCCAGCCTTTAATTTCTGCACTCCAGACTGTGTGGAGAAGTGTTGTGGTTGAGGAGAGATGGCGTGTATTAGAGTGTGTGTGAATGAACGTCAACACGCAACAGAAAAGCAATGTTGTCACAGTTTTATCGGCTAATTTAAAATCTGGCCAAGACATCAGTTGAAAATTAGCCTTTTGGCTAACAGTGGCACATTTGCAGTGATGTTGATCAATGTGCATCCTCCCTGAACATAAATCAATAAAATAGAAATATGCAAAATATGGCATCACAGCACACAAGTGCATATGTATGGGTGTTATCCAGGAACTGAACTCTACATGCGGCTGGAGGCTGGAGTCTACCATAGTCTTAATAATCTCAGAGTCACTGTCTCTATCCACAGGATGGCTTTGGGTCAAATGTCTCTGTGGTCATCTTTGACAGGCGAATGTGCGTCAGTGCTGAGAGACAAGTGTGTGACAGATCTGTATTTGGTTTTCATTATGTTGAAGACATAAGAATCCTCTCACCCTGCTCTGATCAAAGGCAGTCTAAGAGACAATTTAACCACCTTGTAGATGTCAGTGTGACAATCTGGACTGCTTGTATCTATTGTTTGGACCAAGTCATACACAACAGACACTGCCAAGTGTTTTCCTGTTTGCTGTAAGCTCATCCATTCTCTTACAGTGCAGTCTCTGTCAAGTTGCAAGGTGATTTTTGGGATGTCTTCTGATCCATGAAAGAGCTCCCCCCAAAATTCACTGGACTGTAACTTCACTCTTAACTTCACGTGAATTATATGCACCTTCACTCCTTCACTGACATTCACTCCGAGCTGCTTTAACAAAGCAAAATCCTCCACATAGGAAGACATAGGACATGTGTGTTTAGCCTGATGAAATGTTGGAGGAAAGCATTACACAGAGCAAGTGGGCGACTGGACTTTTCAGCCCGGCGTAGCTTGTTTGTTCGCAGTAGCTTGTGCCACATGGTGCGCTCCGTACTCTGTTGGCATTTATCAAACAATGGATGATTGAAATTCGCCAAGCCTATATCAAACACACCTGTTTTGCTAGATGTGGATGTCAGTGACATAGTTTTGTTGTAGACGGCAGAATGCCAAAGTAGCTGCCTAATGTCTGTAGTTTTCTGGACATCTCTAATAGTAGGTCACTTCATTGGGTCAAATGTGTTGACAAGAAACGCAGGTAGTTGATAAGTTTGTAGTGATGACCAATGATGGTTGCTGTCGTCTTCTTTTATGGTGGTTGGCATCCGTAAGTGTTGCATTTACCCCGTCTGCTGGATTGTCACAGCTTCACTGTGTAAACCGTTTGCAGCATCCATCCAAAGTGATCCCATTCATGTCAACAATGCATACCTATGCACCAGTTACGTGCACCCCTGGTTACAGGCAAAGGCATCTTATCACGTTTTCCCAGCTTACAGCATCTCCACCACACACATACACCAGCTGAAGTTTAATGAAGTGAAGGAAATGCCATGCGTTCTGTGTCTAATTGAAGGTAAGCAGATGGTTGTGGGCTTTCATAAAGGGAACTCAACATCAGGTGCAGAGACGCTTTGACGAATATCCCATCAGGAACACGAAGAGGAATGTGAACAAATCTCAGTTCCGTTAGATCAGACACAGGCAGGCCCACACCCAAGAGGGAGCCTTCTAATCGATACTAAAACAGTGAGAACAAGTCCAGGTCAAGACACAGGAGAGCGATAATGAGAGAGGAGAGAAAGAGGCAAGGAGAGAGAAAGTGAAGATGAGGAGGGGCGGGCAGGTGAAAGTGGGAGACAGCAGTGAGAATAAGAGAGAAAGGGATTCGAGATAGAAGAGTGGGTGAGACAGAATGGAGAATAGAAATGCAGGCTTTTGGCAGGGGCTCTGCGCCTGAGCAGCGTGGCTGAAGATCCAGTATCTGTCAATTTAATTGTTTTAAACAGCGTTAAACAAGTGCTCATGTTGCCTGGAGATATGTGACATAATCAGAGCTGCAGCCCGTGTGAAAGACTTCAGAGAGTGACTGAAGAGACGGGCAGGGGGCCGTGACATTTAGCCTTCTAACATCTCTCGTGAAAATGAGTTGCTTTTCTTCACACCCTAAATCCTGATAAGCATAAATCCTGATTCAGTCCCTCACTAATTAAATCCATATTTAAGAAGTGGATGACAAATGCGACTCTAGAAAACGTGGATAGTGATACAGACAGCCACAGGTTAAGCTCCAGCACACTGTCCCTTTTTCCCCTGGAAGCCTCAGCAAGTTTGGCCTTTGATCGTTATTTGGTCTTATATCTAAGGTTGCTGCTGTGGTGAGGTAGTTCTTGGAGCAGTACACAGCTTATTAGATTTTGCAGGAGGAAGCACTCTGCTCTTCCTGAAAAATGAGGATTAAATTGTCCTGCAGGAAAGGCTGAATTGCCCCTCAATTGATGTGGTTACACAGCCGGGAGTACATAGCGTGCCTGGCACAATGCACACTGTATCACTACGGATGGGTCCCTTATGGACGAGCTAATGTGGCTTCTTATCAACATTTGATCCAAATTGCATCATGTTCTTTTAATGAGGTTGCGATTCAGCTCGGGGGTGTGTTTCTCAGAGATTGGAAAAATAAGTCAGGCTCACACATGTACACTGTGATGTACAGATAACATACGTACTCAATGGCCAACACATGCTATACTGCCTGTTTTGCACTCACACAGGAAAATATGCACTTGCATTCTGATTTTTTTTTCTCGTTTTGTTACAAGCCCACCTATGGACAGACGTTGGACCAATCAGGTTGCTTTATGCTCAGGCGGGCACGTCAGATCCTCTGCAACCTGCAATTACCCTGCTCGGCTTAGACCTGCAGAGACACACACATATATACTGTATATACACACACCGCACCATTGTAGACATTATTATCACCTACAGTGCATTTAAACATAAAAAAAAAACATCAAAGCCTGTCCAGACATTCATTTTATTTACACCCACTAAGTACATCATCTAGCCTCATTTAGCCCCTTTAGAGAGACACATGGTTGGACAATTAAGCCATGCCAACAGTGGGCTATTCATTCTTCCGGAGGATTTATGCCTGAAGCTTTTTGGCAACACTTTGGATTGGAGATAAAGAACTGGCGCACACAAAAACTGAGCAAACAGATTTAGGATTCAATGTGTAACACCGTGTTCTGAGCTCAGCTTCAAAAGGTCTGCGTGCATGCGAATTTGTGTGCATTGTACACCCACATGTATGTGTGTGCATGCCTGTGGGTGTGCATGCATGAATCCAGGCCATTTGTTTATACATATTTATTTGTGTACTAAAATATGTTGGAGCATTATCATTCCTCAACACCTTTTCATCCCAATTGACAGAGCTAGCTAAATAATGCTGAGCACTGGAGCACAAAATACATTTAGGAATCCATGCAAGTGACAATAAATTAGCTAAAAATAACTTGAATCTATACCCTCCATTAAACATACCAGCTGTACATTAGCAATGACTGCAGAACGTGTTTATTTACAACGAAATGTCACATAATTCTACTTGTGAGGCACCCACTCAACAAGACACCAAAAGCCATATGTTCACCAGTTGCTGTGATGCTGAGCCATACCTGCCAAATGCGGTTTCTAAAAATATGGACGGCTCCAAAGGCAGAGCATTCACACACATACCGCCTTCAAACTTTCTCCGCAAAGTCCCTCATAGTCCTGGCTCGATATAATGGCTCCCATCTCGGATAAACTTTCCCTAACACAGCAGATGGCAATGATTTAC
Source organism: Chaetodon trifasciatus (assembly GCA_037975065.1). Lineage (NCBI taxonomy): Eukaryota > Metazoa > Chordata > Actinopteri > Chaetodontiformes > Chaetodontidae > Chaetodon > Chaetodon trifasciatus. Next base: position 1,931,340 of record JBBMOE010000006.1, read on the forward strand.
ATCTAAAACAACAGCCTTATCTGCTGCTCATGGCTGCTGCTGGAGGAGCGATGGGTTCAAATGGCATCCTTTCCCCCACTCCTCAGCCATGCCCTGAAGGGAGAATACACACACACACATCTGTTATTGACCTGCAAACTGGCTAATGAGGAGCAGGCGCTGGACATGTATCTCAACGCTGGTGCAAGCAAGTGTGTGTGTGTGTGTCTGTGTGTGTGTGTGTGTGTGTGTGTGCGTGGAAGTTGTTGTCCAGGGGAATACTGAGATGCTGCAGCGATGCTTCTCCTTGCAGCGAATAGGCAGTTAGGTACAAGAGAGGCCACCTCACATATGGCAGAGTTTTACTGTCACACAGTATGAGGCTTGTGTGCTGTCATAGAGAGTACGCTGGTAAATTACAAAGCATTCACAGTGTGTTGGAAACAGCATTGACATCTACATCAGTCACTGTTTCTTGCTTTAAAGCTGCATTAATTAATTTGTTTGAGCACTTGGGGTCAGCAAAACAATCCAAAAACGCGACACTGACACATTATGACCTTATAAAGTTGTAATGAACTTAGCAAACAGCTAATTTACACACCCAGCAGACAAAGAACAACTTTATTTGGATTTGTGTTTGCGACAGCCTGATCGATGTAAGTCCAGTACTTACTCACCTTAAACGCTATTCTGCTCTCCAGCAACTCCTGGGAAAAATATGTCTCTAATTTGCTATATGCTCCATAATTAGCAGTCACAAGGAGCTCAGTCATTGTTCCTAGTGCCAAAAGGGTAGCTGCTCCGGGGGTAAAACAATACACACAATAACCCAGGAACAGCTGGGGTAGAGAACAACTGCTTCTATAACTCATGTACTGCTTCATTCACACAGAAACGAACATCGGATGCCATCCTTGTCATTATTAGACTGAGGGGAGGCCATTTCCTAATTACAAAGCTTTAAGTTGGCCTGCCAAGTAGTCAAAAACAAGAACAAGCTGAGAGCACAAGGGGATGAGTGAACGAGACAGAGGGAGAGAGGGGCACACTTTTATTTTCTATTTGTTTCACTGCAGGTTCCATTGCTGTAAAACACTTGGCAGATTGTTGCCACTTCAGAGACGGACACTCTACAGTTCTCACTTCTCCTTTCGATCTCTGTCTCCTTTGAATCCACTCATTACGTCCGTTGAAACAACAGTTGTGCAACAGGAAATACAAAGAACAGAAAGACTCTTGTTGTGTCCTCGTGTGTGAAAACTGGACCGTAAAATCATTAGTTCTTCAGATGTGCTTGACTAGCAAAAAAGAGTGTGCAAAAGGGACTGCATTTACACTTAACCACTGTATGTGTGGAAATGTGTGAAGACAAGGAAGCTGTTTATCTCACTCGTAGTCCATCCGTGTGAGTCATCCATGTGTTATGTGTATGTTAGTTTATGAATAGTTGTTAGCTGGCAAGCCAGACGGTTACTGATGTAACTAAACTGCTGAACTGTATAATTTATTCTTCTTCTGGTGTTCTTTAGCACATACTGCTCCAAAATCAGCATAAGCCTAAATACAGGTTAATGACAACAGCTGTGTGATTGGCTGTATCAACATTTAAAATGAGTGATTACAGAGAAAGTCAGAGACAACAGAAGGTTGTCTTGCGAACATGACTGCCAGCCACAGGCAGGCAGACACAGCCGGTTACTCATTTCAGTTAAACCTCTGTTAATTCTGCTGTCTGCGATCACCTACGCTGTGTTTTAATGCAGCTGAATTCACAGCAGTTTATCTCATTTACATGTTTTTCTGTTTCTGCTGTCAGACAACGGAGTGGGTAACAGATAAATAGAAATAGGTTTGGTTATGGCTCATATGCTACCTGTTAACCACCGGCCTTTGCTAATCTACAGCAATGTTTTGCAAATTTAAAATGAGTGATCACAGAGAAAATGTCTTTTTAACTTTACATCATATTTAATATTTCTTGTAGCCACCTTCAAACAGTTATTTAACTGCACATCTGCAAGCCTTTGTAGGAGATTTTTATTTTTCTTGTATGATATGAAATACAGTTCACATAGAGCTGTAATGATGATGCCACTTTGCCACTTCTGCTGACAGAAAAGAGATGCATGTTGGATTTTATGAGGCAGGAGGATACTCGGTGCCCTCCGGCAGAAGCAACCAAGCCATGGTCGGACTGCACTTTTCAGTGGCACCACTGTAGTTGCTAACTTTCTCTGGCTGCTGTTTGGAGCAGGACAGGTAGCATACAGTCGATTTATTATAGTTTCATTGCTGAATACAGCAGCCTGCTGTGGCTGTAAATGAGTCTGATGAGGAAGGAATAGGCTGGCGGAAAACCAAAACAACGTGTAAAAACTAAGTGGCGCCGTAAAGCTGAGTAGAATACAGAGTTGTGTTACAATTCTCCGAGCTATATCACTACGAGCAACTGCTCTCACAATGCATCCATGATCCATTGTTGCTATAAAACTGCTGGTTTTAACTCATTCCCTCTCCTCTGCAGTCACGGTGACAGTTAGCAGAGGTGGCGGGTAGCAGTCGTTCAGGAGCACCCACAGCCACCAAACACTGTTACTTCATGTGCTGTCTGTCAGAATGAGCCCACACATGCATGCACACACACACAGGCTAACACCAAAAGGTCAGGGAGGTTTTGTTTTCATCGTGAGTGATGTCAATGCTCTGTCACCCTGAGCCATTTTGAAAGTGCTGCGATACTGAGCCTCCATGTTTTTAGTGACACTTTGGTCCCGAAAGAGCCCTCAGGCTCTCAGGCTGAAAATGTATCTCTCTGTATTCAACCTACAGCTTGCCAGGACAGTTCTGTCTGGAGGCACTTAGGGGACAGAGTAGGGGACGTCTCTCCCTCCTTTTCTCTCTCTGTCTTCCTCTAGTTTTTGTGTTTTTTTACAGAAATGCTCGACTATAATTCATTTTTATAATAGATTTCAGGATGAAGCCTTGTCATGTGAATGTTGAGTTAAAAAAAAAAAAGAAAAAAGAAAAACACAAACGTAAACGGGAAACAAGTGCCACAGCAAGGTTTTTCTCTGTTCCCCAAAGGAACTTTGTCATGGTTGCTGCATGATAGCTGTGCAGAGGTTTTAACACTGTGCGCTGACAGAGCTTAGAAGTATGAATGGGATAAAAGGAAAGGATCAATCAAAGAAATATATGTACGTTTGTAGAAACATATATTCAAAATACCTTGCATTTCACCACAGTTTTTACTCAACTGCAATGTTGATCTGTCATGCTTTCAGTTGCTGTTAATTTCAGTGTCTGTCTTCTCAATGGGTGATGCCACTTAAGCCAGTCCCCCTTCACTAAGTAGCTCTCCAAGACCAGCTACGGTATAATTATCTATTGATCCTGACGATGCATGACTTGTGTCAGATCTCATCGCACTCAGAAGCAAGTTTCTTGTCCGTAAATGATGTCAGAAAAAATGCTGCGGTGTCCATCCATCCATGCACTTGGAACAAAAAGCAAAGAGGAAAAAAAGTGCTTCTTCACAGTCTTATCTATTGATCCCACAGTCACACTGACATGACATGACTGATGGTCTGTGAGACTTGCTAAGGGAGACTCCTAATTGCCTACGAACTGTAATCTAAACCCCCTTTCCTCTCCATGATAGGCTTTTCTTCATCACCCACTGACCCAAGTTTGCAGTGCCACATTGCTGGTATCTGACATGGGTGGTAAAAGGGAATCTAGCAGCTGTGTTAGATGCTGCACAAAAATCAGCCTCAGTTTGCTTGAATGTTTTACAAGTGTTCCTTATTTGAACAGCTGTGCATGATGTGACCACAAAGTAGAGTGTAAAAGAATATATAAGAATCTTAAATTATAATCTTCAAGGTTAAATCTATTTAATTTGGTGATGTTTTATTGTCAAAACTGCAATGGAATCAAAGCAACTTGTGCATATTTTATAGTGCAGCCAACAAACCGATGATTCATATCATTGTTTGAAGAAAAAAGTCAATAATCATCATTTTTGAAATGTAAGTACTTTTCCACAGAACAGTGCTGCAGAACAATAAGACAGAAATCTCAGAAAATAACTGTTGTCTCGTTTTGTAGACACATTTTCATTGACCAGTACTACAGGTGACATTTTTGGGGGGAATCAAGTTGATCATGTGATTCTCGAGGGATGGGGGTTAGCTTCACTCTTCATCATGTGACTGAGCAGGATAGGAAAAAAATCATCAGGAGTGGACACAACGGGAATCACAGCTTTACAATAACAACCACCTTTTGTTTTTCATGATGAATGCTTTCAGTGTGACCCAGTAGCAGGCGTTAAAAGCAACATCGAATATTTTTGAGTAGGAAATGTTCATATTTCAGCTTAAATTTGTATTCATTTAACACAGCTCTGATAAGAGTGTAAAGTGCTATTGTTAAATAACGTGGCATGTTGACATATATGTATCTAACATTGCCTCTTAAACACAGCTGTGTGAGTAGTCAATTTTAATCCGATACAGCAATGGTGGAGTCTGATACTATCAATGACAGCTAGAGAGGGAATTACTAAATGTAAATACATTGAGTGGAAACTGCTGAAGAAAGCCATGAACAATATTAAAAATGGAGTTTGAAATAATGCAAGTCTCGAGGATTATAACTCAAAATGTCCATTGTCTGTTGTGCTTCTCTTCCACTTTACATTACATTACAGTGATTCACCATCTAGTTGCTTATAAGGATCCATATTAGTAGCATAGTGGCTCTTTCTTTGTCATTATAAAGCACTTATTAATGCCTAATTCTGCATCTACGAGGCCATAAGATAAGAGCTGTCTCTCAATAACCTCCTAAATACTGCTTATAAGATAAACTAATCCTTTATTTTTCCAACAGGAGGGAAATTTGCAGTGTTACAACATCAAAGGGGACAGAGTAGTAAGAAGCATCAGTAAAAAGCAAGATGTGATAAATGAGTAAGCAATGTAATGAGCAAAACTGACAGTGGTTGAATTTACATAATTGCACATAGGAGTTACTGATACTGAACATGGGTGAATTCGTCAGTTTCAGTGTGTGAGGTGGACTGGGACCAGAGTTGATTGTGAAGTCTGACAGCAGCAGGAAGGAAGGACCTGCAGAGTCTTTCCTTCACACTCTGCGGGTGAAGCAGCCTTTCACTGTAGGAGCTTCCCAGAGCTGCCAGAGTGTCCTGCATGGGGTTGGACATATTATCCATCGGGGATGATAGCTTAGCCGCCAAGCTGCTTTCTCCCACCACTTCCACCAAGTCAAAGGGGCATCCCAGGACAGATCTGGCCTCCTTATCCACTCTGTTAAGTCTCTTCCTGTCAGCAGTTGAGATGCTGCTGCCCCAGCGGACTCCAAAGAAGATGGCTGGTGCCACCACAGAGTCAAAAAAGGTCCTCAGGAGAGCGCTCTGCACTCGAAAAGACCTGATACTACTCTGCACATACAGACAGCCTTTATTACATAGTGCATTTGTAGTCAGTCCAGTTTGCTAATCAGGTGAACACCCTGATACTCCTGATTCCACCATCAATGTTCATTCCCTGGATGTTCGCTGGTGTAGGAGGAGAGTGTGCATTGATCTGGAGGTGGTTCTGCTATACCAGTCCAAAAATCCCCTGGTTAGCTTCCTGCACTCCCTGGTGTCCCAATCTGTGATGAAGCAAACGATTGCAGAGTTGCTGGAGAACTTTTGCAGGCAGCAGTTAGCTAATTTGTATGTGAACTCTGCAGCGTAGAGTGTGGAGAGAATGGGAGCCAGGACTGCTCCCTGCTGGGCCGTCTTGCTTCTCGGTTTGTGAGGCAGTCCATGATCAATGCTTTGAGGTGGTGGTTCAACCTTGTGTGCTCCAACTTGTCCCTCAAAGCATGGGTACTACTTACTAGCTTCAATAAAGTAATCTTGAGGAGAAGCTTGTATGAGTTATGGAAGAGTCCGTATGTGTGTGTTCAGGTGATTTAGAGAGAATTAGGGTACAAATGTCAAAATCTAGGGCGGCACGGTGGTGCAGCAGGTAGTGCGCGTGCCTCACAGCAAGAAGGTCGCTGGTTCTGTGTGAAGTTTGCATGTTCTTACCCTGCTTGCGTGGGGTCTCTCCGGGCACTCCGGCTTCCTCCCACAGACCAAAAACATGCTCATTAGGTTAATTGGTGACTTAAAATTGTCCTTAGGTGTGAGTGTGAGCGTGAATGGTTGTCTGTCTTGCCCTGCAATCGGCTGGCGACCGGCTCAGGGTGTACCCCGCCTCTTGCCCGTTGACAGCTGGGATAGGTTCCAGCCCCCCCCCCCCCCCCCCCAAACCCGAAAGGGATAATCGGGGTATAGAAAATGGATGGACGTCTGCCATGGTTCACTGCAGTAATAAAAAGGAAAAGACAAAAAAAGAAAAAAACAACCAAATTACAGTCATGAACATTGTTAAGTGTAACACCTAAACATGTCCTCACAACAGGTGCTTGCATCCTATTCTCTTCACATCAACAAGATACTGAGAGATGTGTTGACAATAGAGCTAAATTTCAAATGAAGGACTGAATGTGATAAACACAGCACACAGCAAATAAGAAATCAACAATCAATGTTGTTCTTACAATCCCACCAGGAGCTCGTGGCTAGTATCACGACACATAACAATGTGAATGAAAAAGTAGGAATAAAGATTGTCATGTATCATTTTACATGTAAGGAAGAAGATGTCCTCTGTTAAGGCGGGCTCATCATCGATGAACACCGGAGTCGAACACAAAATGTAACATATCACAGTTAAGATAAAATAGAATCAGTTTACATAAGCATAATTTAAATATACATTAGATGCTACGTTAAATTTACATGCTCAGAGGGATGTCAGAACCACTTTCCATCTGCAGCCAGCAGACCCATACATTTCCTGAAACAGGACTCCTTGGAGAGGGGTCTCCACAGTTTCTCTGAAAGACAATTTCAAAACCTTTGATTAGTTTACCCACTCCTAACCTGAACCAAGATGAGCAAAAGGACTTTTAATTACTCACTAAGACACCTTGGAACTCCATTCTTGGCACGCTCCTTGAAGGATGCGCTTTGTTGTGGGTTTTTGAGCCCTCAGCGTTGTCTACAGATGGTATTTATCTCCACAAGGTGCAAACCCATGAGAAGGACTGATCACATCATTTATTAATGTTTAACAAAAGACTGTATTTGAAAGTGAATTATAGACTTGAAAATGAAAAAAAAAACAAGCTTGAAAGTCTTTGATTTTCTTTTTGTTTTGCCTGTATGAACCCTGTCATTGTACATTTACAATTTCAAGCCACAATAACAACAATTTTGAAGGCTGACATAGTTCAATCTGTTCCCTCTGCAGGCAGTCTGAGAGAGCCCATGGCCGAGCCAAAACCTCGGCGGGCTCGATGTGGATCCAGCTTTGTAATGTGTTGTGTGGAATGGCCCGGTTCAAGCGAGCTCCAGACAATACATTTTAGGAATCTCCAATTTCTACCATCGGTGGGAATGACGGCAGAAAATCAAGTGCATGTATGTTTGCATACCAAGGACATTTTTGCACCAGACATGGTACGACTCCGTTTTTCTCTCATTCTGTTTCCTTGTTTGTCATTCCCTGTATTCTTTCTCTCATTCTTTAGCTGCATAAATAGGTGGGTCATCAAATTTTTGTCCCCATTAGTCACGTAGACCCAAAATTAAGGGAACATAGGGTCCAGGTTGAAAGATACCAGACTTTCCCTTTAACAGTCTTGATTTCTGTCATTATAGTAGTCTTGTTATAGTCTTATCGTGGATTCCTTGTTAATAGATCTTATCGCGTCTCTGTCCTCCCCCTTTCTGTCGAGGCCCAAAATGACCCTGAAGCATGCCCAGAATGAGCTGACGATGGAGCAGTGGCTACAAGAAGGATCAGGTCTCCCTGCAGGCTGCAGACTCGACTATCAAGGCACCGTGTGTTACATGTGGGACCACAAAAAGCAAAAAGACTGATCTGTACACACAGCAGCCACCATTCCTTATGTATTTCTATGCTGTCACAATACTGGAATTCAGTACACTGCCTTGAAGAATATAATACCTTTCCAGTTTCAATACCGCAGGGAAAAATGACACAACATTGAGGACAGAATTTTAGACTTTTATTAAAAGATCAATATAACATAAGACATGATGCACCCAACTTTCGCTCAACTTTAAACATCTACAGCAGTAAAATGCAACATGCACATCATTTTCACATCTAACTTGGGAGTTATTTTCACTGGCATTATGACCGGATGGACTTAAATATGTCAGGCTTCAACTGATTTTCCCGTTTCCTGATGAATGAGCTAACAGACTACTTTTTGTAGCCTGGTTTAACTGCTCAGGTGTGTGATATCTCCAGCACACTATAACACAGAGCAGCGGTGACAGCAAGAGAGTGAGTTCAAGGCTTTCTTCGGAAATGTATTTGCAGCTCATGTAAGCATGTTTGTTGAAGTGTATTTTGTTGATAAGTGGACATTTCCCAGGGAACTGATCTATTTTACTGTCGGCGAACGAGATAAGTTGTGTGATTTAGCAAACGTATTTATTTGTGCGGTATTTTCATTTTTTTTATTTCGAGCAGCTGCTGTTTCGATAGATATCTACAGTTAATGCCTGGAGTTCATTAGGTTGTTTTATCTACAGGAAGCATCCATCTAGAGTCTGTACACTGTAATTCTTCATTGTACTGTCGTACTCTGAGTGGCCAATCTGTACCATTATTTATTAGAACTCAAGTGAATGGTTTGCCAGTAAGAGTCAATATTTTGTACATGAAAAGCACAGAAAGAAGGGGAGAATAACTGCTCTGTCCTGTTATCACTGTGATCATTAAACTGTCAAAATTACAAAATTAAACACACACACACACACACACACGCACACACACACACAGACACACACACACACACACAAATGTATATAAAGTGATTTGTGTTTTGGTTTTTGTCTGACACACAGCGCCTTTTTCTCTCCCATACAACATAGACCATCCCACTCCTGCTCTCCAGACATGCCCGTGAAAGAACGTCTTTCCGTTTATGAAAGAGAAACTGTAACAGCTGCTTTCTCTCTCATATTTATTCAGGAAGATGCCATAATCTATTTTTCCAGGGAGTCTCATTTGATCACATTCAAACTTTACCCATGAGTTATTTAGAGGCATTTATCTGTGTGTATATGATACAGGGATAGTATTATTGCAAGTTATGCACATCAAATTGCACACCTGCCATCTCGATGTGAACAATGTGCTGAAATCAGAGGAACATGTGAATCACTGATTCATTCAATACTGTCATATGTTGATCTAATTGCTAACTACGCTGCAATATAATTAAATGCACAACTGTCTTGTAGAATGAAAAGAAAACACAATCTATATTTTATTCAATGTTGAAAAGAGGTTGAAAGAAAAATACATATAGTTGTACAGTGTAGTATGCAGAACAACCACAGTAAGCTAATTATTTAAGTCCATATGTGATCTACTTAGCTAAGTAATTATCTTATCGTCTCAGTACTTCAAGTAATTATTAAGTAAAACTGTTTCAAGTAATTTCATGTGTCTATAAACAGATTGCCTTTTCCTCTGTCCTACATCTTGCAGTGCCCGGGCAAGAAAACTCTTCTGCAACAGAGGAGAACTCTCTTCTGCTCTCTTCGGCACTTAAAATGTAGGACAGAGGAAAAGCGACATACTGGCATGGTGTAAGGGTCGTACTGGCATGTGCAGAAGGTATAACAGATGTTGGGACGATGTAAATATCAGTCTGCTGTTGTTTGAGTCACGGAGAGAGCAGCTATATGTTGCTGTGATGTCTCAGGGACCTCTGGCCAATAACGATTCTGATACTACATCTTCCCTATGCATTTTGATTACAGCACCAGTGCATCGCAGCAAAGTATATGTTCTTACTGGGAAATAATTGGCCTCCACTGGACTGGACTCCACGTACCCAGGCTAGTTTTGGCTTATGGTGTTGTAAAGAGCAAGTATCCGTCCTTCCTAACTGTTGCTTATTTGTATTCCCCCCCAAGTCACAGTGAGATGTGTGATGGCTCTGTGACCTCAATTATCCTGACCAGTGGTGTCCTACTACGTTTTAATTGTTTATATCTATTGATCGTATGACCACATTGGAATGGGTGACAGCTAATTGGACTCACGAGAGTTTTCTTTTTGGTTGTTGATGTCATTTAATCCTGTTCTCTTTCCTAATTGGCTTTGTTCTCATCATCAGTCTGTATTGATTTCAAAGTCACACTGAGATGACTGGTGGCTTGTTTATTGAGGATGGAGATTTCTATAGGTTTCTGGCGAAGTTTTAGCCCCTCTCCCTTTTGTGCTCATCAATGCTCATTGATTCTGAAAAGTAGGCATTCCTAGATTTAGCAATTTGGTGAGGCCACAACTAAGGTAAACAATAAACCAAACTTCTAAAGAGAATTAAAATCAATAATGCAGCACAATGAAATGAAAAATCAGACCACTGCACAGTCCATTCCCTCTGCTCTCCACTATCATGTGCAATTAGTGACCTGACTTGTTAACTGTATTTTAAACACACACCAGTGCTTATGAGGTTGCAAGAGCGGGCAAACACAGACATCAATTTCATGGATTGGAACGTGTTGAGCTCCTACAAGTGGCCACTGGAAAGTGTCCTCCATTTCACGCATGGTTTGCTTTAAAACCAAACCACAACCCACATTTCCTTGGTTCAAAGTGGTTCACTAATCAGTACAAAGACCCTGCTTACACTTAGTCAATTCATGTGTCTGTGTAGTGTAAATGCATCCAGGCGGCATTGGAGGCAGATAGAGATCGGTTTAAAGGTGCTTTGAGACAAATTTTTGTAGATGTAAATGCATCTATTGATCCAAGGTGCACATGTAATCTTTACTTCAACACAGGGACTCATACATAAGGGGCACTGAGCTGTTTTCTAATTGATCTGATCTCTGCTCAGTGCAACCACTGATGAACCATATGGGTGAGAGAGTGGAGCTGAATGACAGTACATGATGACGATGAAACTTTGTTTCACTTGTCCATAAACACAGTTCATCCATGCATTTGTGTTAGCTTACACATAGTCCTTAGATAGCTGGCTGGCTTAACTGCTGTATCTGTGGATGTCACCAGCTAACTTGCAGGTTATTCAAGTCATTTTTCTTAAGGTGGTTTGGATAGTTACCAAAGGCGTCGGATGAATTGCCACCACACTCTGGGCTGAGCCAACTATATAGAGCAGGAATACCAAGACAGATTTTAATCAGACGGAGATGCATATAGAGTGGCTATGTAGGGGTCAAAAGTCAGCATCATTAGTACCAAATCTACTTTGTTGGTTACCATCTGACAAAAGGTCTTGCTCCCTTTGTGTAACATCCAAATCTGCAGGTAGACAAAGAGCTGCTACATGAAGATACCATTACGGGAGATGAAACCACATCTATTACAAAACACACCCGGCAATAAACGCTGAAGCACATAATCAATGCAAGGCACTGAATGATAAAGCAGTGTGTGACAATGTGTTGGCCTATGTATGATGAGTTAGTGACACCAGGTCACTAATTCATCATACAACAATATGTTAACTGTGATGAACCCTCTCTCTTGGTTGTTTCACAGTGATTTGTAAAAGGTTGTAAGTGAAGAGCGAGTGGGTGGTCTTATTCCAGTTATGTTCCCTCTAGCTCACTGTTAACTATGGTCTGCCTGTGTGAGATGCAGTATCACCAACATGGTTTATTGCTTAACCAAGCACAGTTACACAGTGATTTTAGATCAATCACGGATGAAATGCATTACTAGCACAAAGTGCTCTGGCTTGTTGGAGGAAAAGGACCCACTTAAACAGAGCCAACAGATGCACATACCCATGTCTAAACGTTGTAGAGCTCATCACGTGTGGATAATGGGATAGAGTCAAGTCCAGGCAGTGGACATGCAGGCACATTGTTGGGGAACCAGTCAACCCAGAACTAAAGAGGCAAACAGACCGCTGAGACACAGAAATTATATTCAAAATGTCAAGGAATACTAATCAATCAGCACGAATACACACTACAAAAACACTAAAATCCTGTCACAATAGCTTTATCAACATCATATAAAGCCTATGTATTTCTGTATGAAACAAGAAAAATAATCTAATATAAAATCCATAATAATCACTAGTTTCCTAGACTGCATGACAGGCTCGCACCTCCAAACACAATTCATGTTCCTATCATCTTTAAAGTGGCTTAGGGACTGTAATTCCCAGATTACTTTTAATATTGACAGTTGCTGAGAGTTAAACAGATTTGCATTGGATGCTGCAGTATTCAATCTGGCGCACAGGTAGTAGATGACCATCAGTGTAGTGGGTTAAAAAGAAGAAAGGGTTTTATAATAAACGGTAGGTGTTTGATATTCATCTCACATTTTGCACTTCGTCCCCCTCTCCCACTTGATTTGCATTAACATCATTTAAAATGGAGGGAGAGGGAACTCTCAGTGGAGTAAGTTGCACTCGACTACATGATCACTGTGACTTAACCTGCACTTTTTCTCTTCTCAGGCGTGAAGGGCACAAGGATCTGAGCGTATTAAAACAGAGGATGCTGGAATAAAGGCAGTCAATGTGCAATGGAACTCCTCGCTGGAAATGAACTACCCAGACATTTTAAGCTTTCGGGTCCTCTGATGAGATATGACACAGGGCCTCTTATTCCCAGAGGTGCCCTTGCCCCTAACCTTTAGAAAGCTGGAGACTGCAGTGAGTGATCACAATGTGTGAGCCTCTTTATTCTCAGGATGAGATGTAGAGTTTCAGTGATGTGTCATTCGCAAACGAGTCGGTTTTATGAGTCGGAACTATCCCTCCTAAGAATTAATACAAGGCAATAATAGGATGACCCTATAAGATATTTGTTAAATATGATGCTGAAACACCAAGAGCCAAGCAGGGTGAGACTTGTGTATGTTGCGTCAGTCACCAACATACAAAAAGTAGTTCAGTTTAATAAAAGGTTCAATACACATGTGTAATAGTGTTTGAAGATTTGTATATCAAACATAAGGTTTAGCATAATTACATTTAATAATTTAAGTCATATTTGTGCATCCAAACCAAACATAGGTCAAACAAAGCTAAATTTGGCTGAATTATAAAAGCTGTAAGTGGTATTAAATCAAGAATTGGGCTCTTATTGCTGAGTTTCCACAACTGGAAAGGTTTGAGAGTTTTAGGACTGGGGGGAAACAATCTCTCTCGCTATCTGGATCTCGAGCATTTTTGGGTGTGTCCAATCCCACGTAGCAGCTTGGCCAGTTGATATGTCTGTCTCTCGTCTGGAGCTTGCTGAAGTTCTTGGGCATTTTCGGGCATCTTCGATCCCACATGGTGACTTTGGCTTGAGCCGGCAGTCTCTCAGCAAGCAGCACAGTGATAACCTCTCCACAGCACACCAAATGTGGTGGCAGCTTTGACAGAATTTGTCACAATTCTGACTTTTATAACTTTGATCAAGTTAGAGATGAAGGCGTTGAGCAGATTGGAGCAAATTCCTTGAAGGTTTCTTCCTTTTAAGTTAGCTGGATGTCTTCATCAGGCTCGGCGTGGCTCGGGATTCAGCTGATCTCTGGGGGGTGGAAGCGAGGAGTTGCTCCAGAACAAGGGGCCAGCGGCCTTCTCACCGGGGATGAGCCTGAAGAACTTTGAAGCCAATAGACTGAACTGAGGAGCAGAGGAGGCGAACTAAAGAAATATTTGCTCCTTCTTGCTACAGTATTCTGTAGAGTCAGGGCAGAGTCTGGTGTCAGATGTCCAGTATCAGAGGAGCGAAACTTCACCACTCCAAGATCTATCACATTCACGGCAAATTACATGAGTAATATAACATCAATACATGTCAGTATCCACACATCCTGATATCAAAGGCACGTCTAGCTTCTCATCTCATGCCCACTCACACACACGGGCACTCTGAAAGTGACCTGTATGAGTCTGGCATCTTAATTGTACCATTCGATATAACGCAAGCTGTGATCAATTTTCTGGTTAAACATGTACATATTTACAGTTCTTGTGTGATTGTCCACTCAAAGGGTCTAAAGACACCACCTGTGCAGTGTTTGATTCAAAGAAAAACCTCAATTTAGAATATGTGAGATATATATGCCATTAGGGTTGTAGCAAGGGCATAGAATAATGACATTATCAACACTATCACTGAAAGATGGATCATTCATGCCTTATGGAAATGATTATGAACTTAATTTCCTCACATAAGGAAACAGTTCCTGTTACTTCCTCTTAGAAGTTGAGGGAACATACGTATCAATTCATACACGTTTTGCTTTGCATAGTACAATACTCTTGATGAATCCAGATAACGGAATATTGGCTCTTAAAAGGTTAGTTGTGGATCGGTGCCAGGACCGATCTGTGAAAGCAGGTCATAAATGAATAAACTAAACTGGCTTTGGTTCTCCCCCAGTTGGCACTTAGCATTCCTCTGTTCACCCTCCGTGAAACTTGCAGGCCTGTTCTTTGATCCAGAAGCCATGTGGACGACAACCTGATTGATTATTTCATCAATAAAAGATGCCAAATGTTCATCCGTTCATTCTTTTAGAAATATTGGTAAGGTTTATTACTAAGCTAAATGATATAATTAAGACAAAACTAATAATTTGAACAAACAGTGGAAGAGATTAAAGTTATAATTAGTTTTACATTGTAAAGCACGCTGAGTACATGTGATAAAATGTGCACTATATATAAATATGATCACATTGCCTTTTGTTTAACACTTAAAATAACTGCTTTGACTGTTTCCCTAAACTGTATCTGCAATCTATGGATCCATCAATTTTCAAAGTTAGGCAGTTGCCATAGAACCACCATTGACAACATCAGTTTATCGCAATGAGACTGATATGAATAGTGGAATCAACATTTTTAAGTAAAGCAAGGTAACATGAAGTCCGTAAATAAATGCAGCCAAACACATGTTAAACTTAGCAAGGCATGAATCCAAGTCTGCTGTATAGATTCCTTTTCCAAAAGTAAGTTTCTCGTTGCTTTCTTTGAGATTAGGAAGTCATGTTTTGACCCATTATTAGATTCAACTGTGACGCCGTGGAACACGATCTGCTCTTTTAAAACACCCACTGCTGAGGTCAACATTCAACACTTACATTGGCACCTTGCTCATTTGGGGCACACAGGTGCCGTTTAAACAAGCTTAATTACTTCAAAATACCTCATTATATAATGCCTCATGTAGCAAATTCATTCATGCTCAATGACAATTAAACAAGAATAGAGAAAACTGCTTCTAAGGGGAGTGACGCTGTCTGGAACAATGGAGCGCTCCTCATGCTGACTGCTGGTCACCATAGATCATCATGTAAGTTGTCAGAGCCAATATTATTTCTCATGTTTGACTGAGCACATCCTTTGTAGAAGTGTTCACTCATTGCATGAATTCAGTAGCAAGTAATTATCAGCTACACATCTGTCATCCTGAATTTGCATAAGACTCGACGGATACACAGCAATTACTTTGAATTAACTGGAAACAACTCTTTCCCATCCTGTGAGCTTGATTGCGAAATGCACGATTTTAAAAGCAAAAACAAAGAAAAGATTTCCGCCATCTTGTATACAGTAAGATCTTCCATGTAAAAACAATCAATAGCAGAATGTGACAGCGTAATGAGGTAGAAAGCAATTCAAAAGAGACTTTCATATACACACAATATGCAGAGCATGTGTCTGCATCAGTGGTGTGATCTAATCAGCGTTTAATTTATTCAACAAGTTGTCATTTTCAGAAGGGTTATTCCAAGAGAATGAAGGGGGAACAGACCTGCCAAAACAGAGTTTGAGCTGGTGGTGAAAAGCTATTACATGGACATGAGAAATGTCAAATCCAATATTAGTCTCATCTCATGAAGCTTAAATAACCACTTAGAGTTAGATTGGGGGACTGTTTGGTGAATATTGGAATTTCATCAATATTATACACCTATGGTATCCACAGCTGCTTCCAATCCATAACACATTTCAAGCCAGGGAATTACAGTTTAGTCCCTCTTGAATTATTTATAGAGGCTGTTTTAACTGGGTTTTTGGAACGCATGCTAAAAAGAGAGAACTAGGGTGACTTTTAATATAGATTTTTAGCTTTTTAACATAGTCTAATATTAAAATAAGACAAGAATCATTGTATTAGACATGTAGCTAATTGCATTTTGATAACACTAAAGAAATTGTGAGCCACAGATGAAAAATGTAGTGAAAAAGTATTTTTCTTGTCAGTCTGAATGTTTGTATCTGGGAAACCAGACAAATTTAATGTAGTTTACATTTAGTCATAACAGGTACATCACTTTAATACCTTAGGCAACTTTTCATGAGTCTAATCATTATAACCAAAGGTGGCATTGTATAATTATATAATGACTGTTGCTGGTAGCAAAGAACCAAAGAATTATCACCTGACTGCAGCTTCCCTCAATGTTACGGAGCTTCATAGCAGGTTTCAGCTTGTTGTTTAGCTGTCCAGCATGTAACTTCACTGCTGGTTCACTCTCATTGCTCAGCATCAAACCACAGACAGACACAGTTAGCAACTAGCTAGTGGAGCATTTAGCAGCTGAAAAGCCAGACATTTCTGTCAGGAGCTGGGAGAGACCCAAAACAGAGCTAATAGAAACTGACTGCTGGGACTCACATTCACCAGGTGGCAGGAATGAAATGAATGATAATGTTGCTCCATAACTGCTGAATGTGTTAATAAGCAACTATTTGATAGCAAATCGGCCACATCAGCGTAAAAGTTCATCATAACTCAATATTGTGTTCAAAGCTTGAACTCCCAAGATGCCAAAAAATCAATTACTGCAGGTTCAAACTGACAGATTCCCACTATCATGCTAGCTACCTGCTAACATTAGCTGCAGGTCAGTATGCGAGTGCTACCAGCAGTGTACTGGGCTGGAAAATGACGTGCAAAGGGAGCCATAGCTGGATTATTTATTGCCTGACAGGCTCATCACTCTGTTGTGTTTTGTGAACAGCAAAAACACACAATCTTCATTGGGTTTTTAAAGCTCAAAGCTCCACGCTGTGGCATTTCACTCCACAGAAATATCTTTGTCAGAGTGAACATAAAGCCACTGATTGTCAGTGTTCATTTGACAAATAACAGCCAATCGTTTCAGGTTCTAGTCTGGATTAACTCACAAAAGAAATGTTGATAAAGCTTTTAAGATCTAAATTTGATAAATCAAATAATAACATTGATGGGGACAGCTGGGCATCGGGAGGTTGTAGTGATGGGACACTTTAAATTTTAAAGAGGTCATTGTCACCATGAATCCAAATACCATCTTAAAACAATAGTACAAACCACATACACAACTTACCAAAACAGAACTGCAGAAAACTAACAACTGCATTAAGAACGCCTGTTTGATGGAAACAAAGGCAAAATGCAGGAGAACATAGCAGGAGCTACTCAGACAAAAGCCAATGGCCCGTGTAATGTGCCACGCCACATGTTACAGGAAGAGGCTCCTTTGGTCGACACGTGTGATGCAGACAAGGACAGAGGGAGCGCAACCTTTGGCATGACGCACCACATTACGGTGTCACAGCCAGTCACGCTCCATCTCCTCTGGGCTTGTTACAGCAAGTCACAGTCTGTCAGGTGTCTCATGAGTGCTAGACTGTGAACACACTGCAGCAAATATAAGCAGTATATAGCTTCTAATTAAGCAGTTCATTAATTCATTTGTGTCATATTATGTGACATGGCGGTGCCCTCTACGGCTAAAGTGACTTCCTGGTGTGCTTCTACCTGAGGGGAATATGTAATAACTTTGAATTATCATCATGGACTAATCAGCTCTCGTCAGTTTAGTTTAACTATACTGATTAGTTTCCCTCAATGCAGTTACTAAAACTCACTGATAAGGCTGAACATGGAGCACTGTAACGTCACTGACAGCGATTGTGATTCACACACTGAACTCTGTTAAATGCTGATGTGTTAGTGTGAGATCTGTTTCCAGTCCAGTCAAAACACTCCTGTGGGGTGTAACATACAACACTTAGCACCCACCCAGCCCGTCAGATAAACGATTCGTGTTAACGCTGTCAAAAACAGCGTTTATGGAAGGTAGATGACTTCCTTTGGTACTGAACTTGAACTTCCCCCGTCCTGGATTCATATGGTTTTATGAATCATGTTTGAGACATCCAAATGATCAGAGGGGGGTGGTGGCGTCACAAAAGTACAAGTCGTAATCCTCATAATCCATAATCCAAAAACACTCTACCTGCACGGAATCAGCCATATTAACCTTTTATGAGAATGTGGTGTTAAGATTTAAGCCAACTGGGAAGCATCAAAGTAATTGTCAGTGCATTTTCAAGGTTTAACCCGGCATTATGTTATTGTTAATATAACAGGATTACAAAGACAACCCTTCACATCCTTACTGATCTGTGAGTGTTGAAATTCAGAGCAGTGACAGTTTGATAAAAATAAAACATCTTCTCTGTACACTGGGTGGAAGGCAGGGACACAGTGTGAATGGGCCACCAGTCCATCACAGGACATCAGACATACTCACACATATGTATGAAAGCCCACAAGACCAGCACAGACTGGTGGATGGCAAAGGTGCAAAAAAATGAATAAAATAGTCTGGGACACATTGGATGTGGCCACCATGTCCCTGGTTTATTGCCAGGGACCCTCTTTTGCATGTCATTCCCTTCCCCATATTACTGTAATATTTTATGGTGCTCTCTGTGAAGTAAAGGCAAAATGCAATCTAAAAAAGCAATCTCAATCTCAATCTCAAATCAATTACATGAAATACCGTCTATAAAATTGGATTTTAAGAAACAAATATTTTATTTCCCAAGGAGGACACATCAAACAGTAGCTCCAATCAAAAAGTCCTGGTAATTTTTTTTTTTTTCTCTTTTTTTAGTTTAGAAAACTTTGCCAATATATCAAATGGGAAAACTTTATTTTGAAAAATTTGCTTATTCGCTTTCTTGCAGAGAGTTAGATGATCAGATTGCTAATATATGCCGCACATAAAGATGGATGACATCGCAAAACACCTTGACTGCCCCCTGGTGGATGGCTGCAGTATAACTCCACCCCTCCATGGTAGCCAATGGGATATTGGTCAAAATAAAAAAAAAAAAAAATCAAAGCACATTTCTAATCAATTCTTCCCAAAGACGGTTCATGAAACACACAATTGTATAAAGAATATTACTACATGGGCTCGGGAACACTTGGTAAACCATTATCTGTAAACATGGTTACAAATGATTGTAATCTTAATCTTAATTTATGTTTTACACAGGGTCCCATCTTTTTGGAATCAGGGTTGTATGTTAAAGTGTTCTTTTTTTCTGATAAGTTTGGTTCTAATTAATTATTCAATGCTATAAAAAGCAGGTGTAATGTCATAATTGACTGCTGAGTCCTGTTCATGAGTGAGTTGGGCAGGTGTAAGGACGGGACCTTGACACCGCAGCTCTGACCCCTGATCACTGCTCGTACACATGAATACAATATGTGTGTTGAACTATTCCTTTAAAAGTAAAAATATAAGATGTCACTGTACCAAAGCAGCACGTAGTCGAGGAATTTCACTCATATCCACAGGGGTGATAAGTCAGCAGTGACCACTGCTGCACTCCAAATTTATCTGCTTGGCCCTGCATGAAGCTATAACTCATGCTGCTTCTTCATTACCTGGGATCCTGTGTGCCTGGGCCAGCTTTGTTCTATGGTGGAGGGCGTCTATTAATCCCACACTGCTATAATCTCCACCATCTTAATGATGCCACCAAGAAAGACAGAGACAGAGGAGCAGGTGAAGACAATAGTTTTGTTCTCTAAAACATGATGAACCTATGGAAACACTTAATCTTGTTATCTCACTTACTGCCTCCAGTCAAAGCGTTTGTAGTGCAGGACTGGGTTGAAGCAGTGGAACAGCATGGACTCAATTGGCTATACTACAGTGTAAGCTTAAATAGCTTAAATGTTTTGGTTGAGAAGGTCTTTTTTATTGTCCTCAGGTAAGTCAGTGACTCCCACTACCAGGGGGCTTTCAGAATGCTTTATGAACTCGATACTGTGAATGTAAACCTAAATGTAGATTAAATGTTTGTGAGTTTCTAAAGGGACAGAAAAATAGGCTGAAATGGCTGTGTGGGAACAGGAAGTGTTCTCTCAGCTAATGACTAAACTGAGAACAGCTGTGCACAAAGGTGACTAATGGTCAGGTGACTGACAGAGGTGGGAAAACCGGGCATGGTTGACTAGTGAATCGGAAGCAACTAAAAGGTGCCCCGTGGGGTTTTCTTGTCAAAAAAAAAAAAAAAAAAACCCTACTCCAACATACATTGTGTGCATCCTTCTTTCCTCTTAAGGATTTAAAGCCCTGCACTATTTAAGTCCATGTTTGCTGCTGTAGACTGGCTCATTGCTACATTTTTTTTTTCCACATTACTGCCACCAACTGTCAATCAAACCAGCTGCATGTGCATTATGTCACCCTGTGGCTTATGTGAGTGCATGTGTGAATGATACAAACAACAACATTGTTCCATTGTGTTCCTAGAGATCAACAGCTCCCTGTGGCATCTCTAATTGGCCGCGTGTTTCAACATCCAAGGACGTTCGCTCTGTTTTCAGTGAGAGATTGTTATCACCAGACAAAATCAACTGCTTAAAACAAGGCATTTCTTGAAAAGCAACCTCTTGTAGAAGTATAACATCTTTCAGAAGCAAGGGGCCTCAGATTATACCTCCACAAAACCTCTCATGGAGGAGGACAGGTCAGATGTAAGAAGTGTTTGAGTTGGAGTTTAATTTCAGTCTGAGTGTGGCAGAGGACCTTTGACTCTCTCTCTCTCTCTCTCTCTCTCTCTTTCCTCATTTCCTGTCTACTGTATTATCTACAGTATCAAGTAAAGGCAATAATATCCCCTGGTGTGTCTCTGATGTGAGTTTAACAACAGTGGCCGCTGTGCTTATATGCCTAACAATCAAAGTTGATCTCTTTTGACCATTAATATGATCTTTCTCTGGCCTTAAGTCGGTAGTTTTAGTTGTTTTAAGTTGACTGCAGTCTAATCATTAGTGGCGGACCATGAAATGCATTTTGCAAGACACTGAAAAACAATATTGTCCTGTCTGTAAAGATGCTGATTTGGGTCATTTTGAAAGACAAAGACAAATGCATTACTTTGCCACTTTGTTTTGAGGCTTTGTTTGCTCCAGGCCAAATAGGTCGAAGGGAAATGGTGCAGGTGTCACCATGACATTTCTTTTTTAATTATATTATATGGCACCTGATCCTAATAGAAAATACTGAAAAGACACAGATAAGAGTGAGACAGAGCAAGAAAAATGGAGGAAAAAAAAAAAAAATACAGTAGGTTATTATAATTGCCAGGAGTGTTATTAACAAAGGTCATATTAGCTGGAATGGCATTTAGCCACATATGTTGAAGTTAGATGTATTTAAATAGGCACTCTGGTTTTCAAAGCATGTGACACTTCAGGTGCATCCGTGAAAAACAAACATAAATATAAAATACTTAATTATTTCATGTGAAAAGCGGTCTGTAAGCGGTGCTGAACTCCAGTGTAAAAGCAGAGCAGTGGTCACAAGGTGAAATGATACGATGCGGTAACAAATGCGGACAAATAGTCCCGCAACATCGCCCTCGCATCAGTGTTTACTGAGGGTACTTTTCTTTGTCACAGTTAAAGCCCTTCCTTCTGACATTTTGATATTACTTTCTCCACCTCCTGAAGGTACATAGATCAATAACATTTGCCATTCTCAACATCCATATCAATATCCTGCTGATACGATACCACGCTGACTCAAACAAAGCCTTAATGAGATAATTATTTGACCTCACATGCAGCGCTATTCTCACACTTGTTGAATGTAAATGTCATGTACTATATAGACACGACAGATCAGGAAAAAAATAAAGATAAGACTTGATATAAATGTAATTTCCTCCATGTGTCGGGATGCACTTAGAGAAGATGTCAATACAACCTGGGCACGTTTCTTGTTCATTTTTTGTGCTTGAATAAAGTTATTCTGAGTGACAGGAGCCTGTTGCCAAGCCGACCATGATGACAAAAAAAAAAAAAAAAAAAAAAAGCAGAGTGAAACCTCCTTCATCTCTCAAAGAGAAAAAGATAAGCTTTTACTCAGTTCAGCCTATTCCATTTTGTATTTCATTTCTGCAGCATGGAAATAGGTGGAAGCAGTCATTCATTTTCATTTCAGATAATTGGATTCTCTGGAAATGGATTTTCTGCTTAAAAAAAAAAACAGAAAGAAAAGAAAATCTGGAAGAATTTTTGTTTGCTCTTTAATTTTTTCTAAAGTGATAACTAACAAGGCGCAGACGTCAGTAAGTCACACTGGGTGTGACAGAGAGGAGACGGACAGGTGAAACCTTTGTTCAATAGATTGACGTCATCATGTCAGCTTACTCTACGCTGATGACTCTAACAGACTAATGATTGACAGCTGTCTAATTGGGCTGTTGCAGGCTGAGAGTGGCCTGTTATTTCAGCTCTTACATGAGGCTTTCAATGCTTCACATGACTCCAGTGCAAACCTCTCCACCTCCCCTTCTTGCCCTGCATGACTTCTCTGTATGCCTTCCATTCTGCTGCACCGCCGACCCTGCCGTCCTACAAAGTTACACACAGAGAAAGGTCAGGGAGGTATTGACAGAGATCTGCTTAGGATGGTGACATTTGAGCCCAAGAGCGTGTGTTTTATTAAGTGTTCGATATCTCCCGGATGTAACATGGGGTGTGTGTGTGCCGGTGAGTGTTGCATATCGAAGGTGGTGGTTTCAGCTGATTTGCCAGAGATCAACATGTGACAGGACACACACGGCTGACCTTACGAATACTGGACAGTAAATGAGGTTTGGTTGCTGAAGCTGTTGTTAACAGATCGTTGCCTTACAGAGCAGCATGATGATCATAAAAGACGATCCCTCTCCCGATCTCCGTGCCAGGACTGTGACCTTTTGAAAGCACTTTTAACAAATGCTTTGTGAGTGTAATGTGACACAGACGCTCTGTTACGCTTTAATTCTCAGCACATCTGACTCTCTTCCCTTTAAGTGTATCATTGATCTTTTTCTCAGATCATATGCAGCAATTTTGTATGAATGGTCTTGTTATTTTTGTGAGTAACTTTTTTGGCTTTTAATATTAAAATAGTTCATATAAAGTTTTTTTTTTTAAAATTAAACCATATATTTAAAACCCATTTTTAAAGATTAAGATGGCTTCAGCAGGAACCAGTGAACTTGGGAGTGAGCACCACAAACATGGGATTTTAATGTGATTTGCTGACAGTAAGGAAAATATAGAATGATGCCTTCTTTCTCATTTCCATTTTGTTGGGTAAAACTGGAAAAAAGTGATACTTAATTCAATTGCAATTCATAACTTGACTTATCTTTTCATTACTTAACATGCAGAATGTGCCACAAAGGTGAAGTACCAGAACCTCCCTTTACACAGTTTGTTATATGTGAAAAGCAACCTCTCAAATACACACAAACCTTGGGAGAAAAAAAATAATAACTAAAATAAAACGGTATACAGTATTGAACACCAGCTCTTCTTACATTATGCATTATTTAAGACATGCAAGGCAGGATTACTTAATTCCCAGGACATGTGACATAAACATCAACAGCATGCTTCTGTTTGCACAAGTGGGCTGTTTGCCATACTTTATCCAATAAGATCTCAAGTGGTTGAGAGATGCAGTCCAATTTTCAACTTGTCAAACTGATTGTATTGTTTAGTCTATTTCTACTTTAAATTGTGATCTAGTGAAGATAAACCTCCTTAAACAAGTGGATGAATCAATCGTAAGACAAATGACCATACAAACGACTAACAATGTCTGACTGCTGCTTTTGGGTCTGTTCAAGTAGGTGTGAATTACGTCTCACAATGAAAGATAATGTTCCCATCATCTCTCCACTTTGACTGTGAGAAGGAAATATTGTGTGCTTGGAATGAGTTTAATTCATCTGTTCTCTGCTGCACAGTTTGTGCTCATCGCTTGCACAAAAGGTCATTCCCAACTTGACATTAAGAGCATAAATTTCAATGACCACTGCCTTTGTTCCACCAAATAAATGAAGCAGCTAAATGATTTTTGTCTGTAACAAAACCATAATAGCCTTTTTAGCATTTTATAGAGGCTGTGGAAAGCCTCTGAATGTCACACTGATCTGTGGACCCACTGACTTATTTTTATCATAATAAAACGCTCGCTCACAGTCTGTTCACAACTAATAATGGACTTGTGTTATACAGTCAAATTATCTGCATTGGCTCGGAAAGGGTGTTACATTTCTTATGTTGAGTTCTGTAGGCATCTGCATTAAATCTGCATAAAAACATAATGTGAAAATCTCTAAATCAACAGGCATCAGAGGGGAGGAAGAAGTTCAGAAATGCATCAGGAAGAGACCCTGTATTACAGCCCAAACATCCAGGCTTAAACAACAGGTTCTTTGAAAAAAGGAGGAACCTCTTCCTGGCAAAGGGAAGCCATGCAGTTTGACACGACTACTGTAAGTGATTCTTGCCTCATTTGTTTATGACTGAGTTGTCAACAGTGGACAGCTTGAGCACGTTGCATGATGCCACTGTTAAATCATGGATGGCAGGAAAAAACAGCAACAGATGCAAATTCAATATTAATTAATAGCTGCAGAAAGACATGGGTAGAGAGACATAGCAAAATACACGTTCCCCTGTTTCTTGTGTATTAAACTCCTTCAGCTATATTTGGTGAACAGCACTCAAATGAAAAATTGTACTTGTTGCCTGTTTGTTCTTCAAGGTTGCTTGTACTGTACTTATGTCATGAAGGCCACTGTACAATGAGCCAGGGGCCCATTACGGCTTTGTGTTAAAAACAAAACAAAAAAAACCTCCAGTAAAATGGAGTGATAGCTTATAAAATGGGTATTGGTAATGGATATCCAGGAAATATGTTTCTTATTAAAATACTGTGCTTTAGGAGGAACAAAAGCTGAACCTTAACCTCCTTCAGTTGCATTGTTGTGAAAACTGACTTAAAAGCCTTGCTGTCAGAAACATGCTTGAAAATCTGACTGCCAGAAAGGTTAACAATATCCTCCAAAAAAGAGTAATAAGAACACAAAAGTGGTGTTTTCAGTTTGCTTTAACTTGGTTCTTGTCACGTGGGCAGATGCAGATATTAAACTGAAGCGTGTCACCCTCGTCTTCTCCTTGTGAGTTTTTATGGTTGTACAACAATGCCTTTGCTACTGAAAGAGGACAGCCATTACTCACAAAACTGAACAAGGTCACGAGGAGAAAATGTAAACACAGGCCGTTTTAAGCACTTGAATAGACCAACGCTGTTGTTTTCCAGTTGAGGACAGTCTTACCTGAAAGGGGAATGTACCGCCTCTGTTGTTTTTTATCTGGCTCTGCTGTCTCTCCATCTCTATTCTATGACTCTGAAGGAGAATCCTCATTCAGCTCAGCTGGTGTGGGGAGATAATATGTTATCATCACTCACATCCTCAGCATCAATCGCTGCTGGATTATCTGCTAAAACATTGTGGTGGCCATGTAACATAAATCCACCTGATTGCCATCTATTGGTTTTGAGGCCTGAAAAAATTAAGTAGAGTATTATTATACAATATCTTGAATGTATATCTCCACACTGGCCTGGGAATGCCTCGGGTTCCCCCAGTCAGAGCTGGTTAATGTGGCCCGGGAAAGGGAAGTTTGGGGTCCCCTGCTGAAGCTGTTTTCCCCGCGACCCGACCCCGGATATGCGGTTGAAGATGAGATGAGATGAGATGAGATGAGATGAGATCTTGAATGTTTATCTTGTTCGCTGAATTTTGTTCAAAATGTTCATTGTCAGCATGTTCCAAAATGTGGACAGGGCAAATGAACCATAGTTGACAGACGACTTAAGCATCTCCACGAAATGGCTAAATACACTACATTTATGTCACACTGTCACATCCTCAGTTCAAGACAAAAACAAATCAAATCGCACTGTTAACATCGTTATGTACATAAGTTAACTTGCGTACTGAAGTTACATAAAAACGATCTTATTTTAGCCTAAACAACAATCTTTTCCTAAACCTAACCAAGTACTTTTCTAACCAAACTGCAACCCTTTCCCAATGTTAAGTAGTCCACTGACTCTATGAATACATGCACTCCTCACCCTTACCCTCCGATGGTCACGAACGTCGTTTTGGGAGTCACTGGCCTCTCGTTTAGGGATGAGGATGTGTTGGGAGCATAAGAATGAGCAGCAGAGGAGTGAATTATGCCGCGGAAGTGGTTTGAGAAGTTTCTTCAGAGGTTTTTATACGTTTTTACACTTTCTCCTGTGACTCTGGGTCACCACTGGAATCCATTATGACTGCCATGTACAAAGGGCGTACAGAAGTCAGTGAGGTATTCCTTTCATACTTCCTAGATTATATGGTAACTTTTTTCCAAGAAAAAATAGATAATACAAGAGCTGTCCCTCTCTTGACAGAATATAATGAACATAGCTTGATCTCTTTTAAGCAACGGTATCCACTTACATGTCATAATAAATCATATGGCACATATGGCCCTTTTTAAGTGTCTATATGAGATAATCACTGTGAGCGTGATACGGAAAGGGAGCAATGGGAGAATTGTACAAGACCGTGTGCTGATGAAGCCGGTTATTGCATATTTTATCTTTTGCTTACAGTTTTTGCACTTCACCTAAATGACATTTCATCACAGTAAAACACCAAGTGGTAAAGGCAATAGTGTGACATTGCAATGCTTTTCCAAAAATCCTTCAGGGAGGAGGCCAGTCAAGACCAGACAAGATCATCTGGTGTCACACACTGACCACATTTACATGCACAACATATTTCGATTTTGCTCTTACTCCGAAAAAGACAATATTTCTATCAAGTTATTTACATGGCCAGTGAAACTGAATAATCCACTAATATTCATGTTTACATGCAGCTGTGCATACTCTGATTAATGGACAAAGCCTTCCTCTGTCATTCATTCAACCACCCTCTTTAAAAGTTTGGCACTGCGATATTTGCGTATGTCCAAAACCTGTTGATCTGCAAGTCTTTTCTTATTTTTAAAAGTAGGTGTGCTTCTCCTCACAACCAGACATGTGTGCTTTTCTTTTGCGCATGTATCTCTACCCCAGTCCAAACTACTGGCTCGAGAGCTGACCATAAACAGGCAAGAGTCCTTGTGTCGCAAACTGTGGTAACGACCCCTCCTGAGACACATATTCCTAATACGCTGTGCACGTCCAAAGAATGCTCCTAAACCATATCAAATCTGGAATATACAGACTAATACTGGAATATAAGTCTGCATATACATGTAGTCACTTTCTTTTTTTCACAGCATGCATTTTGACATGTGGTGGTACAAAGAACACAGGTGAGACTAATAACATTCATGTAATTAGTGTCTTGACACAATTCCAGAACACTGAAACTGAAGCAGCTAAGTGGAATTTAGCCAATGTCTTATTATTTAGACCTGCGATGTTCCTTCTCAGTGTGTTTTAACCCTGGGTCATATTTGTTTTTACGTTTTCCATGTCACAGATCTCTCTCCCTCCTCCCCTTTTGCTAAGGGTGCGTGCTTCTGCTGAAAGTGACGAGAAACAGGTGGTGGCCTATGATTGGTCCATTTAAAGTGATTGCTGCCTCTGGATTGGACCAATGGATGACATCAGTGTTGTTAAACCCAAGCTGACAGCAGCTTGTTCTCATCCACCTCCAGCAACCTGAAGTCTGCATTTAGTTATGTGCAATACAATGAGAGATCTTTGTTACAAGAGTTGACCGATGACCTACGTAGGTTTGACACCCAGTCTTCATCCTTAAAGCCACCATCACACGACTATGCTCTCCCACCAGTCTTAATACACACCAACAGGAGGTTGGCATGCTGCCGTGTTGAAAAAAAAATTTCATTCAGTTTTATGACCATGAAATAGCTATGACAGAAGTGATGACATTTTTGGCATAATTGACATTGATGCCCCGTCTATTGACCGGAAGTGGCATCCTGACTTTCCATTTTAAAAATCTTTGTTGGTCACTGTTGATTTGGATTTTTACTGGTTGTTCCTAAATTACAGTTAAAATAACAAACAGGCAAGTTAAAAAAATTAGGATCTAAGTTTGTGAAATGTGTGACACAGAATGTGATGGAAATGCAAGTTAACACAAGTTCCTGTAATTAACCAAGTTGTCCTCGAATTTATGATTTTTCTGTGGGTGTCTCTGTAAAAAGGTGCCTTTCCACTGCACTTTCAAAGAGCTGTCAGGAAAAGTAACAATTACTGTCAAGGAAAGGATCTGCTTCAGCATAATGGTTTTGTGGAGCTATGGAGGAGAGTTGCCACCCAAATAGTGAGAAGGTGTTGCTTCCTCTCAGGCATTACTGTAGCTCAGAGACTGGACTAGTTCTGAGGCATCTCATTTTCACATACAGATTACAGCTTTTCTGGACACTGACTGTTGCGTAGTTCTCTGTAGCAACATAAATGTACCTACACTCTCTACACTCTCTCCTGAGCACATTTAATGCCAAACACGATACGATAACTCATGCAAAACATGGAAAGATTGACTAAGTGATTATCAAAATGACAAGTCGTACACTCTTCTCCCTCATTCTCACAAGGCATTTATGAAACATTGTGTGTTTCTAATGCAGTTGATCTGTTTTGCTCTGCAGCATCTTGAAAATGAAACCCAATAGCAAAAAGAGAAAAGGGAGGGAGAGAGAAATAGATGGCGATGGAGAGAGAAAATGAGTGAGAGAGTGTGTTTTCCATCAGAGTCAACCTTGCCAGGCAATTTGGGCCCCCATTTCAGAGGCCTAATGGGAGATGGACAGTGATGGACAGCGCGTGTGGGTTACTTATTAATCTGGGAGAGGCAATTGGAGAACCTCTATCGACCTGCAGTAAATTAAATAAGGCCTATCCTGAAATGGCATTATTCTCCCTCAACTCTCCCTCTGCTCCTCTCTCCTCTCTTGACCCGCTGCAGGGGATTAGAGCAAGTAAAATGGGAAAATTTTAGACACTGTGAAATGATGATGGATATTTACCACACATAGAGTAAAATGTATACAATGTGAGAGAGAGATTAACCATGCAATCATGAAGAAAAGCTCAGAGGGTTTGTGGAAAAAATAAAACATGCTGAATCTTTCTGTGTGTATGCAAAACAAGTGTGTTTAGGTTCAGAGGGTCTACAGTAAGTTGAGTTGCTTTAAATCCTTTTTTAAAGTAGATATTCCTGTCATGAACTTTGGCAGAATCTTTGTGAAGGTTAAGCTATAATGACTAATTGCATTCAGTTGGTTGTTGACTGCTGTTTTGTACACAAACAAGGCTATCAAGCACTTTATGATTCAATTAGGATCCAACCTCAGTGTGCATTATGCCTAATGACCAACAACATTTCAACAGAGCTATTTTTTGTCATGCATACAAGCCCTTGAGAAATACCAGCCCACATGCTCACAGTGTCACAATGGCAGCTCAGTGCCCTAGAAAAGACTGTGCACCCAAGTGTTATTAAGAAACACTTAACTGTCTCACACTGTTGGCTTCAGCTCGTTTGATTGGTTGATGTCTTTGCTTCCTTATTTTTCAGCAACTTCAGTGTTAATCTTTCATTTGAGCCATTTATGGATAGCCCTCAAGGAGGTTTCATCTCCTCACTCCACCAGATGAACCAGATATGAGAATACGCCTGTGAAGAGGACTGAGAAAATAGCCCTGCAGAAGTCACCTTGTCTCCAATAATAGTCCCAGCTCTGTTGTACATCCATCAGTCTACTGTCAGTTATTTAGGGCAACTTTACCCTAAAGTCTTCAGAAGACCTCAGGGTACCAGATACTTTGGCACTGGCCCTTTCTGCCCCTTCTCCCTTATGCAAACTCACTGTCTCAGAAATGACTTGTACTTCTGAAACACTGTCCAGAAGTGGATGCATGGTTCACTCTCTATCAAATTACTAGCTAACAGGCATTTCTCTTTTAGTGCTGTATTATGCTAAAGGGAAAGGGCATGGTGGCCACTGGATGGGAGATGTGGGGGTTCAAATAAAATCTTGTCACCGCTGTGCATCACTGAAGGAATCTAAGATGGAACAAATCATTGATATGTCATTGTTTTTGTCCCCAGGCCACGGAAAAATAGACTTGCCCTATATTCTTGCCAACTACAGACAAATTCAAAGAAAAACCTGAATAAATGACTGGAGAAACATCACGAAAGCAGATGCTTCCACACTGCACTGCATGGTACAATTAAGCAACTAACATCAATGCATAGAAATGTTGAGCAGACCAAGTGGATTCTGATTTTGTATCAAGATGGCAAGAGGAAAAAATCTAAGTGACTTTGTAAAAGGGTTCATTGTTGGGACACGGATGGGAGGAGCTTCAGTCACAAAGACTGCTCTACTGGCTCATGCTTCAATGGGAACAGTGACATCTGCATTTAAATCTATAGGAAAGACATCATAAATTGGGTTGGAAATTGTGGCTGACAGCGCACATTTGATGACCGTGACGCTCGTGCATTGGTGCAATATGTCAGGAAAACAGAGGAGCAACTCTTCCTCAGGTGACTGAGAATGTCAATGAGGACCTGATTAGACTGTGTCAGCAAGAACCCCACTTTGACAATTACATTGAGAGGGATATTATAGGTGAGTTGCGGTGCATAAACCCCGCATTACAAAGATGAATGCACATTTGAGAGTTCAGTGGTGCAGAAACCATTGGCACTGGTTTACATGTGGAAAGAAGTGATACGGTCAAATGAGTCATCCTTCAGCATATTGTCCAGTGGCTTTGTTATGCTGTGTTGGTCATTTTGCTGGGAATGTTTAGATCCACTTGTCCCCTTAGATGGAGGGATCACTGCAAATCAATACAAAGGTGTTCTGTGTGATCACCTTCTATCCTGATAGGAGTGGTCTCCATGACAGTGTTCCCATTGCCCCCCATTGCCTCACTGAATGGCTTGATGTGTATTAAAATGATGCGACTCATATGCTGTGGCCTTCGCAGTCACCAGATCGCAACCCAACTGAACACCTATGGGAGATTTCGCACTGATATGTTAGACAGCTCTCTCTACCGCCATCATCAAAACACCAAATGAGAGAATATCTTTTAGAAGAAGGGGGTTCCATCCCTGCAGTAGAGTTACAGAGACTTGGAGAATCAATGCCAAGATGCATTGAAGCTGGTTTGGCAACATGTGGTGCCCTAACTCCTTACTAAGTCACTTGTGTGTCACTATGTTGATTTTTCATTTAATTTGTCAACCCTCTGTAGATTGTTGCCATGCTTTACTATTACCGTACTTTGGTCTTTCATATTGCACTAAATACAAGGCTTTTAAACACATGCAGTGCAAACATAAGTGTTAAAGTAGTGATATGATTCAAGTGCTGGGTGATAATTGGCTTCATTAAAGAGAAAGGAAGTAGGAAATTGTAATTTTCATGATGTGATTTAACAATGCATGTTTATAAGTGACCTTTGGGAAATGGTAAATGGTGACATCCAACGGATTAAAGGGCTTTTGCTGCTCACTCACACATCAGACGCCAATGGCAGCCAGCTACCATGCACTTTGTCTTGCCCAAAGATACCGCAGCAGGAGGAGGTAGAGATCAAACCGCCAATGCTGTGATCGGTGGACAATCCAATGCAATTCAGGTGCTTTCAGACAATGACAAGGAGAGGGAGGGTGGCCACTGCATTCAGGGTTTATGATGGTTCAACTTTTTCAACTTGCTGCTGTGGTGTAACCAAGGCCATGAATTACATGAATTACACACTTCTACATTACTGAGGAGAAACTGTTGGAGCCACATCAGTTTCAAAGTTTATCTGGTCTATGACAACGAACAATGTTTGGAATACTGGCCAGCAAAACTTGCTGCATTATTCATACATACATACAAGACTACATTTATTTATATTGCACTTTTCAAAACAGATGTTACAAAGTGCCTCACAAGAAAATAAGTCATCACTTCAAGTCGTCAGTATTATGTCATATTACTAAGCACTTCCTGTACTTTAAACCTCAACCTGCTCTGTTAAGCTGCACAATGAGATTTTATTAGGTGGATAGTGGATAGCAGCAGGCTGTGGTGCACAGGCTGGTAAGATCAGAGGTAGTTTGGGGCCACTGCGCTGTTGCACTCTGCTGCCGCCAATTTACTTCCTTTCATAAACTGTGTCTGATGCAATGATGCTCTCATGCTCAACTTAGTATTATAAAAGACCTTGGAGGAGGATATCTGCCAAGCTCTGGCCCTCTCTTTCTATGTAATTATGTAAGGGCTCCAGAATGTTGGCAGTAGAATTACAGTTTTGATTTCCATGATGTGATTTGATCATGGAAGTTCATTATTGAACAACATGTGATAACAAAGTAATGTAACCTCCAGGGTCTGCCCACTAGCTTTTGAGAGCAGCATCTCACTGTCAGGCTCTCGACCTGATTGTGGAACATCAGTCGTGTGATAACAGCCGATACATGGGGTGGAGATTATGACCCCTGCCTCTGTTCAAGGTTGGCCGGGTGTGAATAGCCTCCTTGATCTTTCTCTGAATGACTCCTGCTCGATCTCTTTGACCTCATGACCATCCCTATCGATGGTGACTGGCTTTGGACTGCTGTTACCAGGCAGCACATGTAGTTTGCTTGGCTGAAGACATTTATGGTTCCTAGAGGATGAATCCTACTGACTCCTCAAGTGCCTCCATGACATTTAGTACATAGTTTTTAAAGAAATATCTCAACAGCTTTTGGGTGGATTGCCATAAAATTTTGAAGAAATATTCATGGTCCTGAGAGGATGAATGTACATCTAGTTTAGTGCTAATTAGTGAATGTGAGCATGCAAACATGCAAACTGAGATGGTAAACATTTTACATGCTAAACATCATCATGCAGCATTATCACTGTGAGCGATATGGGCATGCAGCCACTGTGCTAATATGCAGCTTTGCAGAGCATGGCTGTAGACTTAGATGGAAGTCTTTTTATAGAGTGAGTCATTCTAAGAAAAAAAATTGTACATTGTAACTCTAGTTATATGAGCACAGGTGGCAACCTCTAACTCTATGTTATATGCGCTTATCCACTCACCCCAGCACAGCAGCTCACTGAAATTTACATGCATCGGTTTGGCCAATCAGGATAGTATAGGGTGATTAGATTAGAAGACTGTGTCTGCCCTCATAAGTCTTGCACTTAATGTAAGCATTACTCTACAGTATCTCACATAGCCTTTTCCTATCTAATTTTGTCAGGCTATAGGGGGGAAAGCCACATTTGCTTCCATTACACTGAAACAATGCAAGCCTATGGCCTTGGGTCATGCAAAAACTAAAAGTCATTTTCCAAAGTGGATGCTGCGTCAGGGTACAATGTGATTTATACAGCCTGTACCAGGCAGGGTGGAAGGGCCCATAATCATTGTCCATGCGGTCAGTGGTCAAGCCTATAGAACCCATTAGATGGCGATGCCTGTGTAAGATACAACTGAAAACATCATAACATTCAAAGCACTCCTAATGCCCTCTAATTTGGTCATAAATTTTCATTAAGTATGAGGAGTTGATAATGTGTGCATTAGTACAGTTACTTATGTTCCACTGCCTCGGTATCAGGTTCTGATTTCAACTCATGAATGTGGAATAGCAGGTGACGGGACACCATCTTGTTCAGATTTGAGAAAGTAAGGTCAGCAAATACATGAACATTTGGTCAAGTGGCGCTAAAGACCCTATGGAGAATTATGGAGCAATTATGGAAAGAAAAAAGTTGTGTTGTCAAAGGTGATACATGCCCCACTGCTTCAGACTGTTGAGTGGGGATATGGAGTGGTGACTGAATGACAGTTGCATTTAGTATGGAGAGATTTATGAGGAGAGATGGGCAGATATTGAAGGCAACTACCCCCATCAGTATTGTCATTACCACCACTAACAAACTCCTCTGGGTGTGAGAGGTCTACTCAACTGGTCGGTCAATGGATCCATTACAAGGGCATTAAGCATGCAAGACGAGAGCAGTAAAACACATGGGATGTGTGTGTTTGTGTCAGTGTGGGTCCCTGTGTATCTGGTTTCTGTGTATTGTTTGATATATATTATGCTATGTGTGTTACACTCATTTAGTCCATCCAGACGTGCTGGAAACAAACATTGTGCTCAATTCTTCTGACACACCACTCTTTGGTCATCAGAAAACCTTCCCCTAAAAGCTGTCCGAGAGCATTATAACATTCCTCTTTAATAAACACATGGGGAAAGGTTACTAATAGCCTTTCACACACAGAATGCGTATGCACACACACAAAATCACATGTATTGACACACACACAGACACACAAATCATTTGAAAGGGGATGACACACAATTCAAGGTCCTTATAGAGACCAAAGTGTCTGTCTAATGGAAAAACATTTTCTTAAGTACTTTGTTGCACCATCTGCATTATATGCGCAGTAATTGCTTCCGTAGTCTGCAGGTTAGAATTTGCAACCTCCAGGGCAGTGTAAGTAATGGGGGGAAGATAATAGTCTTTTGTCTCTGCAGATGCACAAGTTTGTGGGGATTTAAGAAAGATCAGTATTTTATTCTGCTTTAATGTTTTGCAGATTTTAACTTCTTTTTCAACCTGTCTTTTTCCGTGTCCACTATTAGTACATCTGTTCATTATGAAAACCATTAGTGCAGTTTTGTGGGCACTCTTCTTATTGAATGTAATGCCATGCTCTTGTTTATTTGACATGCCAAGCAGCAGTCCAGAGAGTGCCATGAAAACCTTATGACCACATGTTGGCAAGTCTAAAAGCATAAGCGTATTATGAAATCTGTCCCAATTGTACAAAAGATCCACAGTGTCTGTTGGCGAAAAAAGCATTTAGTAATCGGAGATGAGTATAATCTTCAGCTGGAAATACTCTTAATTGCAGACATCTTGGGCCTGGGTGATATCAAACCCACCCAGGCCATCTCCATTCCATCAAATCCAACAGAATGCTGCAGCTGTGACGCACTGGAATAGGAGATGTTGGAGTAATCCAATAAAGGCATTAGTGTACCATTAGGAGGGCGCTTCCTGGCTTTGGAGGGACACACAGAGCCTTGTTTAGCCTAATAGAGCGTCCCTGTAAGCGTTTATTTATGGCAGCAAGATGTCAAACCACTTAGAGGTGGAATGTTGCATGTCCATTAAGCCTGCTGTCCAATGGGAAGCCACAGAGGGAAGATCTTTGGACTTGGCCTCAGTCCAGTCCTCTTGTCTGGACCTCCTTAAAAACATATTGCTTTGGCCTTTTCAACCACCAACAAGGCATGTAATGTAAACTTTCATGCTTGCGGCATACACATTTTAGGTCTGAACATGTAAATAAAAACCCTTTGTAGTTGTATACACTTGGAAAATACCATAGGCCATCAGTTTACACAGCACTACATAATGTCGTTACCAGTGTTGAAGGTTATACTTCTCTCCATCGGCAGTTGGCCAGTATTTGCTGACTCAAACAGACCTCAACCAGATTTGGGAAAGTTATGTGACAAGAAACTTATTAAATTCATCACTTTACTCACACAATCCCAGCTCTGTTGAAGGTGCCTTTGAGCAACTGCAAAGACTCTAAATCCTCACAAATCATCTAATTTCTGTCACATTTTCTGTATTTAACACATGTAGAATTAGGAAACAAGACATTGTGGTTTAACAAGCAGTGCTGTGAGAGCAATAGATAATTCATAGTGGATGAAAGAGTTAATTCCAGGTTAATTTATTGCTGTATTTACTTGACTCTGTCCAGCAGACAGAAAACTCCGAGGCTACTGGCTCGACGCAGCATCCCCTTCTAACTGATAACCCTCGTAAGCTCTTGTAAGCTCTTGTCGATAAGTACATCGGAACACTTCCTTCTTTGCTTCACTGATTTCCTGGCTTGTTTGATCTTGACACAGTGCTCTTTACTTTGATGTCATCATGCACAGAGGAATGAGCAGCCTTGAGAGCTGAGAGGAGCTTGTGTAATGCCAGTCTCTGGTATGCCTATGATATCTGCAGGATGGGCCTGTCAAACACAATCAACACGAGCACCTACCATTGGCAGATTTTAAAGTAAAGTCACAGAAGCTGTGGGGGTCGAAATACTGATGCTGTGCTGGAACCTCACGTGTAAAAACAAAGGCCTGAACAATGAAATGGCAAAACCCTTTCAGGTGTTGTGAATCTCACCTGCGTGCAAGACTTGGTTGGTGTCCCAACTTGTTGGACGAGTAACAAACTATGTTGAGTTCGCCACACACATTTGGATCTTGAGAAAGATAGGATAACTTCTACGCCCCGTTCTTTTCAATTAAGTCAACTTTTGCTGTTTCGTTCACTGCCATACGAGGACCAGCCTGTCGTTGAACCCGCTGACGAAGCGGTACAACGGCCTGGTCGTTATCTGAGCTTGAAGAGACTCCGGACCTCCTAGACAGACTGAAACACACATTAATCGCTCCCTGAAGTGATCTCCAGTAAGAGGCTTTTGTCTGGGCAGAGACAGGTTAATAATTGTGTGTTACTGTAAGCCTCAACGGACCACTGAGTCCTGTTGTTGCTGTCTGAAAAACTTCAATCATTTTGCGTGCCGCTTGCTTCTGTGTTCCTAACAGTTTGCATTGATTGTGTTGTCCCATGCCGTTGGGCAGTTCGTATGCCAGGCTCCTTAGTGATAAAAGAGACAGTTATTGTATCTTTACACTGTGGTTAGGATCTTTGAGTGCTTCTTTCTCTCCTTTACTAATCCACACGCACACATCTATGTCTCTACATGCACCTACACACACATTAAATGCACAGTGTGATAATATAACGGCTCCGGCCATCTTGTTGCAAGAAATGTGTGCCTCCTTCTCATTTCTGTGTAACTGTCGCAGCCCCCTCCGCCATCTTGCCTTCTCTCTCTTTTCCTTCTCCTTCTCTCTCTCTCACATACACACACACACACACACACACACACATACACATACACACACACCCACAGGTGCCACATGCTTGCTTGCTGTCTTTAGGCTTGTTACTGTAGTTGCTCACGCTTACAGCCGCCTGTTGTGCAGTTGCTGTTGTTGTTGGACAGTGTATATTTATTGATTGAAGTATTATTGATTGTTGATCGGTGCTGCTACACTTGAAAATACTCTTTTGTGATGGTCAGTGCTGGAGTCGACCCTTCACTGTTCAGATTGTAAATGTAAAATAAAATATTTTAGAGATTTTAAGTGAACACACACCCCTTTGTAAGACTACATTTACCATTTGATCAGAAGTTCATGGTGCCCTGTAATTATTAATGCATATTAATAATTTTGTTGATTCTATAACTGTCTCTGATATTCGCTAATAACCAGACCTGTTTCTGTCAGTTCCTGACAGTTGCACAAACACAGCCTGCTATTCAAGCCAAAAATCAAATTGAATCACTGCACTCTGCAGATCACTGCAGATTACATCATCAACAGCAGGAGAGACCTTTGGTGTATGGCTTGACCAAAGTGAGAGTAGGAAGAGCATGAACAACTTGTCCCATCTATGGTCAATCAGTCAAACAAGAAAAATTGGGTGTTTCGCTCTTTTTTTTATTCACAGTAGTTTGTCCATAGAGGATAGTCTGCTTAAACCCTGTATGGAAATGGTGTTTCTTGAATTATGACTATGGAGAGCATATGGATAAGGGTATTGGCCCCAGCAAGGCTCAAAGTGGTTGCAGCAAGATGCAGTGCTCCATCAATATCAGATTTTAAATTGGAAAAACGTTTGTGTGTCACAAGGGGGCTGGACCGACGGGCCACTTGATGAATCGGCCGTCTTGGTGATTGATGGTCAAAGGGGAGCGGTCAGGGGAAAGTTATGCCACACTGTGTCAATATCAGGTTGTTTGCCTCTCATGCATAGCCATACCAGAAAAGAGTGTGTACTAAGTACCCTTGACATGACCATTTAACTTTTTGTAGGTTAGACTTGTAGTCGACATCAGCATGACCATTATTCAAATTGCTCCTCCACAACAGCAAAAGAGGACATCGAGCAGGGGCATCCAATCACTGATCCACTCAGACCAGGTTGCAAACATCTTTGTCCATGTGAATAAACAGAAACACGAGAGAGCTGTATTTATATTCTTTCACATCAACCCTCACAGTACATCAGAGATTACAAAAAAGCATGTAGTCTAAATCAAGGTTGCATGCTCCCAAATCCACATACAGCACAATCAAGGACACACACACAGGCACACATCTGGTAGCAATAAATGGCCTTGCTAATTAGCTTTAGTTATGGGCATTCACACTGCCATTTGACATTCTCAACACTTAATACAATCCCAGGAGTCTAGAATAGCATAACATTAGGGGAAGGCTTTATCATGGGGAGGGAGGGCTGTAAATCAGGCACCTGAAACACCATTAGCAATTCCAACCAGCAGGGAAGCCTGTGTGATTACTGTGGGACCGGTTGCTCTCTACTTGCTGATAATGATGACTCATTCAGATGCTGGCTGCCTAACAATGCTCACACCAAATCACAAAATGAAGCTTATGATGGAATGCGTCTAATTCGTCTTGTTAGTATATTTGGTGAATGTTGGTGATTGTAAAAATGTACAAAATGTACATGTATTTTTTATGTGATACAATGCCCTCTGTGTGTGGGAAAACACATTTTAATACAAAATAGCTTTCATATTTGTAATGACAAGGCCAGGAAACCAAGACTGCAATCGTTTCACAAATGTCCCCAATTACTATTGTGAATTCAATGTTAGAAAGGAACTTGGCTTACAAAGGTGGATTATATAATCATGATGATGGATGTTCAAAAATACCTGTAACTAAGAAAGCACAGCATCATTACCTGACTTAGAGACACAGAGTGTATCTAGTGTATTTAAATGTTAAATTATCAATTTTAAAGAAGTGCAACCTTGTGCCCTTTATTTATTCCCTTTGTTCTCTGTGTGTGAAGAGGACTTCAGTTACATAGCCTCAATTAATATAAACTCATCATGTTTGTTTAGAAAATACTTTTTTTGCAGTTGTTGCCATATAATTTTACAGATGGTTAAAGTTGGTAAATATCCATCCATCCATCCATCCATTTTCTATACCCGACTATCCCTTTCGGGGTTGCGGGGGGCTGGAGCCTATCCCAGCTGTCATCGGGCGAGAGGCCGGGTACAACCTGAACTGGTCGCCAGTCAATTGCAGGGCAACATATACAGACAGACAACCATTCACGCTCACACTCACACCTAAGGACAATTTAGAGTCACCAATTAACCTAATGAGCATGTCTTTGGTCTGTGGGAGGAAGCCGGAGTGTGCGGAGAGAACCCACGCAAGCACTACCTGCTGCACCACCGTGCCACCATTGGTAAATATCATATTTGTCTATTATAGACAAGTAAAGGAAAGTCCTACAGCCAAGCTAGCAACTCTGTGGGGTTGCACTTTGATCTAAATGCTAATGTTGGCATGCTAATATCCTTACAATAAAAATGGCTAACACAGTGATGCTAACATTTGTTAATTAGCACTAGTATAGTACAGCTGAGGCTGATGGGAATGTCATTATTTTTGCAGGGATTTGCTCATGAATCAAAATATAAGCCAGAGCAACACCAAAATGATTATAATTTATCCTGAGGAATGCACGCACGTGTGTACCAAATTTAATGGCAATTCTTTGAATAGTTGATGAGACATTTATTCAAAACTACAAATGTCAACCTCATGGTGGCACTAGAGGAAAAGCCAGGGATAACAAAATCAGCGAGACTCATCCTGTGGGTAACATTAATGACTTCCATGTCATTCCATGATTTCTGTGAAAATCTTAAAAATAGTTGTTGTGACTTTTCAGTCTGAACCCAAGTAGTTAACTGACCAATGAACATTGCCATCCCTGGAGCAACACTGCTAGCATGGCTATAGATAAAGAGCACCAGATGCCAAAAACACAGTCAGCAAGGTGCCCAACCAAGCTGGGAGCACTTTTACTCCATTGCCATCCAGGCTGATATAATGCTATTTTTAAAATACAATTAAACGTTATGAAAAATGGCTAAACTATTTTACCGTGTTCATCAGACAAAAATCTCAGAATCTAAAAACTAAAACATTATTTCCTTTCATCAATGAACACATCAGAAATTGATTAACACGGTTGCTGTGTGGACATTTGCACCATATGTATAAAGTCTGCTGCTGTAAAATGCAGTTCTCATGGACTGTTCGTGCAGCAGCTTAAGTGTTGCTTTGGGATTTATTTATTTCTTTTATTCAAACCCTCACAGAAAAATGAATTTTCTGTTCAAGCATGATGCAAGTACAGCTGTAGAAGGAAGACAAGGGAGAGTGAAAGGCGCTGTCGTCCCGTAATATTTTTATCAGCATGCATAAAGCTGAAACTTTACTATCCCTGTAGTGTCAGTTCAGTGACTGAGGAAATTGGGAATGATGGTCACTGCCATTGTGGATGATTAAATGTGAATGAATGAGCACACACAAAGAAACACAGCTCCCACCATGCTGCGCTTTGTTGCTTTACCTTTCTCCCAGTGGAATAGAGGATGAGAGGCTGCCTCCAGGTACGTGTCACAGAGAACAGTAATGAATGGCAGGGGAGGGAAGAAAGGGGAAGAGGATGAGAGAACATGGGAGGACAGATGGAATAATGGCCAATGAAGAGATGTAGGGAAAAGAGAAAGAAAAACACAGGTGTAGTTGAGAATAGAGTCGGGCAGACAATAGGGTCAGGCTCTTTTAAAATGGCAGTTGGAAGATGTTGGTTGTGGGCTCACAAAAGCCCTGTGAAGAGAACCTTTCCAAATGTGTCACATCCAATAGAGGCTTCAAAAAGAGTCCGCTTTAAATCCCAGAAAAGGTAATCTACGGGAAAGAAAACAATAGAAGTAGAGGTAATATGTGCATCTCCCCTGACACAGAGAGCAATCAAACCCACATACACCGACGGCGCATGCATCTTAATGTTGTGGGTGAGTGGACTGAAAACACAACCTTTATATTCGT
The DNA here is from genome assembly GCA_037975065.1 of Chaetodon trifasciatus. Taxonomy (NCBI): domain Eukaryota; kingdom Metazoa; phylum Chordata; class Actinopteri; order Chaetodontiformes; family Chaetodontidae; genus Chaetodon; species Chaetodon trifasciatus. The sequence goes on from JBBMOE010000006.1 coordinate 1,972,683, forward strand.
ATGCTATTGTTCATTGATTAACCACGTTTAGCTGTGACTGACGGAATCAATACATACACACATTGTAATAATCGCCCTCTTACGGGGCTTTGATTGACTTAGCTAGCTACTCATCCATTGTCTCATTGTCTCAGCACAGCAGATACACCATGTAATTGTTCATCCAATTATGATTTATGTGGTCAATCCAGTGAAACTCGTTTAATAAGAAGGCGCAATATTATCTAACCAGTGTTTGGCTCTATCATTGAAGATCCAGAATGATTACACATATTGATTGTGGGTTGCAATGTGACGCAATCATTTGAAGCAGGACCTTCAATATTTGGATGAAGAAGCTTGTGATAAACACAAGATTACAGGACTTGGATCAGGCCAAAAAAACCTTGATCCATAATAACTAGAAATGGCAGGCTTGTCATGCCTTGGATTTCTCCATATGCTGAAATGGTGCGCATTGGGGTACCAGGAAGAAAGATATTTGGTAACCAACAGTTTGAAAGGTTATGTCATGACCTGACAGGCAGAGCAAAAATAATTAAGGGAACGGGACTTAGCAAAGGGTCAATGGACTTCCTAAACCCTTATGGCAATGGACCTTAAATTGAAGTTAAACTGGCAAAAAGCTCTCCTTATCAATACGTTTTCTGCATTTCTCAGCCATACATCAGGCAAGGAGAGCCAACATCATTTGAGGCCGGGTCAAAGTGAACAGGCATCAGTGTTTACTTGTAAGATCTGCATAAAATTAAAAAAAGGAATGACTGCTGTAACAAAACTCCATTGTTTTCCAGATATTCTATGACTGTGCCAGTAATCTCAGCAAACAAAGCTTGATGACCTGTCCGCAGTGTCAGTAACCTGGAGTTCATCCAATATTTGTGCTGCATGAGGTCGCTTGTTTGCCATCGCCCAGGTTAGACCTGATTGAAATGGAAAGGTTTGTCATCTGTCTGATGGGGTGAAGAGGAGACAGTGAAATCCAGATCTATTTCTGGATGAAAACTGTGCCTGGGAGCACGGAGGGTGGCATTTGTCCCCTTGCTGTCTAACTGTCTTGTATGTGGGCTGTATCTTCTTTCATGAAAGATGGAAAAAGCATAAAAAAAATTCAGCCATTATTAGAACTCTTGCAAAGTCTCCTCATGTTTTGATCCTGCGCTGTACTCAATAATCCATCAATCATCTGTACTGAATTGCTTGAATCTTTCTCTTCATCTTCTTTTTTTCTTGTTTCTTAATAACATTTGAATTCACAAATTTGACGAACTTGTAATTGCAGGTCAATCATCCCTGTAAATGGAACAGAAAGTTGGTGAAAGGTTGCTGAGTAGACAGAGATGAGATCTATTGATCTCCAAGGCGAGTCACTGGTCCCGCACCCGTCTCTGACTAAAATACATTCACAGCACCCCAGCCATAAAAAAGCAAGACATTAGATATAAGGGAAAAGAGGACGGATGGATGAATAGAAATGGATGAGAAAGGTGAAGTTCAAAACGATGAAAGGAGGATGTCAGGGAAAGGTGACAAGGCCACACATGAAAGACCCACTAACAACATAACATATACAGCAGGCATAACACAAAACTAACTGAAATAAGGGAAAGATGAAAGATCCATTCCAGATGGGTAAATTTATTCCAATTCCCACTCTCGCCAATCCTCCTATAGACCCCATCTGTGTTCACCCATAATAATGTACAGAATATAAATCTATACTCCTCCTGTGGCTCCCTCTATTCCTGCTGCTTACAGTATGATGAAGCAGCTCTCTCCATGGCAGAGTGCTTGTGTAACACGGCTTGCTCTTGGCCCCGAGGCTGTCAGGCATTAGCCACGGTAACATGGATACTGACAGCAAGTATTTCTTCACTTCAGTCCTTTTTGCCAGTTCCATATTCCCCACTGGTCATTTAATGGGAAATGGTGATGGAAATGGTGAATGACATAAGTAAATACTCTTAGGTAGTTTGACTTCAAATATTTATGTTACAGGTCCCCAACTGTGTAGGTGCTGAAGCTGAAGCTTTAACCATCCTGGAGAGAGAAATTTAGAGGCTGATTCTTAGAAGCTCACCCAAAAGACTTGGGTCAGCCTGTATTGAAGCCATATTATACGAGTCAATAACTTATTTTTGCCAAAAAGTTAAGATGGAACATTATAGGGTTCCACATCTCTACAGCTGATATCTCCAGAGCACTGCAACTCATTGATTTTGGGGTGAACTGTCCACCACTTCAGTAGTTTTACATAGATCCAAACCTTAATATTTCAGTATCAAAACATCCCCCAAAAACACCCACCATTTGGTAGCTAGCAGGGAGGATAACGAGTGTAATTACTCAGGAAGTGGATGGCGTTCACCTCTTCAGTGTGGAGAATATCAGTGGTGCTGTGTTAGTGGAAAAGTTCAACTCCCCACAGAGACGGGGCCACAGCCATCGTTGGCTATTCTGCTGACCCACACCACAGGCAAGGCACTGAGCACACATGGGGGACTGTGACTATCACAACAGCAGACTATAGTTTATTAGGGAAGGGAAAATCTAACACCCAACTGAATGTAGCCTGTCCTCACTGGTGCTTTGTCCCCCACTTCCCAACATTAACTGTTGTGTGCACCATATAAATGTGTTGCAGTTTTACAGTTTTAACTTTTTTTTTTTTTTTTTCAGCTTGCAGAATCCAGCTGAGGTGAATTCTAGATTTTTAATACAGCTTTTAATTGAACTCGTAAAAGTACTGCAAAGTACAAAGGTTATATAAAAGCTTGGATTACGTGTGTAAAAATAAGAGCAGTAATCATATGAGAATAAACATATGGCTTGAAATAGTGTCAGTTTAAACAATTTAACCATTTACATTGTTGTCCTACTGTCAAAACTTATCACAAATATGTACAGATACACATTGGTGCAGTTACTTGGGCCACCTGTGTTTGGATGCTTTGACTGTCTGCCTCACGGCTGTCACTGAATCTCTTTGTTTAGATTCCTTGAAAGTGAATTGTGCACATAATGCATCACACACAAACTCACTGCCAGTTTAACTGCACAGCTATACAAATAAGTTCCTCATTTGCAGTGGCTCTGCGGGGAAAAATGTTAGCTTTAACTGATTTAGTTACTAAATAATGCATGTAGTAATTGAAGTGGTATGTCTTCACTTGCTAAATAATTTGAATGCCTATAAGAGTGAAATCAGGTGGTCAGATCAGAAAAATATCATCGTCATGCCTTTATTTGTTCAATATATATGTGAGTTTAATATGAAACTAAACAAGGAAAAAGGCCCCAGCTTATCTTGTTGTGTTTCTACATAAATACACAAATAAACACAAGAGACTTTTGAGGAAAAAAAGATTTTGACCATCTTCAGCAGAACTGGTGAAAAACAAATGAAAATATCTCAGGCAGGCAGCATCTCTGCATCACAGCTGTGCTATCCACCTTCTACACAACACATGTAGCCTCAGACGCCAGCACACGTGTGTTGATTTTTGTTTTGTTTTGTTATGAAACCTGACCGGTCTGCATGAACGAAGAAAACAACTCCACTGGCGTCCACTTTGCATTTTCTCCAACAGATGGTTGTTTCTCAGTGTGGAAATTATTAACATATTAACATTATTTTTATTCCAAAAACTCACAATAACTTACATTTGAGTGCCATAGGTGGTGGACAACATCTGTGTTTAACACACGGATAGGGTTTAGACTGTCACAAGAAATAATAATAAAATAAAAAAAAAGATTGATGGGGCCAGCTGGGCTTGAAGGGAGAGCATGAAATCAAGCAATATATTGTATGTGCTCTGTCTAACCTCTTAAAACTTTAATAAACTCTTCACAATCCTACTATGGAACTGTCTATGGATCGTATCTCCAGTGGCAAGGAAAAATTGCATTCGGGAGGTTTTTACAGAAGAGAAAAGTCGACGTGCAGAAGATATTGAAAAGGAGGTAGATAAGTAGGTTGATAATATCAGCTGACTGGCTGCATACGGTTTGATAGCCTTCGGGCTAATGTTTTCAAAAGCCCGGTCACACCAACAGTCCCATGACAGAAACCCAACCAGAATCATTACAATCAATAGTGCAAGCAGTGAATTAGCTCACAGAGGAAAAAAGTTCCCCAAAGTAGAACTCTGCAGTAGACAGAGACCTGGAGAGTCCTGAATAGAGGAATCTATCACCGTCCAGCTTTAAACAATGTGAATTTGTATAAAATTTCAGAAATGTGCCACTTTTTGGTGCGACCGAGCACTAACAATGCCTGTGTGCCATGTTTCCCTGACAGCCTTCTCACGCGGTGACAGCAACACAGACACTTGGGCGGAAGGGAAGTTTGTGACAGGCTTGTGAAGGTGAGATGGAGCTGGGCGTGGGACTGCTGTCATCTTCACATTGGTGCGATTTTGTGTGCTTCAGCCACACAGACAGTTGGGAAGAGGGCGTCCACTGTTTGGGCAGGTGAGCAGGGTAATGCCTCCATGCAAAACCTGTTGAGACGCACAAGAAACTCATGGAATCTGTCCTTTTTCTGCTGCCTTAATTAAAAGAACAGCACTGAAGGCTTTTCTTGATGGACAAGATGCTTTCACTCTTTGCCTTCAGCAGCAAGAGTTTCACTCTTCTGCTTTACGTCACATTGTTTGTTGATCCGATTGGTTGAAGTTAGCCCGTGACAGACAGATGGTTCATCCAATCACATGCCAAGTATTTTTTTTTTAAAGTGCCTGCCCTTTTCCAAACAGTTTCCATGGACAATTTCCCAGATGGTTGTGTGTAACAAACCATCTGGTGTGTTAGGTTAATCCTCATGATGTCAACCACAAAATAGTAAACAGCTTGTGCTCACTGAAACAGACTTTCCAAAATAGTTCTTATCACCCCTGACAAACAGCAAATAAAATGTTTCATGTAACAGAGAGTAAAGGTTAGACTTGGGACACTTTTTAGAAAACTGAAACTGGTAAATGACGCGTTGCTGGGGATTATTTCAGCAGCGGATTAATACGTATTTGGTGTGGTAGTGAGGAATTATGGCAGCAGGAGAGTGTATGTGGGTTTGAGTCAAAAAAACTAGGGTGTGTGTGTGTGTGTGTACGTTCACATAATGATGGAATCTGTCACCCAGATATGTTTGAATTATTTTTGGACAACAATGGAGCTCTATGGCAGAGAAATAAGATACATCAGGCTTTGGCTCATTTTTGGTTTTGCCCTTTTTGTGGGATTTGTTGGCAGTAAGAAGACTATAGAATATCACCTACCTTAACTTTTACATTACTACTACTACTGCTACTACTACTACTACTACTACAAAGGATGCAAAATGTATACTTACTAGAATTTTCTGTTGCTACAGTAGAGCACTTTTGCACTTATGATTGTGGCTGCAGAAAATCTATATTGTTGAAATTGTCACAGCTATAAGTTTAAAACAACATGTGCAAGACGGACTCCCTGTAAAAAACAGAGTATGCTATAATTGGTATGATTATGTTGTGAACTAAAATTAAAATAATTGCAGTAATGTGCAGTGGGAAGGCATACAATATACATTAAGTGCCTCCTGAACAATTAGTTTAAACAATGTAACTAAATGATATCTAGAGGCACTGGTGATTACTCTTAATGCCAATCAACATTTGTTAACTATAAGAGGTCTGGAGCTAGTACGCTGATATCTGTATTAAAAAGGCCACACAAGACATCTACAGTATTTAATTGTATTTACATTTACATAGATGGAAAATATTGAAAATATTGTGGTTGGCAAATGCTTAGAATTGTCATGCAAAAGATGGTGGTGTTATACAAAGCAGAGATGGAAATGCTAAATAGAAAATCAGTGTTCCCTTAATGGCTGATTGAGTAATAGTCACTTATTAAGTAATGGTTTTCAACACAAAACAGCACCACTGTCTTTAGTTAATGTGGGAAACACAATTACTGAAGGTAAAAGCACTGAACGGGCTGAAATTTGTAATCCCGTGGCAGCATGGAATGGATCAGGTGAACAGCAACAAAGAAGTCTTAATTCCTGAGCCAGGTGTGGTTGTTTGTAGCCAGCTTCTTAAGACACCTTCACTGATTGCGAACCCCAGATTGTATAACTTAGAGGTAAATTAAACATCAGGACTATCTCTTTTCTCTTTCTGTTCTGGGTTTTATGCAACTGGACAATCCTGTAGTCCACTGGATTTCCTTAAGATGTACTGCTAATATTCCCACTGTACCTAGACCAGGGTGGAGTGCTCCTTCATATTATTTGGTAATCTCAGATTCCCCTTGACAGTCAGTGGATCGCATGATCTGAATCTCTCTCACACCTTCGGTCATGATCTCTCCCCTGCTGTTAGGAAAAAGAGTGCTAAAGATTCTTTGATGTCAGGAGCAGCGAGGGGTGATCGGGTGTTTAGTGTGAGAAAAATCGGTACCAAATGTGCGACATTAAAGTGCAACTCAAATTCCAAAGTAGTTGGGAGGCTGTGGAAACATAAAAAAACCAGAATGCAAACATCTGCAAACTGTGTTCACCATCAGCGCTTTAACGAAGAGTTCCCAAACCCATGTAGTGATCTCCTTTATCCAATCATGCATTCACAAAGTGGTGAACCTTGCTCCTCACTTGTGAACGACCCAGTCATGATACTATCACCTGTTACCAGTGAACCTGTTTACCTGTGGAATGTTCCAAACAGGTGTTTTTGGAGCATTCCACTACTTTCCCAGTCTTTTGTTGCTCCTGTCCCAACTTGTTTGAAACATGTTGTTACTTGCACTACCTGCACCTACCTCATACTGTTTATACTGTTTATACTTCATGCCACCTGCATTACTTGAATCTAAAGTTGAATCTAATCTAATCTAATATTGTGTGTGCGTGCTATGCATGTATAAAAACTGTGCTGCTCCCTTTGTTTAATATGTGTGTTTGTGGCTGCAGCTGCTGTGGAGTTCATATTGTTTATACATGTATATGTTGTTCGCTTTGGTGATGTTCTCAGCTGCTAAAGTGGCAGTTATTTAATTTCTGTAGCCTAATATTGCTTGTTGCACCCTCTGCCGGGTCCATAAGTCTTTTTATTTAATGTTGGTTGTCTGTGTTTAATTGTCCCAGTTTTGTCCTTTTTTCTGGTTAATTCTAGTGAAGTTATACAAAGGAGGCTGTTGTATATTTGTAATTTATGATCAGTGGTTTGCACTGGCTGCAAATCTGTATATACAAATGGAATTTATTGTTGGTTTGGACATCAAGGGCCATATGCACAAGGGATTTTATCTTACCACCACAAAGGAGACCCAGTAAAAGTCATGAAAAGTAACGAAGAGCTATTAAGAGTTATTCACTAAACTGCTGAGAAGAACTTTTAGAAAGAACAAAGAGAACTTATAAGAGGAGGGGCTGATGTGATGCCGTTTCATCAGTGTCTACAGTGATTGGTGTTTGTCAGGTGACGTATAGATACTCATTAGCCTAATATACAGGTGTGTGAGGAACACATTAAATTCAGATGGAGGAATGGATAAACAGGTGGATGTATTTCCTAAAAAAAAACATTTTAGATATTTTGTAAAACTGTGACAGATTGAAACAAAGACAGAAAAGCATGAAGCACTGATTGTGCTGGATAATCCAGTGATGGCCATGAAGTTACCTCTTGCAGTTGGTGACTGTCTAACGCACGTTTAATGAACTGTCAAACAGACTGAGGTGTGTAGAGTGCTTTTTTTGATGAAGAATTCTGTCAGATCACTGAAGCTCAGATCATTAGCCTGCATTTTTTTTTCCCATGCCCACGTAACATATTGTTGTGCAAACTGTCATCTCCGGTGTTATTGGACGGTTTGAATTTGTTGGTGAGCCAACTGAATCCTTCTTAAACGGGCGCCATCAAAATATGGATGTAAAGTTCATTATTACACTGTTGCGATGAGACACATCACCTGCAGCACATTACTGACTGAAAGCTGGTCGCAGTGACTTGACTTCCTCTAACGTCGTTCAGACTTTTAATGTTAAAATGCTTTGTGAATTCCTCTAAGATTAAAACCTTAAGAGTCCTTAAGTTAAGACCCCTTATTTTTAGAAGCTTCTCCAAACTCCTCCAGTCAGGAGCTACTTTTAGCCTCGGGATGTTTCATGAATACAGCCCCAGAGCTCGGTGGCGTGATGAGATGTTGTTCCACTCGTGCTGTTGGGTTGACTTTGAATGCGATTGTAGCCTAAAGGTGTGTCTACTCCACCACCAGTATCCACACACTCAGAGTACACTTTAACTGACCTCTGCTTTTACCTAAGTAAGTACTGCTTGCTACATAACATTTCTTTAAAGTAACTTACTTCAGTATAATATTCTAGTCCTCTTTCCATCTCTGTCTAAAATTATTCTGAAAAGGATAAAAAAAAACAAAAAACATTAAATCAAAGTCATTGCATTGCCTCGAGACCCCTTGTTAAAACCCAACACAGGAACAGAATGGGACGGGAGTCATTCCTCCAGGATTAGGACGGGACAGTCTTTTTTGTGGGAATGGGATGGGACAGGGGGTGGAGATCTGCCCCCCATGTCACCCTCTACTCCCAATCCTGTCTGCATTGTGGTGTAATCCCTATTTTATATGTGCCTGTGTCTTACTGGAACCCTGCACCCAGTGAGTAATGAGAACAAGGTGAGGGGCCTCTGGAGTGTAATTATTTTCATTTGGCTGACAGCGGGGGGGCTGCTCTACATTTGTCTCACCCATATGTGACAGTTCACTATCTTCCAGTGGCGGTAATGAGGACCAGGCTCTCGTTATCTGTTGGGGATGGCACCTCTAAAAATAAATTTTACCTTTCACTGTCCACACATGACAAGCGAAAGAGAGAAAAATACAGTAGAGCCGATGTCACAAAGCTGAGGATTGTGGATATGTTTTCTTTTGGAAAGGAATCGAAATGCCAAAAGAAAGGACGGGTCAAGGGAAGGTGGAGCTGTGACTGGTGTCAGGATGAATTTAATGATACATATAACAAACACTGCCACCACACAGGAAGCTTTTAATTTCTTTTATTTATATCATATACACCCAACTCCCAAGTATACACACACCAACTGCTGCATGGGACAGAAACACCAAGCAGTTTTTTACAAGGTGAAGCCTTTGGGCAATTTTGTCCCCTGTCGCTTTACATATTTCTGGAGCACCAAGCTTCATTGCCTCGTCCTCAGCTGCAGTCCACTACATTGCTCAAAGTGGAAGAGAAATTCTTTGGGGTGCAGACCTGGCAAAAAGTATTTTGTCATCTGTCAAAGGAATAACCTTGCTCACCTAAAAGATATTCCAGCTGGTAGGTTTTCTCTATCTCTTCAGCTTTTTTTAGGTGTTCAGTTTTCTTATTGAGGAGAGTAATTCCACTAAATTTTGCTTTGCATGTGTGTTTTTTAAATAAGAGATCGTTAATTTCATTAATATGAGGCGTAGGCGCACCATCACCTGCTACTGTAGTGTGGTCAGGCTTTTATTAAGCATCTCTGGGTGGGTAATCAGTCCTCACTGTCCCAAAAGTCCTAGAATCACGGCCACTTTGGGCTCATTTTTAGGCACTGGAGCATTTTATCAGCTGTCTTAGACGTTATCAGACTGTATCAAGAGTTCCAGCCCCATTTGGGACTGTCTCATCCATTGCATGGGAGACCACAGACAAGCTCAGGGCAGGGCAGCTGTGTGTCCTCTTTATCAGAGTCGGGGAAGTTAACAAGATCGTCATTTGAGTCTTTTCTCTTTTAAAGCTGAAAAATATTTTAAAACACTTTCAATAAAGCATAAAACTCACCTTTCTGTGGCTTGTCAAAGCTTGTTTTTGAGGGTGGAACGGGCTAATTTTTCCTCTTTCTGGCCGATGGGGGAAAAAGCAATCACTTCAACTCCTGCTCAGCGACTGCAGTTACAGCAGGTGTTTTCTTCTCTGCAGCCACAAGAGACAGTAATGATCCCATTACAGGAGGAAGTGAAGGAAACTTACCAGGACAACCGACACAAATGTGAGATTTATGCTTCACCTTCTGTACCTTTTTTTTTTTTTTTTCCTTTAGAAAGCACTTTAAGGATGAGGACTCAGTTTGGTCCACCTCTGGTTAACTTTCCTACTTAGAAAATTAGACATACAAATAAAATAGAAATCCAGTTTTCTAGAAACGCTGTCACAGTCAGTCAGGATCGTCCACAGACCTTGCTATAGTCTGTTTTCATATAAACTCCCCTCATTGAGGAAATAATCTCAATGAAACCTGACCTTGGCACTGTGAGGGTAAACAAGATGACGTCGCACATGTGAGGGAGCAGCCTGACTTTAAGCCCACGGACATCAGAGCACGTATTGTTTGTATGTAGTGTCGATTCATACTGAATGAGTGTGAAGGAAGAATTTTGTGACTGGCTACAGACCAAGATCTGGAAACCGCAAACGGGGGTCAGCAATCCTGCCAATTTAAAGTGCTTGTGGCAGTTGTTTGAAGAGGTGCTCAATACGGTGCCCCCGAGAGCTCAAGGCACTGCGATTTAGGAGAGCATGTGAAAACAAAACACAAGCAAATGAAGAGAACGTCTTCATTTGAAATAGAGAAAACACTTGCTCTGCTGCTTTGCTTTTGTTTTTTTTTCACATCAGCAGCTCGCCTCGTTTTTTGCTTGCGTTTATATTTTCCTTTTCCCTGTATGTGTCATTGTTCTCTCCATGCCTGTAGTGTGGGTGTGTCCTGCAGGTCACACCGGCAGGTTGGCTCAATGGTTCACGCCCCCTCATCATCATCTGAGCACACCTGAGACTCATTCACAAATTAAGACCTACCTGCTCTTCAGGATATAAACCCCAGATTTCACCCAGTATTTGTCGAACTGTCCGTTGTGAAAAGTGGAAACACTGTGTTTGCTTCTCTGTGCTGCTACTTACCTGCCTTCCTCAGGTTACCTCCAGCCACCTGCTCCAAAGTCTCCCTGGAAATTCACAGGTCACGTGTACAGGTCTGGACTCCTTCCCGCCTGCCTGCTGTCCTTCCAAGAGAACTGCTGGATCGCCTTGATTCCTCTGTTGCACGTTTCTTATATTGAAAATCTTTTACACTGATCAGCGCTCGTCTCAGTCTCCCTGCCTTTGCATTTGTGTGCAAAAAACATGACATGAATGATCAACAAAAAAGACAAATTGTTTCTTGACTGTTGAGTAATGTGCTGCTTCTGTTCGAGATTATATTTTCTTCCTTTCCATAGCAAATGAACATGTTTTTTCCCCATGCCTTTAAAGCTTTCTCATTGGTTAGAGAGGCTCTGAGAATCTTCATAATTAAAAAGGCTCTGGTTCGAGCCATTTGACGCTTAAAGGTTGATGAAAAATTGATGTGTGTAATGTTCAAAATTTAAGTGTGATTTTCTTTCGGTTGCTGTAATGCTCTGCGTCTTCCATTGTCCTGTTTTTTTTCCAAATTGATAAACTCTCTTGGCATGAAAAATTGATGACCTCTTCCTTTGTGTACCTCCCCCTCTGCTGCCCTCTGTTTTCAATTGAAAGCTGAGCGCTGGCTCACTGCCAGTTAGCCACTAATGGCCCTGCACAGCAAGCTTCTGGAGGGCCTTGTGGCAGGTAAGGGCTGTGTTAAAAAGCCCATTATGCTAATGCTAATTCTGCCGGGGAAGGGTGGGAAGATCGCCCCGACACTTCTCATCTCCATCATTAACGGCAGCACGTAGAGAGGGGATGGAGAAGCTCTTTACTGCAACCTGAGCCTTTCTAGAGGATTTCAAATGGGATCTGAGGGAGGTGCGGGCTATTCTCTTCTTAACAGGCAGAGCCTTGACAGCTCATTTCCACTGTTGAGTCCAACACAAAGGGAATATGATGAAATACTACGCTCAGTCTGTTGTTGCTTTAGTTTTAAAAGGACAATCACAATATTCTTTTGTACTTGGAGGAGGGACATGTGCCAAAGATTGATTTTGGATTATTATATTATTAGGATTCTAATCATTTTTGAGAGCCCAAATGATTATTATTATTATTCATTTTGAAAACAGTTTCAGTTTATTTTGTGAATTTGATTTTTATGAAAATTCAAAAGTGAATTCAGGGAAATAAACGAGTCCAAACTAATATGTCGATAGCAAAGGAGGAATTCTGCATGTTATATTCTGCAGTCTTATATATAAGATACAGATTTATATGTTTATTAATTTATATCATTCATATAAAAGGAAGAAACCTCAGTACAAGTTCGGGTCCCTCTTCCAGCACAGAGAGACGTGCAACAGATGTCGTGTGCACAAAACAGACAGAAATAACTAATTGCAATATGGAAAAACAGAATTACAGTATTAGGTAACAAGACAGCAAACATGTATGAGGAATATGGATCCAGGATGACAGCAGGCACCCTGCAGCTACAACAGGTAGAACCAGGGTGTCTGAGAAGATATTATAATACTGATTTGCTTCCCCAATTAGATAACTGCTGCCCAGATTATGTTCCCTGGTAACATTTTTTTGCAGTGTATGAACCGTTTGGATGCCCACGTGTTTACTATGAGACAGAAAATGTGCTTTGGTTCAAGGATATGCTCAACCGGCCACCGAAGGTTGCCAGGAAACCAGGGGAGACTCCAGGGAGTATTACACCCTGACATGAAATAGTCCTCCATTAAACCACAAGATGTAATTTTTACACAATCTTTCGTTAACGTCAACCGAGTGATGTGAATGTCTTACATAACTGTGAAAGGTATAGTAATTTATAATAATGGACACAGGATTGACTTGAGTCACACAACCTCCTCTCTACCACAAAGACTTGGAAAGAGGATCACCGGGCAAAACTCAAACCTACAGCACAGAGAGAAGAGACAGGGGGTGAGGCTGAGGACAGTACTGTGAGGAAATGAAGAGCACCTACAGGATACAAAGAGATGGACAGTCCCCAAATATGTACACCCAAAACACACACACACACACACACACACACTATATCAGTGAGTGTGATCTGCACAGCTCATGTTGACTATAACAATTTAAGAGAAAATCTGAAATGGCTAGAGCCTCTAAAATATTGAAGACTTCAGCGCTTGTTTCAAATGATATGCATCCCTGAATAGCGGAGTTCATATGTATTACTGCGTGAGCTCCAACTTTGCATGGCATAAATGATACACTAACGAGAAACGTCAACGGTAATACACATCAGATGGCTGCAATAACAAGACTTGCTCATTTTACAATTATTCCAAGCAGTGAGCACACCACCATCACTTACAAAAACCATGCATAAGTCAAGAGGCATCCAGCCTGAATGTCTCCTCCACTCATTTTTCCACGGCTCATGAGCAGGTGCAGGAACCTGCAGTGGTTGCACCGCTAATGTGGACGGTCTGGTCACATTCTTTAGTTTGAGTGTGCATGTGTGTGAGTGTAAGGTGCCTATAAGTAAAAGGAAGTTCAAACTTGGCAGAGGTCCATCTGCCTGATTCATGTAGTGTAGCTGGGCACTGGTCCCATCACAGGTCAAACAGGTAGAACATGAGCTGTACAACCACCTGCCTGATTACACAGTCATCTACATGTAAGCAAAAGGGATTTGCGTGTGCTCCAGATTGCATATATTTGTGTTTAATTAACTTTACAACTGGTAAATTATATGTAAGGTTGGCTGAGAAGTGAAGGAATTCTCTTTGAAAGAGGAAACTAATTCCATTTGTTTTTTACAAAACAAAACAGCCAAACATTAATACATTTCCCCAAAAGGACAGGTCGCAAACATTTTTGCATTTTACTGTTTTGGCTAATGTCGAAGTTTTTTTAAGCCATTTCCCCTGCTAAACAATCTGTACCACTTTGACTAAGAAATAATCTATTTTTGTAAACGAGGCATCTGCCCCGGGGGCCCAGGAGGCACAGGGAAGATGGTCTGTTTTCCCTCGCTTTGATTTCTTTACCTCACACGCAGCATTTCAGCGAAACTTCAGCTGAGGTAGATATGCTTTCAACTTCAAATACCATCCAAAACACAAGCATTTTACTGGAGTACTCAATGCAGTGCACTGAATATTTATACTGAACAGGCAATCTTCAAAGTAACATCCTTCTCAAGCCACTTTTCACAGTATCATGTAAAGGAATCCTGTAAAAAGTATGACAGGTATTAAACTGTGAAGATATTGTCACCATAATGTTGAATATACTGCTGCACAATACCATGCACACTGGAAAAGGGCAATCATTACATGGATCCATTTAAATGCTGACACCTACAGTTGTAGTTAACCATACCTTCAAGGTACTTGTTGCAGTTTTTGACCACTAGCAGCGCTATGGAGCAGTATTTTTACCAGTGAGCACTGTTTTGTTGTTTTCATGCATGCACACCAGGACGCACATGCATGTATGTGCTGTAGTCACATGCCTGGTGTGATTTACATCCTACAGTCTGTTTCAAGGCTGATTGACAGTTGGTGGTGTTTACACACTGGCAGGGATGAAGGAGAAGGTGTTGACAAGCAAATGCCAACTTAAAATCCAGATTCCATGTGGGTATTTTGGTGAGTAACACTGAATGTAAACATAACTTCTTTCTATAGAATTTATCTCTAGCTGCCATGCACAAATATTGATGGTGTGTATCTTTTCAGAGTTATGTCACTAATCTGGGTTTTAAGAAGCACTCGTGGTAAGATTTTTTTGTGACTCGCACACTTGTATGTGCTGTTGCTATTAATGTGCTATGTGGGACAGAGCGCTACACAGAAATGATGATGATGTATACTTCAATGCAACTGATCTGTATTCAGATATCAACTGATTAATTAGTCTTTAAAACTTATCCACCAATCCTATTTGTACATTAAATGACCCCATGTGGTAATTCATCCCCAGCGACGAGAAACACTGCGTGAGGAGTCGATTATGCTTACTCTGCACAAAGCAGCATACTGTATGTAGACATATCCTATTAAAAAACTTGTTAAATTACTTATTAAATGACACTTTGGTTCATTAGTAGCTTAACAAAGGTGTTTGTTTCAGTGACCCAACACTATTAGGTGATAGATTTCTATGAAAGAATGTTTAGTCTCTTTATTATTTATCTATTATTATAAAAAATGTGGCCACAACATGCATCCAGGTTTCATTTATTCTGTATGGAACACATGCAACCCTGACATAGATGTTCCTTGCTTTTTACATGTTGACATGTTGGTTTTATTGTCAGTAGCAACAATGTTACTGCATAATCATAGCAGTAATGCTCCATCCTGTGGAGACTTGCTGATGATGACAGCTCCTAAGCATGAATTAATAAGAAAACTATTCACTTAATGGTGCATATTTAATAACAAACAGTTAACTTAATGGTGTTCAAAATTCTATAATAAATTGTTGTTATTCATTTAGCAGATTTTGGGAGTTGAGAAATTAATGCTTGACCTTCTTGAGCTTAGCATCATCAGAAAGATAATTTGATAGAAACCACTGTATATTCATGCTGTGCTATAGTGCACATTTATTCTGAGTGTCTTTTAACATCTTCACAGTTGAATTTTGAATCTGAATACCCTGGAGTTGATAGTTTTTGCACATAACAGTCAACTCAAGCGCTTAAGCTACAAACTGCACTCAAAGCTTTGCCTGTGAATTCCTGTTTGCTGTGTTTTTCATTTAAATGCATAACCATATCACTCCGAGGAAGATTGTATTAAAGATACAATTTTGAAGTATCTCAAATACCGGCTGGGCCACAACTGGAGGAACACCAATCAATGGAGGTCCATCCCGGCGCTGCAGCAAATGAAAATTTCCGATCTGATTAACATCAAAAGCACAATTAAGAGATAAGCGACAAAGAAACCAGACATAATGGGAATGCAAAACACCAAAGCAATAACAATTAAGTACCCCCACTCTGAGAATAATGGAGTCATGGCCTTGTAACAGATTTAAGGACCAAATGACTATTTCTCAGTTCATGTAATTGCGATCTCATTCTGTCTATTTTCATTCTTCCAGGGGTTGAAAAGTGAAGGGTATGGTCTCTGCTGCAGGATGGTGAATACAGTGTGGACATTTAACTGTGTCCTTGCATACTGTATGTAATTACAGGGAAAATAGAGAACAAGGTTAACTCATTGAGATTCCCTTTTGTTGTTTTCAATTTTCAAAAAAACATACTGAGATAGCAGCTGGCCTTTTCAAGATGACCAAGACTAATAGTTAGATGCTCTGTTAGGCACGCTAAAGCTAAAACATCTTAGTGTAGCATGATAGCATGCTGCTATTTGCTAATTAGCTGTAAAAATGAACTACAGCAGAGGCTGATGATGGGAGTGTAATTTGTTTTGCAGGTTTTTGATCATAAACCAAAGAACTTGACAAGTTAAATATTCGACCTGATGACAGTTCTTAAGGGAGAGTTAAGGGATTACCAAAGTTATTACAGTTCACCCTGAGTTGTTGAGAACATCAAAACCACAAAGGTCAACTTCGGAGTGGCCCTAGAGAAAAGGTCAGGAGATCATTACATACATTTGTACATTACATACATTAATGTACCAAATTTTGAGCAAATCCAATCAGTAGATGTAGAGATATTTCCCACCAAAGTGGTGGACTGACAAACTCACTGACGATCCCTCGAGCCATGTCACTAACACGGCTAAAAATTAGGACTGTAATGATTAAGCTAATGCATGTGACTGAGTTCAACAGAGGTTTTAGCCCTGACTGCTCAAGCATATCTTTTCAGTGGCCAAAGACTGAATTTGTCAGAACATGCCTGTTATATTTAGACACGTAACACAGTCTTACTGTATAATGCAATCCTCCACTGACTATATCTATCATGAAGACATCGAGCGATAAGACGAGTTCATGATCCATCAAATACATCTCAGTCAAAATTGATATTTCTTCAGGTGTCAAGTGCGAAGTGTCAAGACCAGCTATCATATGCCCATCATCGTCCTGCTATGCATGTGCATTAGCATAGCTAAATTCCTGATCTGAATAAAGATGTCATATGGAGGAGGAAAACGGCAGGGAAATCTTCAAAGGGGAGGCATAGCTTTGAAGGTGTCGCTGATAGCTTCAAAGAGCAACATACGTGTCTCCCAATGGGATGGAAGCTCATAAGCATATAATGAGAGATGCTGGGGGGGGGGGGCCTCTAACTCCCACCTACGTTTTCACCAGTGCTCACTGTGCATTGAAGGGATGAGAGAGTCCTGATAAGTCAGTTCCTATGTGAGGAACTGATCTATCGGTTTTATGATTTTATCAGCCTTCATAAAAAACGGCTTTAGTCAATAAGCTGCTGATAAACCATTGTTTCACTCAAAGGGAAGTTCAATGTCATGTAAAAATATACCCTCTGAAATCTGAAAATTCCCACCAGCGAGAAGGAGAGACGATACTTTTATGAGCTTAAAACAATAGCCAGAGCTTGACACGCTGAGCATTCTCCTTAATGCATAAACAGGCAGTTACAGCCATAACATATCCAGTAAGAATTTCATTACTGCCGCCAGCGGCTCCATACCAAGCACTGATCATTGTTCAAACAGCTGCTGCATTAGAAATGCTCATGCCTTAGCGTAGAGGAAAAGCACAGGCCTTTCCAGGACTTCTGCAGAACTCCTGAGCCAAACGCTTTTTGATTCATATTGAACTCATAAAGTGAATTTAGCCAGAGTCAGTCAGAGACAAACTGGAAGCTACAGCAGGTGGCACATCCACTCGAGACTGCTCAGAAGTGCACTTTACTCAATCAGAGCAAATAAAGCCACACAAGGAGAGAGGAGATGCTGTTTATTTCCCCCCTTTCGCAAAGCTGGGTGCTATATTTCTCAGAGCCACAACAGGTATTTAGTTATTTATTTATTTATTAAAGTGGCAAGCTGACGGCTAGATTTAACATGATGTGGAAATAATCCTTTAACGGCTTCATCAGTTGCAAGGAGGGTCTCGAAAACACTTCCTTTCTGCAGTTTTGTGCTTTGTAGTTGTCAAGAAAGAGAGGCTTAAAAGGCTCTTGTGGGAAAAAATACAAACAAACAAAAAAAAATGTTGCGGCAGGAAGTGGTTTTTAATCAAGCTAGGCATGCCATAATAACAGAATACATTGTTAGGGAAGCTTAAAAAATGACACCTGTGCTGTAAGAGAAGTTCACAATCTTCCAGTGTCCACGCTAAGATTATGCTAATAGCGACCATTACTTGTCTCTTAATCTGTTTTTTTCTTCGTGTATTCGCTCATCCGATCCTCTCCATGACTCCTGAATATGCATGAGATTTGCCTTTCATGCAGGTAAATATGCTTACACGGCCATTCGAGTCCAACGACATTTTGAGTGTGCTGAAAAGACATAGTTACGTCCATTTGCACAATGTGAGAACGTTAGGATAATGTGATCGAGCGTGTTGAGATATGAGCGCCGCCTTAAACGTCGGCCCATTCTTGAGGTGCTGATGATGTGGTATCCAATCAGTGTTCATATGATCAGCAGACTGTTAGAGCTTTGGAAATGAGATTTTAATGGTGATGCTGGTGAAGCAGTAAACATGTTAGTGAGGAAATGTGTGTGTGTGTATGTGTGTGTGTGGCTGATCTGAAGATCATAAATGAGTCCATAACAAGAAATAAACAGTAAACTTCAGTCTTCAATAAAAATCAGATCTAAACTGCTTGCAAAGTTTGCCACTGCTTATGGATTCGGTTTCATGTTGTGTGTCATATCTCACCCCTGATCAAATTTTCTGAGATGGATGCAACTCACTGCTTTTTTCCAAGTTAGATTGATTTATGCACATCTTGCACTTGTGTAAAATGAAATGGTTTCAACGTGAGAGACAATTCTACATGCATCCTCTGGTTTTATGAGTTTGGAACTTACAGATAAACAAACAAAAAGAACGGGTGTTTCTGCTGAGATTAGCTGTCTGTGTCCATTTTTGGCTAGCTTACAACAAACATCTGTACAGTCTGTACTTTGGTTGTTTGGGACAAATAAACATGGACTGCAGAAAGGTTCAAAACAAACCTTTAGACAATTCAATACATATCTAGATACCTGGTATCTATGATGCTGCTACACCAGTACACCCAGTAACCTTGGGTGTAAGACCAGTGTTCTTTGGGTGTTGTGCTAGCTGCTAGCTCTAGCATTAGTTCTCCTAACTGACTGCTCTGTCAGTAAGCTTACCGTTCACACCCTGTTAAATTAGTATTCTAGCATGTGCTGCATATGTCATGATAGTACTACGTTCCAGACTGCAAATGCAGTGTAAAAAATTTCAGGTAGCTTTTATTTCAGTGTGAGAACTCTTGCAGGAAGAACTGATGAAGTACTGCTTTGTCGAAGCTGAACAGATGTGACAAAAATGTGACAATTAAATTAACGACTCTATTGTGTTTTTCCTTTTGCTTTGGAGATTATTTTACCGAAACAGGTCTTGTTTGCCTTCTTGCTTCCTTTTCAGCACAAACAGACAAGCTCGCAGCGCTGAAAATTAGCCAGCTGATGCTTCAGCTGCTCCATCAGGGATGTGACCTTGCAGGTTGCAACAAACTTTTCAGGGGGAGAATTTGACAACGGCAGCTAAATAACACACAGATTGAACACACACACAGTCTATCAACAATCTCCTATCATATGTCACCATCACTCTCTTTGCTGAACTTTGTGTAATTTCTTACTTACAATTTCAACGTTTTCTTAACTTTACTTTGAAAATGATAATGATATTTGCAGAAATTCATTAAATCTTGCATCAGGCGTTGTTAAAATTATTTTTTGCCCATCAAGATCACTGCAAGAAATCTCTATCTGAACATCAAACAAAGAACAATGAAAATGCTGTGGTATTTGATATGGAACTTGCGCAGAGGCAATATCCCAGATTACACAGAAAAGTCATTATTATCCTCGTCTTGCCATACATTAATTCAACACTGAGATTGATAGGAGACCCTTGGGCAGATTTAGATTACAAGGGCACCATCCTGTGAAATCCCCAAACCAATATCATATTTTAATTCGACATGTTTGGCAATGTAAGATCTACATTCGCAGTCCAAGCGAGACGCCTGCTATTCACAGAAGCCAGTCCAATAACCTTTCCATGTGGATAATTACAATCTAAGCTGCTGCATTAGAGCAATGCGAAGGGCTAGTGAGTGTGGCTGTGCACGACTTCCAGAATGAGAAAAAGAAATTTAACCAGCTCTGTTTGAAGGTGGAGCTGATGTAATGCTATGCATGAGCTATGCAATAGTACACCTGAAAACTTGAATTATTAGACATTCGGCTGCAGACTTCTGAATTAGTTACAACATAGTATGTTAAAACTGTACAAGCTGCTCCATCGATCCTACACAAAATAATTAGTTTTGACAAACAGACATCGGCACTCCTAATGATAAGTCTTGCGTGACGTGGGCATTTCAAGCATTACATCAAACACAATGCTGTTAAACAGATAAAATAGGCAAGGATTATATTTCAGTGAAGCTTAGTGCGACCTGTATGGATATACTGTGTCTGTGTGGAGAGGAGAGATGAGCGAAAATTGATTTCCATCAATCTCTGTCCTGACCTTCCTGCTTTTCAAATGTTAGAGGGATGCTGCATATTGACTGACAGACTGTCAGCTCTGGGAGAGAGGCAGCGCTTTGAGAGTGTCTTCCTCACTTTTGGACATGCAGACAAAATCAGTCAGGTGTAAACTGTAGCACTCTTCCACCGCATAACACATGCATTTATCCATCCATAATGAGTGACAAAGAGATGACTATTTATTGATTATTTGCTAACAAAAACATACTTATGCTGTGCCTCAGACAAAGAACTGGCACAGTGTTCAAACCTTTATGAGGCAAGCCGACTGCAGACTTAAATAACTATTTTTTGCATGTCAGTATGCAGTATACAAAGTACAGTGACATATAAAACTTGGTATTTTAATACATTAATGCCTTCACAGAATAATCACAAGGCTGACTTTGAAGCTTGTACTTGAATGAATTTTGATGTGAGAACAATAAGCAAGCCTACTTACGTGTGATTCTTTCAGGTGATTTTATATGACTGAAAAAAAAAAAAGATAGTTACAACAAAATGTGACAGATCAGAAACAGATATATACGTTTTGTCATAACATGGTCCAGTTCTGCCCCGCTCTGCTCCATATCAGCGTAGGTGAAGGTGTGATTACAAGAGGGGTTTTAAATGACTGTGATATAAACAAAATCTTTTATTTTATTTACACAGGGTTTACTCAGGTTTATGAGAAAACAAGTCTGGCACATGAAAGCTGCAAATATTATCACATCACTAACGGGGTGAAATACGATCTCAGTCTGGTGTTAAATCTGTGTTCCCTTCAGTGTTTGAATGCAAACGGGAGGCAGATAAACCGAAAGCGGACAAAAATAGCCCAGATTGCCTCGTATTGTCTTAATTTTATAGATATTGCAGCGTATATACACTTTTTATTTGAATTGATTGTATAATATAGAAATAGTGAGTCTACAGAGGAGGATGGATTGCTACAGTAATTACAAAGTCACTAACCTCCTAACCAGTGAGAAGTTTTTCTCTGATGTTTAGATTAAAAAACAAAAAATCTATGACAGAAAATACAAGCAGGTACAGGCCAACATGGCAGATATTGCACTGTGACACTGACCTGCATCAAAGCTACCTCTGATGTGTCGTTCCAGACACTTTGGCACAAGCAGGTTGGTTGAAGTCACAAAATTACCAAACAGGTGCAAGCAAAAAACAAAATCCAGCAGGTGCCATATAGATAAGACATATACTTGACAATGTTGCAAACACATGAAACTACATATACATATGTTTTTCTTTTGGTTGCTTTATTGCTCTCTCTCTAACTTGCAACTTTTCCTGTTCGTCTTCAGTGAAGCCCTTCCCATGCTATTCATTTGTCCACAGTGCCCACTACAGAGATGGTGTGGTTTTACATTTATAATGACCTACCAGTGCAGGGGTATTGATCTCCAAAACTGATGGGAGGCACTGGCTCTTTCCATTTAATGCCAAAGTATATCATCTTTTAATGTGAATGAAATAATCAAATATTAAAGACATACAGATGATCGGAACCGGATATGGATCAAAGGTCTGCTTAGCTTACAAAACATTAAGTAACCATTTATTGTGACAGTCCAATACAAGATAAAGATTTCTCACAACTTGCACTGGAAGCGTTTCAGCTGTGATAATCATGTTAATGGACTTTTAATTCCTCATTGGAAAGGCCTACTCTTCAGTTTATATGGTTAATGACAGACTTAGCATGACAAAGACAAGTTTAGTTATTGGCAAGCATGGTATAAGCGAGGTATGTGCTTAAGCTTCATGAATGCTAATTTCCCCGTCACTCACACAGTGTGGATGTGTGATGACATTCCAGTGTGCAATGGCATAAATTACTGCCTTGCCTAATGATGACAATGCTACAATTCTGGGTTGATGATCAATAACCAAAGTTAAATCATCTGATGAATTCAGTGGTCACTCATTAAATTGTAAATTGGCTTAATTAATGATGTGTACATTATAGGCTCAAACAACCGAAAGGGAAAGTAACATTAGTGTACAGATGAGCTGGAATTCAATCCATGAGCGACTGCTTAACAACCTGAACAATCACTTTATTAAACAGAAACACAGTTTTGGATCAGGCCTTGCTAATCACTTAGATTACATTCATTTAATATGATTTGTTTTATAAATGGGGGACAGATTTTACTGCTTAAACATTACACTACCCTCTATTAAACCGAATATCACTTGTATTTCATATAAAATTTCCAAATATCATAATCACCTTCTGAAACAAATGAAAAGGAACAAAGCTGGCAAGTTTAGCTACAAGTTAACCTACTCAAAATGTACCAAAACTGGACATGCAGAAAAAAATAAAATAAAATAAATAAGTATTAGTCATTGTTCTCAAGTTGGCATTTAAACTATTTATCATTTAAAACTTGTATTGCATCCATTTTTAGATCAAATTATTGTTAGAATTCAGATTGTCTGGCACCCTTTGGCCAAGGATCCCAGTTCCTTACCCCTCCACAGTGTGTCCAAACACTGTTGGTCCCTGTTTGTAGATAATAAGTTAAGGTGGTATGGCCAGGTTTCCTGTTAACTGATGATGGAGGATGCGTGCGCAGCAGAAATCTCAATGCTACAATGCCACGATATTTTATATATCGCCATTTTTTCGTATTTAGAAATGAAGATAAATTTGTATGTGGTACTCATCCTTGCATTTCCAAAACTGTTTTACCACATGCCACACTTAAACAGATATGTCTGCTCTCGCTAGCTGCCATGACACATTGAACTCTGGTGAGAAATGTCATCTGTCAGCTGTCACAAAGCCTAAATGCTTTCAACACCTGTCAAACTAATCACCAAAGCATTGATCATGGCTGCTTAGAAAAATTAGCAATATTTATTAAACAGCCATAAACATGCATAACTGTGTTTCTTCCTGTATTTATGTCCAAAATCAGCCACCTCTGCCTTATTGTCCCACCTTCAGTTGTTGACTGGCCTGCTTACAGTGTGTGTTTTAGCATAATTTGTACAAAGTGAAACCTTGCTCTGAGAATTGGAGGGCTTTAAAGTGTACATAATGCAAAGTGATTTACCACAATAGTCTGTTCTGAATGGGAAGCAGTTCTCATTGTTAACTGAATTTATCTACGAGTCAGCGCGCCGTAACACCTGTAGTATTATACTAGAGTAAGTTAATCTGAATTACTATACTGCTCTAAGTCCTCCTTACCTTTGCTGGGACAACTCAGAGCTAAAAAGGTGCATTTCCTCTACATGCATAATTTTGCTTTTGCATCTGCGTGGGCTACAAGGCCAACATGATCACTTGTCTAACATCCTTTGAGGAAAAGTGGAAAAAAGACACATGCAACGTGCAAACCTGGTGGGGAAGGTGATAAGGCTGTTTACCGATGTTCAGCCCATAGAGGGTATTTACATAAGCCCAGAGGCGCATGAAAGCTGGCCAGCTGTGCCTGCACTGAGGCTCTTACCGTGTCTTTTTGGCTTGAGACAGATAGTAATATGGTGTGCCTCGAACACTCTCCAGTATAATCTCACCTGCCAAATGGTGCAGAGTATAAACAACCCCCTGTGACCAATGGCTCTCCCTCATGCGGTTTCCAAAGTGGTGAATGAGAAAATATTTTGTGCAGCTGAAAAAAATGCTTGGATTTTGCTTTTAGTGTGCAAAATTTTCTTTGGACTACAACTAAACATACACAATAATACGAGTGTTATTCTCCAAATGCTAACTTCAAGTGTTAAATTACACTACCCCAGTTACCACTAGTGATCATTGTGTGTATGAAAATGGGATGATACACATTCATTCACCGCCTGAAGAACACCCTCTGATGATTAAGTGTGTTGCATGTTTTTGTGCCCTGATTTTCTGAGATCCTTTGAAGATGCACCACGCTTTGCAAATCTTATTATCAAGTCTATGCAATACGTCCGTCAACATCACCATATGGCTTGCTGAGCTTGCTTCCCTGCACACAGATTTGCATCCTGAAATTGTGATAAAAACCAAAGGATGAAGGGTGGCAACACAGTATTGCTTGTGTCACTCCTTTATGAGCTGCAATTACTTATGTCTGTTGGCTGCTTTGATATTGACTGACTGGTATTGATATGTACAAGTACACAACATGCCCTATTCAAAATACTGAACAGCATTATTCAATGCATCAAAGACAAAACAGGTTTAAGGCTTTGGCATGTAAAATCAGGGCTATTTCACCTGGCATCTTATCTTATCTTAGCTTAGCTTATCAGCATTATCTTCAGATGTCCCTATATCATCACTCCAGCCTGTATTGGCTACCAGTTGTGACACTCACATGAGGACAGATGCACACACCATTCCTGTATTAGGGGCAGACAAACCATCATGCACAATTCAAGATAATTTGCGCACAAAACATCAAACTGATCCCTCGTCAGTTCCTGTCACCAGGTGTCAACATAACCATGACCCTGTTCCCTAACCCAACACCAAGTGTTTATTATTGTAACCATGGTGACAAAGGTCCCCCCAAGGTACAGACATACATTGTTGTTTAATTGGGAGAACTCTACTCTCACTTATGTTATGCTCTTTAGATTTTTCTCTTTGTATATGCAGAAGTTGCCTGATTTCATTGACTGACTGACAGACCCAGGTGGTCTCACTAAATTTGACTCAGGACAGTGTGTAGGGAGGGAGGGTGCAGAGGTATCCAATTTTCAAATCCTTACAACAGTTAAAGGTGAGGGCCAGCTTGCTGCAGCTCTTTCCCTTAAGTTAAAGAAAAACTTGGCAAAACTTAATCGGGGCCGGACAGCTTTTGTTAGCAGACATAGCTGATATAGGGGATAGTGGTGTGCTACCTGCGCTGGTGGCTGTTTTTAGCTTACAGTAACCACTTGGTCAGTGGTGTTTTAGTTGCATGGTGACAGTTGATACACTGAGAGTAATCTGTGGAACAAACACAGGCTGTAATGGTCTCCAGTGATCAGCCTGCTCTGTTGCACTGTTAAGCTAGCTCTGAGTACAGCAAGAAAAGCTATTTGGATGATCAACTGACACTGTGGCGACCTGTTATAGGAAAGTCATGTGGCTGCTTCTTGTAGCGACTGCCAGACAATACTGGCTGGGCGTCGAATGTTGCTCTGAGTGTGTAATATTGCCACAGATGGGTTCTTGTTGGAGTAGTTGAAATACAGTGGCTAAAGGGAACCTTGTATGTCTTTATGAGACACCGAGAGAGGTGACGAAGCGCCTGTATTTATCGCTCTGGGAATGAGAACAGGTTTGAATCCCGCGACCAAGTATGTGTAAAGAATTTGGGGATTTGTCTAATAAGGACTACTTAAAAGAAAAAGAGATGGGAATGAGAGAAACGTGCTGGAGAGAGTAAGCAAGAGACAGACGAAGCGAAAATGAGGTGAAAAAGCACTTCTACTTCTACTTAAGAGTGCAGAAACTGCTAAAAGCTTTTTTTCACACTGTTTTTCAGAGACATAATTAGAAAAACTGCTGAGGAGTTTGTCCTTTGTCACCACCTCACCTTTTAATTGTGTTCATGTACATAGTGAGAGAACGCTGATGTCACAGATCAACTTTTTTGAGCATAAGGAATATTCATGTTTTAAGTACATGGGAATTATTCTCTGGCAATGCTTGTTATTCTTACAACATCCTCCAATTTGCCTTTTTTGAACTAATGCCACAAAAGTCTGTGGTAGCCCATTCATTCTCATGAGAGACTGGTTATGAATCTACTGTCTATTTAAAAAAAAAAAAAAAAAAAGGCTCAGAAACATAAAATACCACCATCCTTATCCTTTCAAACTAAGTTCAGATTCACGGTTAAATAATCCCGGCTCGCATCGCAACTTCTGTCAAAATAATTGCATATTTTTTGCATATTGTTCAGCCGTAATGCAAAGTAGTTGAATTTATAGTAAACTTAATTCATGGGCGACAATGTTGTCAGGTGGCTGGTCTTACCCACACAATGAGTGCCACAATGAGCATAAGAAACAGGCCTATGATATACTGTGCTGTATTTCATCACCAATATTTTAATCCTTATTCCACCTTTTACTGTCATTATCAAGTAGGTTTTATTCTCCATCTTATCTACATTCATTTTTGTCCTTGTTTTCATGTTCATTCTGTATCTTTTCTATGTGATGCATGTGATTTCTTTGTTGTAAAACACTTTGAGCCGTATGAAAGGTGCTACACAAATAAAGTATATTATTGTCATTACAATTATTATACACAATGTACAATAATGCTAATGATTAATATATATGTAGATGTCCATCTAAGAGGAAATGATCTTCACTTTGCAACTTCTCCAAAGTGGCAGTGTAATTTCCTGTATTAGGAAAAAGATGATGGCCAATTGATAAAAGTTGAAATATATTCCAAAAAGGTGGCTGCATTTGGAGAATCTGATGGTGGGTTTCTTGGTCATAATCACTGGAGAATTACTTATGAATGTATAAGATCTTTAGATTCAATATATAATTAATAGCCCGCACATGAATCCATACATTTTCTAAACTGATTATTTGATTCAGGGTCAGGGCAGACTGCTGCACACACTGGGTCATATGCAGGGTACATCCCGCATTTCACAGCCCAAAATAAATGCTATGCAGCCAAAAGCTTAAAATAATTGGAAGTGCAAAATCTTGATTTCAACTCACTGACGCTCTGCTGCAAAAGCTGAGAAACACCGATTGAATCTGCATCAGTTACAAAATAAAAAATCAAGGGCATCACCCACACTGAATAAAAGGAACGTACAGTACACACTGAATGTTTTTCCTTTTTTCTTTCACAACGAATGGTAGCAATGAATGACCTTAATACAAAAACACTCTTCACATTCCAAATTTGTCAAGGGAAACACTGATAATACCAAGATGACACAGAAAAGACTCTCAAACCTCAATAGCCATTTTCCCAGACTCCTCTCTGCCAAGCAAAGTGTACTTGAGCATCAAATATTGAGCATCTTTCTGAAAATGTCCTACTGGGTATTTTTTGTCCCCATTAGAAAAACCTAGGTGGCAAAGGTCGAAACACATTAATAACCACTGTCACTGCAGCCTACCAGTGAAATCGTCTTTTTCCAAAATGCACCAGTCCCGTGTCCCTTGAATCTAAAAAGGATTAAAGTCCTTGAGGACTGAAACCTTTGTCTTGGCTGTCCACCCGTCAAACGCTGAGGGAATCATTTATTCTGAGTGAGAAATGGGCTGAGTGTCAGAGACTCATGAGTTATTAAGCAAGGAATCCATTGATTATTGATTGCAGATCCTTTCACACTTATATGTATTTAATGTCCCGAAAAAACTTAATTCTGGGTCATTCTAGCTCTTGAGAGATTCACTTTGATGTCTGGGGTGCCACGAAGGCATAAACACAACATGGAACTACTTCAGCGATATTATGTAATTATGACATTAAAAACTAAACAGGTTTCTAAGCAGACGGGATTATGGCAGAAAGATGTGGATGGTTGGCATTTCACTGACCGCGTACAACATTAGCTTATTAAATCTGACACCCAAAATTAGCCTTGAATTTGGAATAATAATTAAATTTCCACAGATAAATGGTAAATGAATTTAATTAACCAGAATAGTATACTTAGTTTTCCAAATCTGACACACAAATTTAATTAAATGGTTCAAGGTTTAGGAGCAGAAGACCTCCCGTGTTCTCCTTTGAGATTTATATTTTGTATTTTGGGGGGGGGTTTATGATGGCGCCTCCTATTTTTGCATTCATTTGTTATAATGCTTGTTTCCACATTGCCAATCAAATCTTGTGAATGTGCATGCTAATCTACAACAACCCACATTAGCTTTCATGGCAGTCAAACAAATAGTTGTCAAAATATTTCTCTAAAAATGAAAACTGACAAAAAAGGATCACCGAAGATATTTCCTTCATCCCCTGGAAAACCCGAATGAAAATTTTAAAGGCAATCCATCCAATAGTTGTTGAGAGCAGCAAACCATCTGACTGACAAACCCACTCTCCCATCCCTGAACTCCCGCCAGCAGTGCTCATCTTTGGTTCAACACAAAATGTTCCTACCAAAGAAAGTGCAGCTGCTCGGAGGCAGGCTGACTGGCTCGGACGGCGGGTAAACAGGTCACTGTGAGGCATGGGGGATGTGCTTGAAGTGCCAGCTGCCAGCAGAGAGGGAAATAGTTCCCTCCTGCCATGCTGGCTCAGACACCTGTCTAGAGCCAGATTAATTGGCTCGGGACAGGTTAAAGTGCACACACTCAGTGACAGAGAGAGGGAGAAAAGAAAAGACCTATCTATGGACAGTTAGACGGCCACTCTCTCCATTTCCCATTCAACCGGAGTCCACGTATTTTATAGCCTGCTCTGAATATGTGTGTAAAGTCAGGCTGATATATGTACATAGCTGAATAGTGTGAATTTGAAGATGTTTTCAAGGCTGTGTGTAATGTCTGCGTGCCAAAAAATGTGTGAAAATACCATTTTCTCTCTGCGTCTGTGCTAGCGAGCCCCGTTAAAAGCCACTCAGGTGGCTCCGTGGCACATTTATTGACGCTGAGTGGGAGGTTTTTTGGCTTTACCACAAAGCATTATAGACTAACTTCAAGGACAATTTAACCTTCATGATGGAGCCAAGTACTTGTGGTCTATTCTTCTATAATTTCTGAAGATCAGGAACCCTTTGATGATTAAATTATGATCAGGTTAATGGAATAATCAAAGCCCATATAGGTTTCAGCTGAGTGGGGTGCTGTTTTTTGTGTATTACTGGTGGCATAATTGCAAGTAAGTAATTTCAAACAGACGGCCGCTTCAAAGTGTTTTACACAAGGCAGATAAATGCATTAAAACCACAATGAAGAGAAAAATTTAAATTAGAATTCAAGACAAATAAAAAAACAAAACAAATAAATTAGTGCAGTTACAGAATAAATACTGAAAAGCAACACATCCTCATACCTAAATGGATGCATAGATCGAATGCCAACGACTCCCAAGATCATCTATATGATTGTTGGAGAGAGATGTACCGCACCTGCACGACCTTTGTCATACAGGACATACTGGAACTTTGTTGTAATGTGGTTAATGTGGTCACAGCTTCATTAAGCTCAGGCACCAAAAGGTTTAAGTACCAAAACTGCTTTTGGTTTAGGTTACAATAAGTATGTTACTGTTACGTATGTGATGTAACGTAAGCTGACTTTGACACAGTACACTAACAGCCTCCTGTTTGTTCAACCTATCCATCCATCCCAACTTTGTCCAAATGTAGACTTTCTTGTTCTTTACACTACGTCACCAGTCTTCCTCCTTTGCTCTCGCCATAATTGCTACAACCACTACAGGTTGCAGCCTAACAATAGACGTAAGTATGGCTTGTACTCACCTTCTTGCACAGACAAAATATCCTCCCTTTTTTTCAGTGGGGAAAATCAATCCATCAAAAGCTAGAAAGCTTTGATGGATTGATGATGCAGCCTTTTGTTTTTAATTTGCATTCAAAAGTGGCCAAAGCTGGGATACATTTAAGACAACCAGGAAGTTGGTTCCATCTGTGTAGCTAAATTTAGCTTCACTGTATCAGGTTTTGACTGACAGTAATGGGTTAGGGTTAGGTTATGTGATATAGCAATGAGCAGCATTTACTGGCAATGTAAAGATTTAAGAATAGAAGTAATGTGCAGATCATCTGAATGTGGTGGTATCTTTTCTGAATGAATACCATACAACAGAAAATAAGCCACTGCCCACCCTGCTGGGGTAGGCGTGAATGAGGGCATGAATGATTTTCTTCGCATTCATTCATTTCTAAAGGCTGATATTGACTGAATGCAATACCAGATAGAAAGAAATGAATGGAAATCATCATTGAGTCTATCCAATTTTCATAATATGTCAATGGTTCATCTCTATAAATACGAATCCCATCATTATCAGACTTACTTTTCTCTGCAAGGTTTGCATGTAGGAGCGACTCAGAAGGCGGATTCATCACACTCTCTTGTCGTAAATTGCCTGTTACACCATTGCCTGATGTCGAGTAGAAGATGGATTGATCTAAGGCATAAAGTTAAAGATTGGACAGATGAGACAAAGCAGTGCCATACAAAAGTTTGTGCACCCCAAGAGATCTGAGCTCTCAATAGCTTCTACCACTGTCTCTGACCTTAATTAGCTCGTTAGAGCTATGGCCTGATCTCAACACATCGAAAGGAAAAGCCAAGTGATTCAGAGCTTTATAAATATTCTGACTCCTCCAACCTTGTTCCAACAATCAGCAGCTACGGGCTCCTCTAAGCAGCTGCCTAGCACTCTAAATAATTTATGCCCACAAAGCAGCAGAGGGCTAGACAAAGATAGCAAAGTGTTTTCAGGTACTTGTTTCCTCAGTTTGTAATGTAATTAAGAAATGGCAGTTAACAGGAACAGTGGAGGTCAAGTTGAAGTCTGGAAAGAAAACTTTCTGAGAGAACTGCTCGTATGATCATGCTTTGGGTGTTGCAGCCAGGATGGCTTCTAGATCACGATACTGATCATAAATACAACTCAAGATCCACAATGGACTACCTCAAGAGGAGCGAGCTGAAGGACCTAAACATCATTGAAAATCTGTGAATAGACCTTAAAAGAGCAGTGCATGCAAGACGGCCCAAGAATATCACAGAGTTAGAAGCTTTTGCGAGGAAGAATGGGCAGAAATCCATAAAGACTCTTAGCTGGCTACAACAAGCTTAAACAAGCTGTGATAGTTGCTAAAGTGGGTGTTACTAAGTCCTGACCATGCAGGGTACCCAAACCTCTGCTTTCATCCTTTTTCATTTTTGTTATTTTAAAACTGTGAAAGATAGAAATTAAATGATAATCTGCTTGAAATGTGTAATCTTCAGACTCGATCAAACCTTTGCATGCCATTGTAGTTAAACGCATTCTTTTTTTAACTGTGTTCATTGATAACATATGACTGGGAGTCTACACAAGGTGTTTTATTTTGAAAATTCTCCACACTCTTTATGCCATTCCTGTTTCTGACTTCCCACCCAGATCAATCTGTCAAATAGCCTGGGCGCGTATTTTAAGCACAGCGGACACCTGCGGAGCGCTGCATCCACTGATTTAATCATCGGAGGCAGATACCTTTGTAGCAACAAGTAGAAAGACAATGATGAAATGAAGTGGGTATAATTGCAAACAGCTCTCATCTCCCATCACTCAGTGGAGACCTGACAACGTATCACATAGCGTAACATAACCATCAATGTAACCTGCAACAGTGACGCTGAAAAAAAGTACTGGAATGCATACATGATGTTTTACAGTGGATTTATAAAGTGGATGCTCTGAATACTCAGATGTACCACAGAAATTGTTGTGTGTGTGGAAAGTCTTTTCTCAGTGACCCTCTCCACATTGTTCTCTGGTCCACATATACGTGATTCTCAATGGATTCCGTGGGTAAAGTGACCGTCATGGAGATATTAGATGAGATAATTTCCAGAAGGTGATGTTACACTGTCAGATGCCACCGAGGACGATACTGGACAGCAACCTGCATAAAGACTCTGAGATAGCTGGGAAACAGAAGAGCGCGTTTCTGATGTACCTTGACGCATCACTGCGGGTTGACATCACCAGTATGTGGCTTTACAGAGGAAACAACAGGTATTATTGCTTTGACGCGCGTGGCATGTTGCGTGTGTTAACCCTTAGGCTCAGGATGAAGGTGGAAACCCCTCATGAGTGTAACCTGAAGAGACACAGTGTGTGAGAGAGAGGGAGAGAGAAATAAAGAGAGAAAAGGTCATGTGGAAGATTGTGAAAAACAAAGCACCTTTGGGAGAAAGCCTTCTCAGTATAAGGCCTGTAAGTGGTGGCAGAGAGAAGTTATTCGGTCCTATCAAGTGCAGTTCTTAACTTTTTATCATAAATATTACAAATTTGACCATCTTATTTTATTTTGCATCCTATTAGATTGATTTAGCCGACTGACCATAAGTGCATTTACAAGATTTAAATGATAAATAGTCCTACCAATCACAACAGAGTGGTCCCCATACAGATATAACATAAAGCTTCCATACTTTACTGTTAAGGTCCTCAAAAAGATTTAAGATTTAAGATTTACTTTATTGATCACAGCACACACGCCATGCTTCGTGAAATTATTTTCTCCGCATTTAACCCATCCTGGTAAGTCTTCCTCCATGGCAGACCAGGAGCGGTGGGCTGCCGGCCGTCAGCGGCGCCCAGGGACCCAGTTCCTCTTAGTCACCATTGGTCAGGTGGTGATCTTCTTGCATGTTTTTAGTGTTTTTTTTAATGGAGGATACCCCAGGTGAACACAGGGCAAACATGCAAACTCCGAAAGAAAGGCCCCTTTCCTTGAGCAGCAGGCACCAAAAGCATGGTGGAGGACACGCCCCCAGTGCCCACAGCGGGAATCGAACCCGGGACCTTCTAGCTGTGAATCGACAGTGTTACCACTTGTCCCACCGTGCCACCAAAAAGAAATTGCACCTCCAAAAATTGGGTTACACACAAAAGAAAACGATGCACATTCAAAAATACCTGTCAGACAGTTCAGGTTCAAACGAAGGTCCCGCCTCTCGCTGGGCAGTTAGCCAATCATACTTTAGGATAATGGGGTAGCATTTCGGGGAAGCCTATTATTTGGCACCCCAGGGCCCCCTTCTGTACACACGCCTGGTGCTTAACATCAGCGTGTTAGCATTTTCATTGCAGTCTGGATGAATTGATGAACTGGAGGAAGAAAGAGAGGAAGTAATAGGATGCACTTTTGGGTGATCTGTGCCATCAGGTCAGTTTACCCGTTAGCCACCCTGACAGCAGCTGTTTGGCGCCCTGCAGGAGGATTCTGAGTGCACTTTTC
The DNA here is from genome assembly GCA_037975065.1 of Chaetodon trifasciatus. Classification (NCBI taxonomy): domain Eukaryota; kingdom Metazoa; phylum Chordata; class Actinopteri; order Chaetodontiformes; family Chaetodontidae; genus Chaetodon; species Chaetodon trifasciatus. The sequence goes on from JBBMOE010000006.1 coordinate 2,006,240, forward strand.
TGCCATGTTTTTGCAACTTTGATATTTTTCATGAACATATTAGGGAGTCCTCCACAGCTAGCCCATACATTTAATCGCTGTATTTGTTGCAGTTCATGTAATTATTGTTTTTGCCTTCGATTTTTTTACTGACGCATTACTATTATTCCACCAAATGCAATGTTAAAGGCTCAGACTTGCACGAGTATATTGAAACACTAATGCTGGTTAGTTTTTTTAATGGGGTTCATTGGGCAAGCTGGCTCATTTAACCATTAGGTATTATGCTATCATGGTAATATGGTCTTCAGCTCTGTGCCCATTTTAACAAAAATAACACACTTTGGCGAATAAGACTAATAAAAATGCAAAATGTAAAAAAAAAACACACATCATCACTTACAAAGCAAAGTGAGTGACTATATCCTTTTCATTTCACTTGCTGCCGGTAGGTATTTTATACTGCCGGTATATTTAGTCTGTGGAAATCTAACAGATGGCTCTTCAAACCGGTGAGTCTGCTCTTGTTTGTAAATGTAAAACCTCATCATGTTTGACTGAGATGGAAAAGCTGGCAATGAGCCACAGGTTTCTAAAGCAACAATAGTTAATCTTACTGCTTTTACTTTGCCGAATGACCGCAAGTGTGACACCGTCCACCTGTGATACCTCTAACAATGCTGCCATTATGTTTTATTATTTTTGAAAATGAACATTTTCCTTCTAAAATTATGACAGAAAAATTGTGAAAGATTGACAATGTTTGGCTGACTGTGTGGAAAAAAGAGGGACATCTACCTTTATCTGCCGCAGATCCTTGTGACTACATGCTGTGACAGACCATTCCTCGAAGAATCCCTTTATCTGACACTAATAGATCTTTTAGAAAGATGACTCACGTCAAATGTGAGTGCAGAGACTGGCAGGCACACTTCTACATGAGATCTTTTCCTCCGGAGACTTGACAAGATCCTGACAAAATTAGCTCTGTATTTCCTTTGCCCTTCTTCTACAAATCTAATTTGTGTGACAGCATAGAGCGAGCTGTGATTTGTAATTAAACTATAGACTGGCATATAATTGGTATTTCCTTGCATGACAAGCATCCCAGCCGGAGAGATCCAAAGTGAGCAGGTGGATGAATCCTGAGGGTTTTTTTTTGTTTTTTTTTTTGGCGAAACAAACCAAGTTATACAGGAAATATAAAGAAGCAGCCATCTATCTATACATGCATCTATCCATGTATGTATCTAACTATTTAGTGCATGAGAAGGTGGCATCTAATTAGGATGCCTCCTTAATCAAGAAATGTGTGCTCACTGAGGCATTTTTCAGCAGAGGGAAGAAGAGGACGGATCGAATGAACGCCACCATATTTAAGGCCATGACACTTTGCCAGGAAAAGGGTGGATTTCCTGCTTTAGATTAGTTGAGTGTGGGGTGAGTTGCCCCAAATGAGAGCACTAATTAGCAGTGAAGTTATTTGGGATGTTGAATTTTGCAGTTGAAAAATGATGCACATTCACTGCTTTTTGCACGTTGAGAAAGTACCGGATGAAACAGCAGGGGAGGGGTTGATGAGTTTGGTTGGGAAAGGGTGTTCTGGATCATTCTGTGGGTGTCAATAAGAGAAGAGAAAAACCCCTTTCTACCGTGTTGTTGAATTTCTGTGCTAGGTCCTCAGGGTGTTTTTGAAGATGTCCAGGTCAACGTGCAATTTTGATTTTCTCCACCTCCTCTCAGCTTTACAGCAGTCTCTTTTGAGCTACTTTATGGTCAGCATTTCTCCACGGGGCTTTATGTTTGCTCTAGATTTTTTTTTTTTTTTAGTTCTTAGTGGTGCAGCATTATTGATACCGTCTATCATAAGAGAATTAAAGCGATCAGCCAGGACATCACTGCTGCTCTCAGATAGAGGCCCCAGTGAGGACTTTGCACTGAGAAAGTGGGTTTGAAAAGGCTGCATTAATGTTTCACACAAGTACTGCCTCTTGACATGTCTACTGGTGATAACTCGATCAGCAGCTAAGAGTTCACTGAAGAAAACACAGTAATGACCTGACGTGCAACATCATTGACATTAATACACATCGAAATGAGAAGGTCAGGAATGTGTCAGTGCTGATCAGATGGCTCTTTCTCATGTTGGATCAGGTCAAATGACTGTAATAACAGACTGTGGTGGATGCTGTTATAGAAATAGCCAGAAATGGAAATCCCATATTGCTTTGCGAGCTCTTTGTGACACCAAAGAACATTAATGAACACATAGGAAGCTCTTGTGACAAATAAAGGATGTAGAATCCAGAATCTGAATTTTTATTGGTGTGACCTTTAACCTTCTCTTTGGTCTTCACATTTGCATCACCACCAGTAATGGTGTGGGTGAATCAATGCTGCCACCTTTTAAAATCCTTACACCATGGAATGATTTCCCAAATGTTTTGATTTTACCTCTATACCAACAGTACAGAGCACTGCTTGCAAAACCACCTTTGGAACTTTTTTTTTCTCCACAAGTAAAAACACTCATTAACATGTTACTTATCCATGTGAGCTTCTGCACGATAACCTAGCAATTACTTTGTCTAGCACCTTATATATTGTCAACAGTGCACATGATTGTCCAATTATCTATTGCCGTTAACAGCAGCTATAGTATTTTTCTTTCTCCTTATGTACCTTCGTTATATCATTAGCTGTACCTCTGTGACTATATTCCTGTATATCTATTTATGGCACTAAGTTTAGATACACAAAGAGCGACTGGCAACTGGAGCAGAAATACTCGTATGTGTCAGCGTGCTTTGCCAATAAACTTGCTTCTGATTCTGATTTAAATGTTCGTACCTGTGGGAGAAGTGTTCCTCTCAGGCTGACCAAACTAATGACAATTATCTGGCATTATGTGGGATTATTTTCCTGTTTGTTTGTTTATTTTTTTAGCATTTAGACATCTCTCAAGAGACCGAATTTATGTCACTAGGGATTTAAATTGCTGATTTTCAAGCATGCAAGCTTAATGGATGCTTCCATCATCTGGTTATTTGCAGACATTCCACGTTACACAGTGCACCAATTATCAGCTTTATGAGACGCGGATGAAAATAATGCTGACATAAAAATGACACTACCATCGTGCCTGGATTAATATTTTCTGATTTTGAAATTTACACAATTCTGGTTCACTTCCTACTGATAATGATGCCTTGTTCAACCCTGACTCTTCCTTCTGCCCTGCAAACATTACCAACCTGACTTGCAGGTGGCCACAAGGTATTGTTCCCATAGCTGTGCCCACTAAAACTAACGGGTTGAGGCACTCACCTGTAAGCATTTACCCCAACACATGGCTCCAGGAGTGGGCGTAAGTGTCCCTATTCTAGGCAATATTATCTCTCTGGCTTCAACTGTGCATGAATTGACAGAATCATCAATGTGTAAGCCTACGATTTGACTGTGGTTGCTGCTGAATCCATGCTCCATCCTGCATTCCTGCAGACATTGCTCTTAGGTTCTCTGAGGGACCTGATCCCACACCACATGATAATATGGTAGATATCAAATCAGACAGATACAGGACACAATGGAAGCTTGAGATCTCTGCTGGCCTGGGAGTTGGGAGCCGGGCAAGGGTACAGGTTAAGGGGAGAGGGGACAGTAAATAAGGCCCCCATCAGTCCCAAAACAGATCAGAATGCCTTGAGATCACCAAGAAAGAACTAGAGGATGTATCTAAGGAGAAGGGCCCATGGTCTATTCTGCGTAGCATGTAAAGTATTGGGTTGGGTCAAGGGTGCTGCATGGTGGAATTATACCAGAATAAACTGCAGAGAGGTTTCTAGAAACAGGACCCAGGATGAGTTGGAGGAAACTGCAAGGGGAAATAACACTAGGCTGCTCCACTGCAACCCTGACCAAGACAACCAACTCTAAAATGGACGGATGGACGGCTGATGTCCCCAATTCAATTTCAGTGGCAACAGTGACTGTTGTGCAATGTAATAAAATCTCCATCACAAATGAGCAGAGTGAGTAGATTTCCTGACTGGAGTTGTGTGCATCTTAACAGAACTTCAGTTGGATGCTGGTGCTGGATACAAAGATCAAGAAATATATAGAGGAGAGTCACCTGCACACTCTAATCAGAGCTCCCTCAGGCATCATTGGCAACGCTCCTACCGAGTTAGCTCTGATATTCCAGTGTTCGAGCACCTTTCTATTAAATTTACTCAGCATATGTTCTCCCATTTCACTTCCAACACTGTACTCCTGGTTAATTTATCAGGTCTGAATAACCAGCCAGTCCAATATATATGAACACATGTAAATTTACATGGATGATAGGTACATAAATACATGCATACAAATAGTCCATACACAATATATGATCAAATAACAATACTGATTGCTAAACAACCTCCACTCTTCTGGGAAGGCTTTCCACCATATTTTGTAATCTGGCTGAAGGGATTGGCTCCCATTCAGCCACAAGTGCATTCGTGAGGTTGGCCACTGGTGTCAGGTAATAAGGCCTGGTTTGCAGTTGGCGTTCAAGTTCATCCCAAAGATGTTTGAGGAGGTTATGGTCTGGGCTCTGTGCAGGCCAGTCAAGCTCTTCTCTGGGAAAAGTATTTCTTTATGGACCTTGCTTTGTCCTATTGAAACAGAGAAGGGTCTTGCCAAAATGGTTTGCTCAAAGCTAGAAGTGCACAACTGCCTGAAATACTGTGTATATTATATGTATGGTCAATGTATGCTGTAGCATTTAGAAAACCAACCCAGATCAAGTGCACACATAAGTTTATATTTTAGGTGTCCGAATGCTTTTGACCATATAGTGCTCATACATACATATTTGATTAGGATGCTTGCTTTCAGCCATGAAGTTTGCAACCTTACAAATATGTGTATCTGCTGGTCTTTTTTGGTAGCACTATGACTGCACTGCGATTTGATGACACGTTTATCACATTTGGAACATCCCAAGGCTCTTTGCTCCTGAACTTCTCTCTGAATTTTATTCTAATTTCAGACTAACCTGACAGAGTGTGACAAAGAGGTCGTTAGCTGTCTAAGATAAGCCTTGTGTGGCTAATCCATGTAGTGACAGATACTCCTCTTGATGTTACCTGAGCTGATATTTATCCATTATTTCAAGGATTGCTCCAAAACATACAAGAATAATACAAAAATAAAAAAATCCAGCCAGCTTTGTGCCTGTTGGAAGCCATTAAATCTGTTTATCTGGATTTTGACATCTTTCATTACTCTGTTCCTGTTCTGCAAATGGTTCATTTTCAGTTATTGAGCCACTGATAAAAACTGGATGTGAGCTCATATGATTGCTTTCTATTTTTACTTCACTAAAGTGTGAAGAATGTCTTCTCTCTCTCTATCTTGTCATTTTGGACATAACACTCTCCTCATTTTATCATAGTGGCAAACAAACAAACAAAAAAAAAATGTGTGAGATGGAATGCTGTAGAAATACTCTATTATTAATGCCATGGGCGTATCAGTATTATCCCCCACTATCTACGATTTTAAATATTCAGTTAGGCAGAGGGAAAAGTTATTTTAGGTAGCATGAATAAATGGGCATACAAGATTTCTCTGAGCAAAACTGAAATCACCCATTTTTCATTAATCACTGACTAGATAAACAGCGAATCTCTGTTCATCAAAACTCAATAAACACAGCAGACTGAGCAGAAAGTTGCTTGGAGTAAAAGCTGTGCTAATGCTTGTACACCATGAATTAAAACTACGATTACAGACGTACAGCTGTCGTTATAGGTGCAATTCATTTTGCAAATGTAACAAAAAGGTTGGCCCCACCACTAAATTAAACCACGACTGGAACAGAAGAGTGTCCCGTAAGACTCGTGGTTTCATCCTCTGCTGCTTTTTGCTGTTTCTCTTCAGACCACGAGCTCCAGTGTGTAAACTGGGACGCTGTCATCCAACTGTGACGTCAGCTGAAGACGTTCAAGCATCTTGGGGTTGTTCATGAGTCATCGTAAAATGGTTTGACTGTGGCATCCATATTTCCACCCCCTATGCTATTGTCTGTCTAGATAATGGCAAAAATGAACACAATTTTATTAATTTTTTACAATTTTTTTAAATCTACTGATCAAACTCATCAATGTTAGTAATTTATGTGCTCTAAAATGATTTATAGGCCTTTAAAGTGGCAAAAACAACAAAAAAAACTGTTTAGAATTACTGATGGAGTTGCCTTTTTTCCCCACTTCCAACACTGGAAACCAAAAAAAAAAGAAAAACGTCTCTGTCTTGTCTGGTCGATAGTCATTTTTCATCCATACTGTTGGCATTTCTTGACTTTTATCTACCTTGAGTTTGACTAAAAGCAATGCTTTCTTTGTCAGCTATGCCCTGCTCCACACAGTTTCACACATTCACACCTGAAAGCTGCCCAGAACAACCACAGTCTGCACTAAATGGAGTGTTGCTCAAAATGGCTGACCACTTTCCATTACTTCCGCCCATGTTGACAGTTGTAAGTAAGCATCTTTCCATCATGTTCAAATATTGATCCATGTCCCTGGCTGGCTTCTCTTTTGAAACAGAGGACCTCTCAACGCACATTACCTTTTTTTTTTGCTGAGTTTGCGGTCACAAACTGCTCTGTGTGTGTCTGTGTCTATTTTGTAGACACACTTACTGTAAGTGAATATCACAGCCCCTGACAGAGAAGCAGGAGTAAGTGCAGGAAATGACAGTTAAAAACAAGACCTTTTGTTGGTTGAATTTCTCTTAAGATTGAACCAACTAGAGTTCTCCTCAGGGAGTCGACTGTTCTTTACCGCAGTGATGTGAAATGCAGGTAAGATGCAGAAGCCTGTTGTCATCACAGTGAAACATCCATCCTTTTACAATGAGCATCACTAAAGCACGAACATGAAAGCTGTCTTCAATGTAGCAGACATAAACTGAGCAAGCACAATGGCTGCTGAGGCTTTATGTTGATTATTAGCATTGAATTTGAATGAGGGCGCAGCTACGACCATCATCCATATACCTTACATACATATTAAATAGTCAGAAAACTGAGGGTTTGTCTGTTTTTCAAAGCAAAATGAAGGTCTCCAGTGATGATAACACACATAAATGAAACTGACAATAAACATCTCATCTGACTTTGGACAAGACAGCAAACAAACTTATATTTGTGGTTTGTGCAGGGCTGCTGTTCAGACTCATAATCTGGTTTGAAATTAAAAGTAACAGTCACAAAAAAAGTACTAAAATCTAATGATTAAACTTCTGTGACACTGCCATCTGAACCTTGAAATGCATGCAAAGTTATCGCACGACATCCGAGAATGGCTTCAGACACATCATGGATCATCACCACGTCCCTGCCACACACACACACACACACACACACACACACATTCAAACATCAGCAAACAGTCAACTTGTGCAGGGCAGTGTGTCGAGTGGGTTTCTACCTGTTTCATGCCACAAAGAACCAGAAGCTTGTGTTTTTGAAGAATGGCCCAATATCCGCCATGCAGTTTTAAATCAGAGCCATAGTGCTCAATATATTGCAGGCACTGAAGCTGTTCTGTACTTGGCTTTGTACAGGTTTTTTTTATCAGCATTGCTGTGTTTTTAAAAAACCTTTGTTTTCATTTTAACCACTGTAGAAGGACAGCATCTGCGCACTATTACAACTCATTCTCACTCCCAATTTGTCAAATGACGTAGTATAAAGAGCAAGAAAAGTGCACTTATGGAGGAAGGTGGGGTGGTTGGATGGTCGAGCACAGGACCTTCACCCAGGAGACCAGGATTTGTGTTGGAGAGCTACTGCTGATAGTCATCACTGAAGTTTGAATTCAGTCAATATTCGCTGTCAGTCATAAAGAGTCTGCACGTCTCAGGCAGCAGCACATTATCGCTCTCTCAGCAAGGCTGAGGCAGGATTATGGTGTGGCCATGCTATTTCATCATCCAAAAAACAATCTGTTGGGTATATTACTGATCCATTAGTTGTCTGATTATTTCGACTCGAAGGTAAAAAATGGCCACAGACTGCTTGACATGTTGCGCTGTGCATTATTTGTCATCCAGCCTCCTGGGCACTTGTTATTACGCATGAATCCTGCACAAAGAAGGACCTGGACCTTACACTACTGACAACTGCAGCCCATTCTAATGGCTTTTTGGAGTTGGACATGTGTGTTTTTTATCATGATCTCTTTTTTTTCTTTTTTTTTTTTTTTCGAGAATCACCCTCCCGTCCCTTGTTGTGTTTTTAAATGAATTTGCAGACCTAAAAATGACTGTCAGTCAGGGTTAACTTGGGCCAGGGCTGTCCTCAGAGGTGTTGACATCAGTTTCTGACAGGAGCAACTCTATGCTGTTCAGACATGTCTGTGTCAGGTATTGGATTAGTCTCCACGCCTAGCCCTTTAGACAAGAGTGTGTTTGTTCCTGCTGTAATGCTGTTATCTGCCTTTCTTTCTCTCTTCTAATCTAGACACCGCAAGTAAGCGGTTCTGACAAGGGCTGTGCACAAATTGAATTTTTCTTCCCCTATCCCTTTCGATTTATAATTCTCTCTCTCGCCCTACAAGCAAACTCAATTTCTGACCCTTTAGACAAAAGGCTCAGATAAAGCAATTAGTTTGGGATTCTGTGTGAGCTCCTGGCTCGGCCGACCTGACAGAGAGCATGAGGCACTAAAAGCAGCACAAACAGGGGTGATGACGGTCACTGCCGGACAAATGCAGCTCTGCTGAGATGAACCCGGAGTCACTGGCAACAAAGAGATTCAGCCTCTGGAAAGAGTTCAGTCGGAAGGTAAACATAACTGTAGAAGAGGTGAGAGTCCAGACAGCCCTTCCAATATGTCTCGCCTGCAAGTCTTTGATCACTGCAATTTCCTCCTTTGACTACTTCAAGCTTTTTTCGTAGAATGCCCCTCACAAGGTATTCTTTTATTTTACTGCACTTTCAGACTCTGAGGTGATCTATTATATATGAGGTCAGTGCTGAGATGAATTCACAGACCTCAGGGGGTGTGTGTGTTTGAATTTTCTTTCAAGTAAGAGTACAATGAGGCATGCACATACAATAATCATCTTAGAGCAGAATGAAAAGAAATGTCACTTTTTAAGATCTTCATACCACACTCTGCAAGACAACATTTCTCACAGTGGGTTCTTCTACTATTGATGAAATACTTCGACATGCACATTTTAAAGCTAATACTTGCTTACATTTCCACAAGTAAAGTTCTGAATTATCCAACCTTTGATGGCAAATTTTTCAAATATGGCACTCTTTCAGTTACCCCTTCAGTACTACTAGTTCTTCAGTTGCCCCCATTTTCTCTGTAATGTCCAGTGTCCCTCCTTTGAAAATAGCACTGAATGAGCAACAACCCCTATATGGAGCCGGTGAAAAGTAAGGGTGCGGGCTATTTGAACTTTGGAGTTTTTAAAGTCACCCTGGACATATCTCCAGCATAAGAATTCAATTTGGCCATTGCGAGAGAAAACTGAAAAGCGTAAAGGAGGATTTAGAGTGAAATACATGGCATGTGGGATCCGTTAAGAAATAGAGTTATCTCGCAGTCTGGCCGGGGAGATACGGATGTGGCAGAACTGATGAGGTTCTCAGTCATTATCTTCTAGGTGATAGCATGATATATTGTATGCAATTTTTTTCTAAACCTCTTATCACTATAATTGCCTGAGGGAAATATTTTTTTTTTCCAATCAATTCTGTAGTTCCACGGAGGTATTTCTAATCATTTTGCCACGAGATGATGGACATTTTATAGATGTTGCAGTGATGATAGAAAGGTTGTTACTTGTATGGTGCAGTGATGAATAATATGTTTGGCTGTAAACGGTGGTTTTGTTATTAAATATTGAATTTTTTCTGACTGGTAGCACTCCCTTCCGTTTAACTGCTCACGAAAGGTAGCCTCAGTCTCAATGTGCAGTCCAGTCAATAGGAAACATCCATACCGACGCTGGCAATTGAACCACACAGTACAAATCCTGCTGCTTCTGTGCTATCTGCCCTGGCACAAATGAGAGTCAAAAGGATGGGCGGAGGGCCATGCTGTTTCCCCTGCCAGAGATTGAGGCCTCGAACAGAGAGATATCATGAATGAACCGAGACACCCTGTGATGACCCATTTGCACAGATCCAAGAGCAAGCACCAATAATCCACTGACCTGATGTTGTGTATTGTATGTGCTTAATTGCATGGTTAAAATAAGGTTATTCTTAATCTTTCTCCTCTGTCTTTTCACCATCTAAAGGCAATCACTCAGTATAAACTGTTTGTGTTGTTCTGCTCCCCAGCAGTCTGCACACTGGGAGTCTCCAGAGAGGGAAGCTAATGCTGAATCACTATATCTACTCAGCAGGGAGCTGGGGACAGTACAATAGCCAAATCCCTGGAGTTGGAATATCAGACCTGCAGTCAAACAGCCCACAATATCTGCACAGTGTAACTCTGCTAGGCTGGTATTCGCCCTCACAGCGCACATGCATGTCATGTTGGGAGCGCTTGGAAATGCAGTTAACTATATATCTGTAATTTTATGCATTAATGAGCATTTATGAGAACAAGTGCCACAAGTCTACAGTGGAGCAACAGGATTCACACAACTTCAAACACTGAGCAAAACCAGGTGATTGCTGAACATGGGCTTATGAGTGGTAAACCATAGCAAGCCAGCCATATACTTAAAATATAAGTAAATCAAATGTGAATAAAATTTCCATGTTGCACCATGTCTGTACATGGGAAAATCTGACAGAATGAAAAACTCCCTCGCCCACTTTGGTCTCTGGCTCCAGTGCTCCCTCTCTAAAATGCTTTGAAGCTTGCCAAGTCCATGTCCCTTTGCATTTGAGGCTGGCACTGATGGAGTGCGCAGCTGCCAAGCTCTTCACTTGGGGCCTCAGCAGTTCTTCTTTTGACCTGTACCTTTTTAGCCCAGGTTTCATGTCTGCCCAAAGATCCTCCTGCATTTTGCTCAAGTCATGTTAGGTCCTTGTGGCTTTGTTCAAAGCAAAGCTAACCAGCACTGGCATTCACATACATGCAGCTCTGTTGCCAGTCAAATGATATTCAGTCAATACTCTAAATGACCAATCAAACATTAAAAGCTAATGCTGTCATAATGGTAGTGAACTTATCATTCTATAAAACTGATTCCACAGAGACTCTTCATTAGAGCCATTCAGATACCAATCTGCCAGCTGGTAAAACATTCAGCTTGATTTCTGACATTGGCAAGGTTAGTGCATGTGTGTTTGTGTGTGCGTGTGTGTGCATGTGTGTGTGAGAGGAGCTTAATTTAACTTTAACTTAATTTTGTGAAAGTTTAGTTTTCTTTAACTTTACTGTTATTTTGCTCATGAGCCATCCAAATTGATTCATAACTTCATTCTAATTCATTAAATTTCTGTTCATTGCATACATCGTGCTTTGCTCAAAACTCCCATTAAATTCCTGGTTAAATCAGTCCATATGCACGTTCATTTCATCCCATTATTGTATGTACATAATAAATATGCTCATTTATCATACAGCCATTTTTTTGTATTTCTTTCTGTAATAAATTGTATTCTCCAGTTACACTCATTATATTAGCATGTCCATATGGCATCACCGCAGAATGAGGTCCCTTTATGTCAGTGAGAATATAAGCAAGCCACGTATAATTCAGGGACAAGTAAAAGGTTTCATGGCAGCTTGCATAGTTTAGTCAGGCTGTATCAATAACATACACGGTTTCTTTAAAATCACATGCAAAAGGGTTTTTTTCACCTTTTATGTAAACATTAGTGGATTGGCTTCAGTTGGTCCACCACTTTCATCAAATATTGGATAGTTTTCCATGAAATTCTTTTTCAGACATTTTCGATTTCCACTGAATGAAACGTATTAACTTTGATTATCACTTTAGCTTTTTATCATCAGGTCACAATTTTCATATCTTCAATATTTCACATGGTTTAATATTCACAAAACTTCTGACATTCCCATCAGTCTTAGCTGTACTTTGCATCGAGTGCTTTTTAGCAAATGTTAGCATGCTAACATGCCAAACGAGGACTTACTGAACAGAACAGAATTACTGACACCGCCCCTGTGAGCATGTAAGCATCCTGATGTCAGCTTTTAGCTCAAAGCACCGGTGTGCACAAGTTCAGCCTCACAGAGCTGCTGGCATGGCTGTAGACTTCATGTTAACCAATTAAGAGAAGACATTCAGTGTCTTACGACTAATTGTGATGTATATTAGTTTCACTCCATTATAAATTAAGATCTTTAATCTGCCATCTCGCTTTATTCTGGTGAGGCAGAATGAAAGATTTGTTGTGATCTGCTCGGCTTGCATGTTCATAAGGTGATTACTTTGATATATGTTAATTACTGACAAAATAATTTGTCTGCTTAAAGAAGACTAATCAGCACTAAGAAGTAATGTGAACACGCGTGATATAAATAGTGTTGATGAAAGAACTCAAGAAAGCTTACCTTCTGAGGATGTGCTCCAAAAGTTCTCTGAATAAGTCTTTTTGTCCCCTTGAGAAATATAGATGGACACACTGGAGGGAGCTGGAAATTCACCGCGCTGAGGAAGAGGTTTGCATAAAATGCAACAGGGCTTCTCAAAATGTCGTGTGATGGGACGTGGATCTGTTTCCACCGGCCTCCAATGTCACACACCAAATAAAAAAAGTTCTCCTCCTCTCAGACCAAAGACAAGTACAATTCAGAGGATCCGGCGTAGAATTTTGACAGTCCCTAAACCACATATAAAAACGGCTGTCTTGGGGTGCTGGCAGTGTTTAAGAGCCATTACTTTCTCATTCAGCACATGTGCCAAGGTCGTCAGACAGGATAATGAGGTTTTTGCATCCAATGACTCCCTTCAACACTGCTCTATTATGTAAAACAGACAGACCCAAGTTATTGTCTTTACTTGAGGGCTTGTGTTAGCTTTTGGAAATTGAATTTTTCCTTGCATGCTCAAGTGAAAAAGCCAAGTTTAGCATCAGTGTCCCCATTTCTTCCCCTTGATGTCAGTCAGTCACCTCATGTGACTATGTGAATGCAGAATGTGTATATAGATGATATATAGGCTCGTGCTCTGACCTTGTTACCACCCACAAAGTTACACCAAGTTCTGCACTGTAGAGCCTGGAGAAAACCCACGCAGAGCATGCAAACTCCACCAGGGAGGACCGAGGTTCCAGCCCAGAGCCTTCTTGCCATGAAGAACAATTGCTCATTAATGACATCATCAAGATGTATGCTAATACACCGCCTGACCAATGGTGACGAAAAGGAACTGGGTCCCCAGGCATCGCTGTCGGCTGGCAGCCCACCGCTCCTGGTCTGCCGCGGAGGAAGGACGCTCCAGGATGGGTCAAATGCGGAGAAAATAATTTCACTAAGCATGGCGTGCGTGCAGTCTCCCCCCTGTTACGAGTACCAACGACTGGCGCACTGGACCCTCAGCGTCACAAGGTTACCAAAACAACTTGGTTTCACAAAAAAATCATGATTTGGGTTAAAAATGTTACTGTTTCGTAACTTACGTACATTTCATAAATTTAGGTGGTCTCCTGAGTCAAAGTCAGCATTTGTTTGCCCCATCCATCCACCTCACCTTCCTCCTCATGCAGACTTTCTTTCTTCATAGTCATTTTCATATTGCGAACAAAGAAATGTTATTTACACAGTGGGGATAGCAGATCAGAGTTCATCCATGCTGTTCAAATTATTCAATATCTAAAGTGAAATTAGTAAAAAAAAAAATGATCACAAAAGCATCAACATGAGCTGTTTGACCAAGAAAAAGAATACCTCCACGTCTGAGTACCCCGTAGCTGAATTTCTATTAGTGTGTGGAGTATTTCTGACAGTGCCTGTGACAGCTCTTTAGGTTGATCTGAGTAATGTTTCATGTCCAGTTTTGTGCCTGGAATTTTAATGCTCCACTCAGCCATTTAAGGCTTAAATTGTCTGTGCAGCAGCTCACCTACAAACACACATTGTGCACTGCATAACAACATGGAGGTTATGGAAACGGGACATGAATTTGTGATGCGTTGCAAGGTCATTTGAAATCAACGTTGCATCATAAAGGCTAAGAGTTTAACGAACGTTTCCTGCACCGTAGCAGCCGTCATAAACACAGTTTGCCTGTAGTGAGTTCTGTATTACTTGTGTCATCAAACATATGAGTGCTGATTCAAAATGTCTTTGGGGAGCAGAGGCCTGCCACAGGCATCCATAGGCTGAACATTGAGATTAAAGATTGGGAGAGCACAGCACTAGAAATACATATTTGGCTGGTATTTCCGCCTGAGTGACTTTACCATTGGGAGCTATGAGAGATGGGTGTATGAGAAGGACTGACTTTATCTTAAGGAAACAGTGGCATCAATAGGATGAAAAGAGCTCAGAATAGCAAGTGTGGAAGGTCCTGTTATCGTTACAAGAAGATGCAGAGTTGAGTTGGAGTTCAACTGAATGGGGATAGAGTTCACAGAGTTTTCAAAAGGCTTGACGTAGGCAGACTCCGGCTGAGTAAACTTCCAGGGGACGAAATTACATTTGCTGACGAAACCAGTGGATACTTTTTCATAAACAGCAAGTATGCAGAATTCAGCTCCATTTCAGAAAAAAAGGCGAACGAAAGATAAGAGGAAAGCATTCCGCCCAGACGAGCAATGTGGAGAGAAAAAGATTTAACAGCAAGTTTTGGAGCTTGGGAATTAGTATTGAGAAATGTTAAAATTAAGACTGTTATATAAAGAATGATAATAAAAGCGCCATGATGGGAGATTATGCACGTCAACAAAAACAGGTGTGTCAGTGTTTGGGATGTTTGGGATTGTGCTGAAGTTAAAGAGTGGGAGGTAATATCGTATTTAAAGATTTAAAGTCTTGAGCGTTGGCCTTTTTGAACGGTGGCTGCGCCTGTTAGTCTGATGGAAAATCATATATTATACCTCCAGCCATCTGAGCTCAAAGTGTGCACTGCACTCACTGATGAGGCACCTACATTTTAGAAATTGTGTCTCTCAATTAAGTGATTGATTGTGGGTGCAGTAACTCTTCATTGTCCCTATAATCAGTATAGGACAGCATGTTTATCATCAGTCCAGCTTGTAATTGCTTCCACTGTATGCAAATGCTTATGGCATGAAATTGTAACATCGCCTGTAATGCCTCTATTAATCTCACATCCCTTGTGATTGTTGTTGGTACTAGATGAGACTGATGTGTGCGCTCTCTGTACTGTGTCATCAATTGATGGTTGCTAATTCCCATTTGTTGGGTCTTGAAAGGCTGATTGTTGGAGTAGTGTTTCTGCAAAGAACTAACCAATTAACAATGTAGTAGGAGCTGATGAGAATGCAATGCAGAGCCAGCTGCCTGCATCGACAATATAGAAGAATATTAAGGGCACCAGCTACTGTAAAGCGGCACAGCAGCTCTGGGTAATAGATGATAAAGCATATGCCTGCAATCTACTTTAGACAAACAAACCCGTTGCTAAACTCACATGGCTTCTCACGACAATATATGCAACGCAGTCTTTTGATTATGGTGATCCCTTCCTGCCACGCTGCGGACCTGAGCTATGCCCCGCTGCCGCTGCTGCTACTGTTCATAAAGCATTTCAAAAGCCCCATCTCCACTACGTCATCCACCTGTGGGATAGAAATTCATGTTCCCCAAGGGAAGAGCTGTTATCCTCCCTGCTGTGCCAAACTTGGTTTAACCTTGCTCATACAGCATTTTCAGAAGCCCCACCTCCACCCTAGCATCCACCTGTAGGCTCTGAGGGAAGTTATTATCTTCACTCCCCACTCCCTGCTGTGCTGAGCTCGGTGTTCCCTTGTGAATGACAAGGTCAGAGCCGAGACGCCAAATATCAGCTTTGCATATATTCAACATGATAATCCATTCCACTCGAGTATCTGAAATTAAAAATTCAAACATATATTATTGCTGGGTTAAATCATTTTAAATGACGCAGTGACACAGTGCTGTATGTCACATTACACAGACTGAGAAAGAAAAGTGCTTTCCATGTTCCCAGTGATCATTTCCAGTTGTGTTTCTGCCTGTTACCTGTTATCACACAGCACAGGGCAGTCTCTGTGGCGCAATCGGTTAGCGCGTTCGGCTGTTAACCGAAAGGTTGGTGGTTCAAGCCCACCCAGGGACAGTGTGTTTTGGTGGCACGGTGGAACAAGTGGTTACACTGTCGCCTCACAGCTAGCAGGTCCCGGTTCGAATCCCGCTGTGGGCGCTGGTGGCGTGTCCTCCACCATGCCTTCAGTGCCTGCTGCTCGAGGAAAAAGGGGCCTTTCTGTGTAGAGTTTGCATGTTCTCCCCGTGCTCACCTGGGGTATCCTCCATAAAAATACCCCCACTAAAAACATGCAAGAAGATCACCACCTGACCAATGGTGACAAAAGAGATTGGGTCCCCGGGCGCCGGTCGGATGGCAGCCCACCGCTCCTGGTCTGCCGCGGAGGAAGGACGACCAGGATGGGTTAAATGCGGAGGACAAATGTCACCAAAATTGCATGCCGTGTGTGTTGCATCTATGTAATTGTGTGTGACAAATAAAGGGGATTGTCCCTCTGATTCTTCGTCTTCTTCTTCTTCTTATCACACACAAGCAAAAAGAACAGTTCTCATCATTTCTTTACTCTCGATTTGCTGTCAGAAAACACAACATCAACGTTAACTTTTGGAAGATAATGGTCTACTTTTGTTTCCGAAATTGCTTTTCAGATTAGAAAAAATCAAAAGCAAGTTTTGGAGGTATTACGAGCAATTTATACAACATATCCCCAAGGCAAGACCCAAGGAAGATATTTTTGCTGTTGGTGTGTACGAAAAAGACCACTTAAAAAATAGAGTTGAGAGTTGTATCTCAAAGGTTCTTCGAAGCATATTACTGCTCTGCACTGTATCTAGGTCAAGAGAATTTAAATAAAGTCAGCTGTAAACTTTTGAGGAGATTGCAAACAATCCCTGTGCATCTAAATCACTATACATAAGAACAAAACTGGAACAATAGACGTGTATGGAGGCACCACAAAAACCTCTCTTTCAGACTACTCTGTCTCTCTAAAACTAATAGTATTTTTGCCCCAAACTTTTCCAAAAACACAGACACAGAAGATTAAGGCTGCTTTGTTTCTTAGCCAGTGGCGATACTGACCTGTGTGAGTACAGCGAGGAGCAATCTACTGCATAGGCGATGGCCCTTAAAAACTCAGACACCTCCGCCTGTCATGTTTCTTTCCTTGGATGCAGTGATGGCGTTGTTGTGTGCGGAGAGCTTTCCACGGCAGCAGATATAGGAGTGGACAGCTAGGACAGGTTTTTCCACACGGATTTCACCTCATTACTCAGTACGGCCTTTTTCTTAATTGGAGTTTCCGACACTGCCTGTCCCAGTGACACGCCTCACATCCTTTTTTTTTTTTTTTAAGTTTAATGTTCTGTTTCTGAATGGCTGCTATGGCCAGATCCACTGCTGTGCTTTGCTCACCAGTATAATGAAAATGTCCACCACAAAACAGGTTACAGTTTTAATGGCAGCTAAAGGTCACTCTGAGTGTATGTAAATTATGAGATGAACAAAAAACCGCAATAATTATCACATTTCAGTAACACATTAAAATGTCACAAAAACACTCATTATAGAGATATGCAGATTTTCGTGATTGCGCTCCATGTTATCTGGTAGTTTTAAATCAAAAGCAATGCAAAAAGTTCACCTCTTTCTGCAGCCCAGCATTGTTCTGTTGTCAGTAGCTTTACTTAGATGCCTAGCAACACAACAGAACACAAATTATTTCATCATTCACATACCAGTGTGTATGTGTAAGTGCACTAACAGCAGTGTGTGGCAACATCCAGCCTCAATTGAATCCCCTTGTATCTTTATGTCTTTACATCTATAATTCAGAATCAAAAGGAGGAGAATGTGGATTCTTCAATAAAGTATGCATAGCTGAGTACAGTGTGGAGCGGGAGCCAAAACTAGAACTTCATTTTTCTGGCACACGCCTGTTCTGCCTGTGCATCAGGTAAATCTTCATCGCTACGTGGAGTTTTTGGCATCTCTTAAATGAACTCACACCATGTACGACACGAGCAGGGTCACTTGAGCAGGTAAATTAAAGACCCATTTAGCAGTTTTGATAGACCACGTTTGTCGTTAACCTTCAAGTGTAATGGCATTGTCGCTCTTGTAATGGAATCTAGCCATAGCACTGGGAGGAACAAAATCACCCAGTGGTGTTAGACACGATGTGTCGAGGGAGCCTGATCATTCAGGTGGAACACATACCTCTGTAGCTGATGTGAGAAAGTGGCTGGTTGATGTCATCTGTCTTCCACCACATGGATACACAAGCAATTGAATTGGTCTATTGCTTGCCACCTTGCCTATAGGCTACAACTACAGCACATTTGTCCCAGGTGCATTACTCAAAGCAGTCAGGAAGCAGGAAAACATTTCATTTAGGAGACATTTTATTTGCCATTGTCACTGAATTAATAAACCCAAACTGGTTTCCTGTGGTTATTCAATAAAACATGTGAGATCCTAATGTGGTAATTATCTATGATTAGCAGAAAGCAGCCTTTCTTGTCCAGTCATATAATCTATGATCCAAGAAAGGGCACAGCTGCTCAGTGAACATGTAATGGTGGCTCTGTAAAGGCTTGACAGCAAAAATAAACTCAAAATGTAACATCTTGACAGCAAAGTAAGTAAAAAAGTCTTTGTATTGCAATGAATTATACAACTGCTTACTTGAAGCTGTTGCACTTATTACCTCCTGATGTCAAGCAAAGCAGTAAAAAACAGTGACAGTGAGTCTGGCAAAGTCTGCTTGTTATGACAGTTTGTCCAAAATTTTGCACTTTTAAAAAAATTATTGCAAGAACAAAGCTGAATTGTAACTCAAGTGGCCCAAATCTTACTGGCGCTGGGCCTTGTGGCAGTAAAATCCTTTGTAAAACTCATAAAACTGAGGAAATATTTATTGCAAGAAACTCAAATTGTCTGCAGACAAGTCTTTTTTATGACGCATAGCGACTTGTGACACAAACACACTGACATGCAGTATAAATGCCACATGCTGTAATAAGAGCATCATTGCAATTTGATATGTTGCACATCGAGGCCAGAGAAGTGGTGGTGCCATTTGTGAAAGGTCACGAGATTTGATGTGTGTCATACACGTAACAGCGTTGAAAAGATAGAGATGAGAACAACACAAGATAACACACGAGTGTCACAAATCAAGTTATCTTATAGATCACTGTGATGTAGTTGTTTGGGGTTAGAGAGATTATTCTGATCCGCCCCCTGTGTAGTCCTCACTTATGAGAGGTATGGGAGGTGTCTGACTTCTGATCAGACCGTGAGCCAAAGCCTCATTTTTAAATACTGTGGAAGATATTTACCAAGGATTTGCACAACATTTTTTTAGGTGAGCAATCAAATGCTATTTGTCTATATTTACTAAAAGGACCCACTATGATTTTGCACATGAAAACAACATATTGCATGTTTGTGCTCATGCAATATGTATTTTGTAGCATTCCTAGCTGATCAGACAGCTGCCATCCATGATTTATCAATACTTTATCAATACCTTACAACGTTGAAAATGTAAGGTATAGGGGAAGCAGAGGTAAAATCTGTTAAATGGGACACACACAGAGCGAGAGAGGCCAAAGCCAGCTCAAAAAGACATTATGAGCGATAAAAAAAATGTTAGTCTTCAGTTGAATGAAAAGATTGTAGTGAAAATCTTGCAGGAGATTTAAAGATGCATCCAGTGTCACTTCACAGGAGCCGTCCATTCAGCACCACAACAATGCCTTTCTGTTTCCTTCAGTGGCTTTTAAAGGCTAGCAGCAGGTCGCGTTTTTTGTTAAATATGATTGAAGCTGTACAGACAGGTCAAACTCACAGAAAGCAGGCTTAAGTCTGCCTTTGGCCAACAATGTGAAAACAACAACAACAACAACAACAACAACTTCCAAGCAAGCACCTACATGCTGAAAATGGCAAGTTGGCCTGACCTTGCCGCTAACATAAACAAGCTAGCAGGTTATACATTTTCTTTTACGTGGAGTTAGCCATTTTAATGCCATGGCTCACCTCCCTGTGTGCCAATGTTCCCAAACAAGTTCCTCATGACATCTATTTTGCAAGGTCACCGTCTCTGCATCCTATGCGCAGCACGGCCCAAGATGATTGTGATTGGTTTAGAAAAATACAAACAAGCCAGAGCGTTTCCCCTTTAACAGAATGATAATGGGTTTAGCCAGACCTTTCTGCAGAGCTGGCGCAGCACTAAAACGAAGTCATGCAAGACTAAGCACATACTAAGTAAGCCTGTTACATGTCAGTGTAAAGCAATAATCTTAAAAATCTTATCACGTACCTTTTAAATTCTATCCCTGGTCTTTTTCTTCAGCTGGCAACACCAGGCTATTTAGCAGATATTTCCTGATTTATAGCCGTCCTCTTCCGTGAAGAATGCACGCTTGCAGTCCCGAAGCTGATTTCTCGCCAGCCAAAATTCCAGGTTCATTCCAAGGTCATCCCCAGAGAGCGCCTCCTCCTGCTCTCAACTGCTTTCCAGATAAATTATACCAGTATCAGGATCAGGATCCACTGATACACAAATCACTGGAAGTCACAATTGCAGTGCATTCTCATTCATTGGCAGGTAGGACTAAACCACTGACACTCAGGTGTCAGCTGACTTAAAGTTCAGGAAAACTTCAACTAGTGTTTCCACTGAGAACACCAAGACAAACGTGGTTTTCTAACTACTACTGATTTGTTAACATTGACTTTATTGTGTTAATTGAAAGACCTAATGCGCTAATAAGGTGCCACCTGTAGTTCTACATGTAATTTGTAACTTTTTTTGGCCAAAATCAGGTTTTATTTTTACAGGCCTTTGAAATCCTCTAGTCACAAAGAGGGTGTAAATTTTGAAAGGGCTTTCATAAGAACCGACAGTTTGACTGACATGATGGAGCAGCTGGAGGTCTCACTTTATGTTGTATTCTCTACGTCTGCAGCCAAGAAGCAGTCAATTGTTTTTAGAGATCAATGAAATTCAACAGACCCCTGATCAGTTTGCCAACGAGGTGCTATCAACTTAGCAACAAAGTGAGATTAGTTCTCCTGTGCTTGGCATCCTCAATCAATTCAAGAAGGTTTTGTTAGTCGTAGCTGTCCTTGAAGCTGTTTACTGCTCAAAGGCTGTTGATGATTTTAGAGCAGATCCAACAGAAGTGTCTGTATTTTGACAGTCACTGATTTGTTCCTGTAGTGTTAAACTTCTGTTATCAGCCAGTCTGGAAGAGTGGTGGCAAATTTTATCTCATGATTGACATCTCAATTTTGGAGAAAACTCAGGTACCGTTTAGGATAAGTTACAGTGGGTGATAGCCATTTACGTCTGTCAGCTCCTCATTCATCCCCGCTGTTCCAAACTGTCTTGCTAGCGTTGGCTGGCTTTTTGTAAGACTGCTTCAAACTTCAAGTAGTGTTGGAACTTTTCAGAAAGTTGACTTTTAGAGGTCCTGACACTTTTGTGACTTTCTGAAACAAACAAATTTAATATATTTTGCCATTTTCTGCAGCAGTAGTGTTTCGGTATGCAAATAGCCATGGTTATAAAATGCCTTGCAATGCAGTTGCAAAGTTGGAGTAGGTTTGTGTCAAGGTCAAAACATAAAAATATCACAAATATTTAAACTTAAAGTCATGTTGTTGTTCTTTTCTGTGAGTATTTTGTGGCAAAGAATCAAGATTCTATTGTCTTTTTTACTCCACAGCTTCTTCTTTTTCGTCAAAACCTGCCTGCTGCCTACAATGCTCACAATGCAAGTCGGCCCCCAACAGTTCAGTCAGAAATTCAGGTGTGTTATGCTAGTAGTTGCTAAAGCCTGGTGCCTCTACCCTCAAGCAGAGATAAGGCACAGGCTGCAGAGGTTACAAAGTCTTTCTAACTCCACACCCTCAAAAAAAATTCTTATTTTTCTCTTTATTATTAATAATAATTTTTGGATCTCACCCAACTCCCTCTGGAAGCTTTCGTAAAACTTTTTTCACATTGTCCTCAAGACCTACAAACCCATCTCTTCCACTCAGAGCAGGAAATGGAGAGGTGATGACCAGCTTCATGATACCATGATCACCCTTAGTTTAGAGAAGCAAATAAGCCAGAGACAGACCTCAGCACAGCAGCTAGCAATATGAAGGCTGGCTGATAGCCAAGTTCTACAAACTTTTTTTTCTCACCCTGGACAAACTTTGAAATAATACAATTCAATACAGCACGCAACATGCTGAATAATCTATGTAGAATTTTAACCTCTGTTATCGAATATGTTGTGGCTGCAGAAGTCATGCTTGACTTCTTCCATTTTTACCTACACAGTCTTGTAACTTTTGCAATATATCAAAGAACCAGATATTTTCGGAGGTGTTTGCTCATGTTCTGTATTAATAATTCCATCAGAGGAATTTCATGCCCATTCAAGCCTTACTTTGAGAACCCTGAACTTACTTCTCCCACTTTGCTATTGTATTACTGTTTGGCTCACTGCTTTATTTGGCAGAACTTAATGTATTGGCGACTCAACTTGCCTTTATCACCCAGAAATAACCCGAAAACCTCAAATATCCTCTAAGCTCACTGGTGATATTTTAAAACTCAGAGTTGAGTGGACTACTTACACTGCTGGGGTCAGGGAATGTACCTTTAGGCAAAGAGGATAAGATGGATGATACAACGAAGAAAGCTACAACAGCAGCAGAGAGGACAACTGGCCTAATGAGCACATGCTTAGTTATGCAGATTGCGTTTAGTCAGTGCTGTGCAGAAAATGTTGCAGACGACAGAAAATCAATCATCACTAAATATAGTAACAGTTTAATTATTGCATGAATTAAAAAGAGAATTCAAGAGAAACAATAGAAGCACAAAAGTGTCCAAAAATAATAGCTAATGAGTGCTGTGTTTCTTAGCCATAGCTTCGGAGACATCCTGTAATATGTGATTTTCCATGTCCTTCATGATATTGTCCACAGAGGATTGAATGTCAGAGCTGTGCCCCTGGCTTCAGTATCTTCATTTGCATTCTTGTGCCTTGCCATCTGCATCGCTGATTGTACGAGACAGAAAATCCTCTTTAAAGGTCAACATCTGGTGAAAAAAGTGCCAAAATTATTCATATTGCAATGCTACAGACAAACTGTGATGTTCTGAGCAAATTACACCTTTTTCTCAGCATGTGAACAATGTGGCCGATTACTTTTCCGCCCAGTTCTAAATAGTGGTTTAGAAGGTATCATTTAATGCTAACAAGTGCCCACCTGCTCATCAGCTGTCATTGATATTGATTCCCTGACAGATATTTTTGGCTGTTTTCACCTACACACTGTATAGTGCTCCCACTCCATCCCCTCCTCCACTGACGGAGAGAAAACAGTTTGCAGACCAGGTCCCTGATGTCTTTATCTTAACACTAATTCGCTGTGCCCTTCACATTCTACATCTTTTCTTCCTGCGGGCTCTTTGTTATTCTACTCATGCGAGCCTCTCTTCATCTGTTTCTGCCTCTCTTTTCCTGAAGTCTGCTCTGACCCCCAACCCCCACCCAAATCTGTCCCTCTTGTCTCTGCCTTCTTCGTCCCAAGGTCTCATTTCTGAGCCAAGGTGGAAGTCATAATGAAGCCATCACCATTTGAATGAGCAATGTCTTTGTAATATCTCCCTTGATATGTGCAAAAAAAATTCTTGTGGGCCCTTGAGGGACTCTTGTTTAATTTATACTGTACTTTGTATGGGACGTTTGTCGAGGAACGAATAGCAGTGTGTGGAAGCAAAGAAAGGCCCTAATAATTAGAATTGTCTAAGAAATTCACATTAAGAGTTTACTTATTTCTACCCAAATTTGTAAAACATAAAGAAAAAAACTGGAAACACCACTGGAAACACCACTGGAAACACCAAAGAGGGGAATTCAAGCCACAGAAATGTAGAAAGGTGGTTTAATGCGGTATATTCAGAGGTATTTGAATTTAAGTATTAAGGATTCAGTGGTCCTGCTTAGCCAACACATTCTCACTCCCAACCTGTCACATGCAGACACTTCATCAGGACCTCTCGCTGTTCCTTTTTAAGGCACTGGGTACCCCTTCAACATGCAGGGCTCTGCAGTCAGGTTAGCAATAATAAATACACAGCATCTGATTATCAGCATTCAGGTACTCCTTCTTAATAAAGCTTACTGAGAACAATAATAAACTTGTGGTTAACATTGTGAAACTGTTGCACTTCGGGTTTAGGCAACACTTGATTAGGTCTAAGAAGAGGGCATGCTTTGCTTAAAATAAGTACATTAGTTATGTACATTACTTACATGTGGGTTAGGGTTAGGGTTAGGGTTAGGGTACATGTGATTGCATATGTTATGTTGCTTCACTTTCAAGAGTAGGTGAGCTTCCCTTTTGGTTTCACACACAACCTGAACCCCATTATCCTGGGTGAGAGTCCTGTGCTTGACCTATCCGACCACCCGACCATCCTCCAAATGAAAATTACACTTCTCACTCTTTCTCATTCTCTAAGTAATCATAAGATGAAACTGAAAAGACAACAATAACCTGCATATCTCTACTGTCAGTGGTTTAAATATTGAAAGGGTTATGAAATACAAGAATCTTGGCATCTGGCTTGAAGACAAATTTACATTTAAATGGCACATTAGGAATCTTGTTGGTAAAAGATCTAGTCTCTTCATAGAGAAATAAAACCAGCTTTGATTTGTAGGAAAATGTTGAACTGTTGGATCTACTTTCCCAACAGTTCTGGACAATGGGGATATAATTTGCAGACAGTGCTGCTGCAAACACACTTAGGCCCCCAGATTTGGTTTAGCACTCAGTCCTGAGGTTTATTACCAGTGATAGCTACAATACTCACCACTGTATCCACTGTGATAAGGTCAGTTGGTCCTCCCTCAATGAGAGAAGCAATAAGCATTGGTGTCTGTGATACATTTAGCCCTGGTCAGAATACTACCATCACACATTACATCTGTGTTATTCAGGAACCTTGGTCCATTTTTAACTCAGGCCTCGTGCCAGGACTGATCTGGGAAAGACTGTTTTTAGTATTAGTGCAGGAGACTCATGGAATCCCTTCCAGTGTGACCTAAAACTGAATACTCTGCTATGTCTTGAACACCTCAGAAAATGTATAACCATCCATTACCTGTGTGCAACTGTTCTAACTGATTTTGTTTGTCAAATTTGTATATTTGTATTTTCCATGGTGTAATCTCGGCATCAATTTACATAAAGGCTGAATGGATGAATGAAAGATACTGCTTTTTAAGGCTCTTTACATAAAGAAAATGTAATTCTACTTTACTAACTTACTCCACATTTCATATACTGTAAGACATTGCCATCTAATCTATGTGAAGTAGCACAAACACAAACAAACACAGTGCAATATTTGGTCACTGCATCAATTTGAATAATGAGGATATTCTATATGTAACAGCTAGTAATCATCATGCGCGCCCATTTTGACACAACAGCACACACTCATGGTAGGGTGTGCTGCAGCACTGCAGCAGCTTTCTACCTGCATGCAGGGCATTTGCTTCTGTTGAGTAATTTTGTGCCTCTAAAGGAACATGGTTGTATATTTTTCATTCCCTTTACTTCATTACTAAGTGCACCCAGCAGCACACATTAATACACATGCAGACATGGAAGCTGCTCTGTCTGCCCACAGTCTGGTCTGCTGGCCAGTGAGCAGCACCACTGGAGCATTTGGGTTAATGGCCTTGCTTTAAGGGCACCACAGCACTGGTCATGACGCAGGGGAAAGTGCTAATCTTTAACATAACGCTTTTATAACCTTTAGGCCCATACTGCCTCCCAATATAGCACCAGTAGTTGTAATACATAAAAGCCTGAGCTTTCCTACATGCCAGAGTGCTAATGTATTCCTCAGATTCCAAGTTTGTACAAGGAGAGCTTTGAGAGTACAGCAGGTGTCCTCAGGATGCCTCCTGAGCTCCAGCAGAGATGTCGGTACAGGGCACACAGCTGGTGCAGTGGCAAAACAATCGCTCACCACCGCAGGGAACAGGGTTAGTACCAGGAGGCAGTACCTCCAGCTTGGTAATGAATAATGAGTGAATGAGCACCAAAATTGCTCTCACCACCTCATCTGCATAAACATAACCTCAGATGTGCCACTGTACCCACCTCTGCACAAGAAGGTTTGTTTGGAGCTTAACAATGGAATTACAAAAAAGGTGCAAGGCAGTTTCAAGGTGTTTTAGGACATGCAAAATGAACCTCTGTGTTTGTGATGCCACTGACTGTGTCTGCATGAAGGTGGAGAACAGTATGCGAAAATTAATATCATACTAGTGACATATTTTGTCCCATATTTCTTTTGATGAATGAGGAAAAAGAAAGGGGAAATAACAGAGACTTGCATTAAGTTAGGTAACTAGCAACATGTGATTGTTTTTTATATATATATATCTATGTTAACATCTTTGCTCTGAGGATCTGAGTGAAATACCCCTTACAGCTGGATGATCATCATGAAATTATGTTCAGATATTCGTTTCCCCATCAGGATGAGTCTGATGCATGAGGTATTTATTCAACATTCACAATCTAGCAATGCTAAATGTACTCCGTGGATGTGTGGCTAGTTTTCTGTTTAAAGTCGTACTCACAAAGCTTTTTATTCAGATACAGGTCTGTCAAGTCACAATCTATCACTGAATGAGGTAACATAGCAGTGATTGAGCCCATGGCCCACCGATGAAAGCACTGAAGTATTTATATATGCATGCATGTAGTTCTGCCCCCAGAACTATATGCATGCATATATATTGCTGTTACCACCACCAGTAACTACCCAAATCAACCAGGACTGAAATCATCGAATCTGCCGTGTAAATAATGGGAAAAATGTAAGTGACTGTAACATCCGCAGAATTCCCATGGAAGCTCCAGAGTCTGCTATGAAATAATATGTATCAGACATGATCATGTTCTCCTGAAAACTGGCTGGCAAAGAGAATCAGTGATGAATCCATGTAAAATGACCTTGTAGCCTGCCGCCAGGAACTGATGTTTTAAACATCCATACCCTAACTGACATCGCCCTGCTTTGTTTGAAGTTCTCTCACCTGCTGTTAAAACAACCATCTGTGATGCTCACCGCTGTAGGCCACACTCTTGGCTGGCTGACAAAATGGTTTCAGTATGTTGAACAGAAATGTAGGATCACCTGTATGTTCACTGCAACTGATTTTATGTCCACACAGGTGTATAACTGTGTATGAGTGTACATAAATTATGCAACATGGCTCAGAACTCCAGATTATTACAGTTTGAACTCAATTAAATTGTATGCATCTGAGCTAGTGGACAAATGTCTTATTGATGAAAACATAACTGTTATCTATGAGCAATTACAAGCAAATATTTATTTTCATGTCAAGAATGATAAAAATACTGTTTTTCTACAGTCAAGAAACAGGACACTGTTTTCATGAAAATGAGCATGAACACAAGCTTAAAGTACTCCTGACCTATTGAATTTATGGTAATTCAATCAGGTGCAACCTAGCATTTGGAGAATGGGTTGTAACAGGACCCGTGCATTGTTAGGAGGAGAAATATACGGTTTTACCAGGTTGACTTGGTGCAAATTTAAATGATGGTAAATCATGCTGTCTTCTCTCATGACCTTTAAAAGGAGCAGACATATTCTGAACAGGACAGCAGAAGAATGTGAGCCTCCATGAGCCATGACGTCCCGTTTGTCCTTAGAAGATGGTGAAATTCCTGTCATTTTATGTGCATAACAATGTGCAACTTACTGTAAAATTCCAGGACCCTGGAGCTTGAACACCATAATGCAACCATTATTAATGTTATTATGCCAATGCTTTTCTTCATTCGGGAAATCAAAATATGTGCAGCTGCACAGTGGAAACAATGAAGAGGGCACTGCATTCATAGTTGCATATGTAGGTTAGCACTTAGCTTGCTCAATGTCTTTTTACAGTATGTTCTGTCTGTGTTCCATACATTCACCGCTTCATCAGGAGACACAGCTGTCTGCGTGATTTGAGACAAAAGCACAGCATAGTTGTAAATAGCAAAATGTATGGCATACATTTACTCTATGCTACATAGACACACATGCCATGCACGCACATCTGCCTGCACACACAAAGAACAAGAGAAGATGATCCAGCAAACAGCAAATACATTATTCAGACACAAGTGGTCTGGATCATACGAGGACTACAGTCACTCTCTCCGCTTTCACTGAGTAATTACCTTGAATCAAACGACACTGAGTACACAGAAAACAAAGCATGAGCACATCTCAAAATACTAAGCCATACTGATAAAAGATTCCAGAGAGGAGCAATGAAAAGGACATCAAACATGCTGACGATGAAGGATGCAGAGAAATAAGCAGGTAATTTGCCTTGAGAGACATCTGTGTCCTCACTCTCTATGAATGTGTTTATGCCTTAAAAAACACGCAAAACTAGTCTTCAGACTTTCAAGACAGTGTCCAACAGCAACAAAAGGTGTTTTGACAGGTTGTCAAATTTCTCCCAGTGGGAGTATCTATTAAAAGTCAACTATAGCATTTTTCTCATGTCGAAAATCAGCAGCATGATTCTACACAAAATTAACGTCAAAACAGCTATGTGCAGTAGTAGCATGATATTCTTAAAATGTGTATGAATAACTGTGCAAATGATATCCTTTTATGTGCGTACAATTTTATAATGTTATAAAGTATAGAATACATAAATGCTTCAAAGCGCTGACATAAATTTATGAATAACTACTTCAAAGATATGATTATGTGCTTAAAGCTATCCCATCTATTTTGAAAGCTTCATCACTCTTTCACTAGGCTTTACAAGAGCAGTTACAACTGTAAACAAAGGCAGCACTTTACATTTTTTGCATTTTGTACCTTTCCTCATCACCTATCGTGTCTGACAGATTGCCCTTGAAAGGCTGAGCAACTCTCCAAGATAAAAGCACCCACAAATGATCCTCACAAAGCAGGACAGCATGGCTTGAACGTGCCATTTGGGGATGTAAACACTTATTTAGGAGTGCAGCGTTTGCTAAACTATGGGTCATAGATCATTTATTCTTAGGTGTGTAGTAGATTTTTCTCTGATTTCGCAGCTTTCAAAATGGTACTCTTTTTACTAGTGTTTGTTTGTGCTGGCAGCTCTGTGTTACCTTGACTTTTTTTCCAATTTCTTCTCCTCCTCACATGCACTGTGTGTCTGTCATTCTCCCTGGTGCCTGATTGACGTTTTCTCAAGATCCATCCACTACTTGACTGTGAAGTAAGTGACGGTGATGAGCTGTCAGAGTGAGTCAGATTCACGCCTTCCATAACCTGTGTAGCTATGGGTGGGCTTAGGTGGGTGTGCTGTTTTCCCCTTAGCAGGTGCTAGCGATAAATGTGGCTGCTAATACATTGCTAATATAACCCCAACACGAAAGCATCTCTCAGACATCCTGCAAGTATTTTTCAATGCTATGGAGAATGTAGCACATAGACTGTTTGTAATGTCTTTTAATAGAAAGTTCACAGGAGACAAAGTTTCCACCATGCATACATTTTCCAAGACACATTTTTTCAGTCCATATGTACCAGCAGACAACACCTGGTGAGGGGGAAAATAGCACACCCACCTAGGCCAATCCATGGTTACGTGAGTGGGCTGTGGAGGACCTGACACTGATAGCACAACATCACATACTTCACAGCTGGCTCAAGGAGGGATCTTAAATAAAATGTCAATCAGCCTCCAAGGAGATCGACAGGCACACAATGCACATGAAGGAGAACAAAACATGGAGCAAATATCCCAGTTAAGTAAAGTAGCAACAGCACAGTGTAAAATTACTCTGTTGCAAGTACAAGTCCTGCAGTCAAAATCTTACTGAAGTAAAAGCACATCACTATTAGCATCAAAGCATGAAAAGTAAAAGAGCTAATTTCAGAAAATAAATGTAGTGGAGTAAAAAGTACATTATTGAGTATAATAGCGTACAATACTTAAGTAAATGTACTTAGTTACATTCCACTATTTGTCCCGCTAAAACACAGTTGTTAATATAACTAGATACCTACAGAAGGGAGCCATTAAAGTCTGTAAAACAATATGGTAGGACACAGCATTAGCTGATTCACTCAGTGCACCAGCTGTTAGCAACCAGCTGACTCACCCCATCCAATCATATTCATGCTGACATTATGACCCCTGTGATGTTATTCTGCTGACACACTCATGCTGAGGCTTTTTGCAGCTGTTGCTCGCTCCACCACCAAGGAAAGACTTTGTATAGTTGATTTAACGAACTTCAAATCTTCATGTATGTTTTCAGCTCCCTCTGATGTGGTATCAGTGTGTACGAGGAGCTTCAGTTTTCAGTATCATCTGTACTGCACCGATTCTTCCAGATGAGTAAGGTGGCCACACACACAACGCTTGTCTCAAATGATCCAATTCCAAAGAAAAAAACTGCATACACACTTGACTCATAATTGCATTCATTGTTTATCACTCACACTGTGCATAACAGCATTGTGTAGTCATGTTATGAATCACAGCAGCCTATAATTGGATCGCTAATGCCATATCACTGTGTCTATTATTATTTAAGTTCAGGCAGAGACACTTGCGTCAAGGAATTGACCACGTATGGCATGTGGTTATCATATGGTTAGATTTTTCAGACAAGGCTTAGCTGTTTGAGGGAAGAATGGCTGTTGTGACCAAAATGTTGACCCTTTAAAAAAAGAAAATAATAATAATAATAATTAGAAAGAGTCCTCCCACCTTAATTCTGCCACTGAAGCTCAATAAGCAGGATGATAGCTACACCGTGTAGAATCTGATTTAACACAGGCACAGACACATGCATAGGCAGGGACTGGAGGATCATTGATATCATTATTACCTCCCCTTCACCCAGTAATTTACTGCAGGTAAATAATCACAGAGGCGCTCCGTGTCTTAACAGGCTGATTCACTGGATTTCTATCTGTCCAAGGTTAGTTTGCTCTTCTATTACAGGAAAATCTACAGGAGACAGACAGAGCAAACAGTTTGGATGTTGGAGCAGCAAAGCAAGGGAAGAGTGATGATTGCATTTAATGGGTTATTATTTTACATAGAAATGCTGATGCTGTATCCATAAAAGCTGGTGTTTGGACGATCAACCTCTTGATTCACAATAGTTGCAGTGAATCTCAACAGTGATCCATTTTCACTGAGAGAAAAATGTACAGACGCAGCAACATAAACCTCTACTGTCTTTCTTTATATCTTATATGATCCAAACATTCAGATTTTCCACAACATTGTTTACAAGCTTGTTTACGCTGGGTGCGAGGTCCTGATTGTACTCTTTAAGCCATGTAAATGGCTGAGCATGAGAATCCATTGTAACTGCACTGAATTCAGAAGTTGCAAACCTTCAGGGCCGCATTTTCAGCCCAAGGTGGGTGAGCGTTTGATACTTTAACTGCATGGAGTGCAAAATATAAGCACCAGAAGAAATCAAAGTGATGCTATGAAAGCCTTTGAGCTGTTCTGATACCAGCACACCCAGTACTAAAACAAACTGGCCCTGTCAGCATTAAAAACGCCATGCACTCTTTACCATTTCTGTAAACTGCTGTAAAATGAGCCTAAAACGCCAATCCGAGGCATACACGAAGTAAATTAAAAGCTGTTCTTGAATCATTCGGAGTACATGTATGGTTTTGTCTCTTTTGAAATGTAACACTCTGAAGTTTTATCCCCAGCAGTCATAATCACTGCAAGTGCTACTGGCATTGAGTAATAGACGTTTGAACACGCTGAAGTAGAAGGTTTTTATGACTGCCTGAATATTTTCTTTTGCAAATAGATGCCTGCAGATGGCTGCAGGGCCTTATCTGTACCTTATTAGCTGGAACACAATGGGACCACAGCATGACGCCTCACTCTCGTCAAAGTTCAGTAAAAACTGATTACAATACCACAGAAATGGTTATTTTATGTTTTTTCTTTTTAAAGGACAAGAACAGAGAGAACATTAACAACATTAAGAACTTTAACATCATCAAGAAGAAGAAGAAGAAGAAGAAGAAGAAGAAAAAGATACGTTTTTCAAATGGCATGTCTAGGCCCTCTCCAAATAAAAAAAAGTCCAATTAACTATATTTATCCAGATAAATACATATAACTATAGGCAATCAATATTTAGGCCATCTCTATTCATATTAATTGCATCTATACTTACATTTAAGCTATGAATCCTTAAATTGAGGGCATTTAATGTATTTTAAAAGCCTGTACAATATCCCTACTTGCACTGAAATCCTTGATTTGGCTGTAAATTACTCACTCAAACAGCAGGTCCTCGTTCTCAGAATATCATTGGCTGTACGAAGTGCCACTCATCTGTACAATCTGCCATTGGCCGGAGGGAGGAGAACAGGTGGGATGAAATGGAAGATCCCGATTGGTCAAGTGAGGTGTCAATAAAAAGGTGTAGCGGCCATCTTGATGCCCACATGGTGGTTGGCCTGATTTGAAATGATGCAGCAGCTTTCTGGGGATTATTATCATGTTTTGGACTAATATTTTACTGGAGTGGATCATCTGGACCTACTGGAGCGCTATCGATCTGTGGATTACTGTGAGACTTCATCGGTGAGTGTCTCAATTTTATGATTGTTTGTTAGTTTGATGTTGGCTTGATTGTACCTGCTGTTGCGCTTCAAATTGTTTGCATCAATCAAATCACAAGATTCTGACCTTTCCAAAGATGTTTGGCACGAGTACAAACTTAAAAGTGGTGAACTCAGTGTTAAGAGGTTTTTTGTTGAACCACAGGTGATGAAAAGTGTACACCTTTAAGACAAGGCAAGGCAAGGCAACGTATGGCAAGGTATGTTTATTTGTAGCACAGAAAGGCAATTCAGTGTTTTACATTATATATTAAAGACATAAGAAATAATGAAAAGCATCATTAATCCAAATTAAAAGAACTGAACCTTTTTAAAGGAAATTAAAGTGTTAAAAATGGAGACAAATACTGCAAACAAAAACATAAACCATCATTTAAAAGATCCTTTAATCACCTAGAAACTTGCCACAAAAACAGGAAGAAGGAAAAATCCAAAACTTGGAAGCCCCCCAACACAAATCATATCATCTTTGTTTCCCAACTTTAGGTTAATATGTCCCGTGTCCTGTGTCTATGTTGTCTCGGACTCAGTTTAGACACCAGTATGATGTGTGGACATTCGGTCTTCAGGGGACCAGCCTCTGCCTGATGGAGTGCATCTATTCAAACAATGTGCCCTTTACTTTAAATCATGACAAAGGGCAATATCACACAAACCTTTCATAATTTAGCATTTTGCCATGGCAGAAAGTTATCAGCAACACTTTCATTTGATGTGACACTAAAGGGACAATTCATCTGTCCCTGCGATCCTTCTGCTCTCTGATTGGATTACTTCTGTCATGTTTAAAAAGTCAAACTCCCCTTGGATCACTGTAAAGTCTGCTGCATCTTTGGCAGGTCATGAACCAACCATCAAACCTGCTCCTCCATCCTGTTGACAGATGAGGACATACCTTTGATGAAGTGTCCTTGCAGGGAGACATGAGACGGCTTTGGGGGTCTATCAAAGATAACTAAGATAACTGTAAAGTGTATGAAAGCCTGAAACATATTTAGACTTTATGGTAAGTTTTGAGATGTGAAATATAAATCTGGTGCTCAAAGCATCATAAAAGTTGCATTTGAAAAACTCAACAGCAACATGACCTTCAGAAAACAATGACTCTACCATACGCGCCCCAAGCAGCCAGGGCACCTTCCCAGGTGAAGGACGTACCACTGTTATGTCCTGTTAGTATTTCCTCTGTTTTTCAGCGTCATTTTGCAGCACCATAAATGAAATTCTCCACTCCATTGTGCTGGGGGTTGTGGTCCCACAGTCCCAGCAGCAGATATCTTAAAACATTAACAAATAAAAAGTGCATGACAGAATGAATACCACTCAGGGTAAGGGGAAATATTTTTCAATGTATGCTAACTATGAAGGTAGAGCCATGAGGCGGTTGGCTTAGTTTAGCTTAGTTTGGCTTAGCGTTAAGACTGCTGGCAAGGGGGAAACAGCCAAACAAGAGTAGGCGATTTATCCAAATTCCAATCTCTATGCTAAAATAAGCTAAAGGCCTCAAAGTTTGAGCTTTATAGTTAGCATAAAAGCATGAGAGTGGTATTGATCCTGTCAGGGTCTTGGGAGAGAAGTGTATTTCCCACAATATCCAACTATTACTTCAGTGAGATTTGGACAAGCGAACACTTTGATCCCTCTTTAACTTTTCTCACAGCTGCATTTACCAACCAGCTTCGTAACTGGAATTTATTACAGAAAAGAAGTCAATCGGCAGCTTTAACCCAGAGTCCCTCAGGGGTCCAGCTAAAAATACGCATATATGTGTGAGTTGCATCAGTCATATTCTTGTTCTTATGTTGCATAAGCCTCAATCTCTGTATGTTAACACAGCAGTCACTGTTTGTGTTTTAGGTATGTGATGATTGGCTTTTGAGAGCTGACCGGAAAAGTTATTCTACTGCACATCAAAAGTCAGAGTCCTGTACCTACTTTTTCACTACATGCAACAGGTTTGAGTTGTTATCTGCATAAATGCACTATATTCCTGAGAAATGTCGTTTTAATTACAAGTAGCTTTAATTAGAAGTGTTTTAAACAACCTTTTTAAGCAGCAGGTTTAAGCTTCAAAAGAGAATAATCTGTTATTTGTGACAAGTTAATAGTTTGCAACCCTTGACTGTCCAACCCCGAGTGTTCAATCAGTGGTTCATTACATATTGAAAAATTAGAGTTGATGAGAATACAAGACTGTAATATCCAATGGATTTGTTCTTGTGTTATGCTTTTAGTATTTTTCCTGTACAAGCGTGGGAGCCTGCATTCAGTGCTTTTATTACACTGTGATCTGGGAGGAATGCAATTAATCCTGCATCGATCAGCCCTTCATTTAGCCGAGGCTAGGTAGTTTGTATTATTTGTGCTTTGCCGTGTTCTCATTGTGCACTCAATTCATTTTTGATCAATATGCTATTAAAGGCCTTGTTCCCGAGGCAGGGCCAGCTTTGTTTTGGAGGTAGGGTTCGCTCCAGTGTGGGGCATAAATGTTTTGTAAAGGCCCTCCCCCGGGTGTCAGCATGACTGACGCGAGGGTTAAAAGAAAATGAGTTTGTATCCAGGTAAGCAAGCGTGATGTAAAGCATTGGGTGTCAACTTGAAGTTATTGATTCCTGTTATGCCTGTCGCGTGACGGCCTTTGCCTTGTGGGAGGCGAAGAATACGTCACCCTGAGGTGAAAGTGCAATAGACGGAGATCAGCACTAAGTGAAATGCTATGAATCTGAATCAAATTACACTTTCTTTTTCTGTCTCTCTTTCTTTCTTCACGAGAGTTTGTAATTGATCCCCACATGAAGAGCACAGATGTGGGTGGAATAAGTAAAAGACTATTAAAAATTAATCTGAGTACACTTCCTCATTTCCTATCAACATGTTTTATGCTAATAACTCCCGCTCCAGCCAAACCGTTCTGACTGGGCTGCACTTAAAATAGAACCTCCTTTCCAAATCACACACATCTACTCAATTTCAGCTCTAATATTACAATAATAATAAATTAGTAATAGTACCATTTATCAACCATTTACATTAGTGTTAATGAATTATTAAGACCTTGTGAATAAGTTTCCAAAAGGAACATGTAATACCAGCTCGAGATGATTCATTTACATTCATAGGGCACTGTGATTGTCTCAGAGGTCAGTGTTTGGAAGCGATGGGATTGTTCTAAAGATAATGCAATACTTAATTTATCTGCTTAGGAGAATGCATCTCGTGTTATTGTAAAGGAGGGCAAGGGTTCAGGTCACCTTCAGCTGTAATTCTAAAACGGGGATGTTTGTACCCCGGAGGCTGCTTCTGCAAACAGCGCAAGGAAGATTGTCAGTTAATTTGAAAAAAGAAGAAAAAAACAGAAACAGAATTAAATTTTTACATTTAAAAAAAAAAAAATAAATAGATCCACATATTAAGTCACCTAAGACACCTGATATGTTGCAGCTGAGAGTGCCTGGAAAACTTTGTCCCTAACGAGGGACAAAAGAATTGAAACAGCTAGAAGTAATGAATGACGTATGTAGCTAAAATTAATGGATAAACAGATGAAATTAGCCAAAAGTTAGGGATAAACATTAACTCAAAGGAACAAACAGTTAACAGCTGTAGTGCAAAATAACCAACAGTTAGGGTTTAAATCACTTCAACTGAACACATGGAAAATAACGGGTGATGAAGGGGCGCCTGACTTCATCTGTAAGGGTCTACGTGGGTTCATCAGACCTAAAAGGCTGCAAACCGATGACCTACAGTCCTGCTCAGTCCTTCCAAAGCATCTCTTTAATTGAGCGCACATATCATGAGGCCCAGATTCAGTGCCTGCTGCTCGTTTGTTGTGTGTATGTGTGTGTATGTGTAACTCCCACCACAAGCTCTGACTCATAAAACATGTCTGAATATGTAATTTGGCTGTAAAGCCGTGCTGGATTGGCATACATGTCTAGTAAGCTTTGTTTCACGGCCTTCATTCTGTTTGCACATTTGGGATTTTATGGTGTCCATTAATTCAGAGATTGCCTATTTAAGACTAGCCGTAAATGAATAATAGAGCACTGATTTTTACAAGTTCTTCACTGTATGATCATACAGTCTGGTTCATCCCTCTCACCGCCCCCTCTCTGCACCCCCTGCTGGAAAAGCAAATGTAGTGTGTCAAATGTACAGATTTTTTCAGCATTCGGGCTATAGAGAAGCAACACCAATCACAAATTCATCACTTGCTTGAGGACTGGATGTACAGATAGCACGCTCTCTAAAGTCAGTCTAGTCAAACCATCGTTCTTTACAGTCTCCTACATTTGCCCTACCATCAAACGGAGCAAAAGAGTCTGTCTCATCACTTTGGGGAATTACAGGTTTCTGCAGCACTCCTGTGGTCCGCGGGTAAATTTTCCAAGGGAGACGGTGAATGTGATTGAGGTGTCAGCAGCTGGCATCTTTGGATTACAAAGATTGTGGGAGCAGCAGGTGGTGCCACAGCCAGTAATGGAAGTCTCATTTTCTTGATGTAGAAAGGCAAGACCCACCGCCTGATAGCCCTCAGCTTGAAAAGGCCTGTTCTGCTGGTGGGGGATTCTGCAAGTAATAGGAAAACTCTCTCACCAAAGCTGGGACATTTCTAATCGAATACCAAGTTGCATATTCACAAATTTTAGGACTGCTTTTTCAACTTAGACAGAACGTGGTACTTATTGCTGTCATCCCTGATCATGACAAAGGATTTCTTTGTTGGTGAGTCCTGGTTTTGTTTAGAATTACGTGTATGTGCTCGCAACAAAATGAGGAAACTCACCAATCAAATTCTTCTATGAATACAACAGCTGGATCAATCCAGCTTATATTGCCGCCAGGAGTCACTTAAAAAAGTCACATTTTGTGAGAAATACGCTTTTCGTTGTCGTTCCTGGAGAAACAAGGGTTCATATCAGTCTCTGTGAGTTAAGCGTGGAGCTGGAGATATGGAGGAAAAATGCTAATTTAAGTTAACACGTTGTATCTAATTTGTTTCACTGGTACTCGAACAGCAATCTAAAATTGGAACAATTAATTTCCAAACAACCCTCAATTTTAAATCATACCCACGGAACATGATGGTGGTGAAGGAGCACTCGACTTCATCCGTAAGGGCTGTGTGGGTAATAACCCCTCCACAGTCTACTCATTTAAGTTAACGCCTTGTTTCTAATTTGTTTCATTATATCAAACAGCATTGTAACAACAACAGTTTTTGGTATTAGGGGAAGCTGCTCAGGTAGTATTTTTCTTTCCAGTCTTAAAACTAAACTGCACTAAACACACCTTCTTCATACTTATTTCTGAAGGATCACAGAAAATTCTGTGTGTATTTGTTTTAGGCTTATTGTGTGACATCGGTTTGTTTACTGTGCGGGTACGAGCCATGGAGGTATTATGCTAGCACACAGTGGCCCTCTATAGAGTCCATTTTTGATTCGCCATCTACACAAACTTCACGTAATTCTTACCTTTCAGTATAAACAGCTTGTTCTCTAACTTTGTAATGTGAGAGACTGCAAAAGGATAGATTCACATGAAGTAACCACATTCCTTGTTGTCATTGTCTGCTGTATGAACTCCCCCGCTCCTCTATAGTGTATCTTTGTTGCTGGCATGTCCTTGTAAGAAGTCTATGCAGCATGTATCCTCCGCCATGTTTTAACAGCACTAAACCACTGGACCTCCAGCTGAAAACTACATACTGCTGTAGCTTTTCTAATGCTGCTTAAATCCTAAATAAAAAGAACAATTACCAATTAACAAACACAAAAAAAAAAATGAAGGAATGCACAACAAAAACACAGCAGCCAGTCAAGTGATGTGAAGATGGAAATCAAGCACATTAATGAGCACTTTCATCTTGATGTTGGCGAGGCCGATCAGTCGATATCCACAGCACAGAGTGTACAGCATGAGCGGAGCGCGGCTGCTCACTGTGCAGTTGTTTGGATGATGTTGCATGTGATGTTTCCAGAAATCTGATGGCAATTTCATGCTGTTTCTGCAACTCTAAAGCAGTTCACTGTATTCATTTATTCTCTCATATTCTCTACAAACTTTCCTACGTTTTTAGCTTTTCCCCAACTGGCAGAGCTGCTCTCCAACCACAGCCTGATGTGCCTATTAGTGTCAGTGAGGAAAGCTGATTGATTGTGAACAGTGGGTATATATATTGAACAAAAGTCCAGCACAAGGACGGTCCACCTTTGTAGCGGCTTGTCGCTGACATGTCATTTTGGGAGTCATTGGCAGTGAAACTCTTCATTGCTGAGGATGAGTTGGCCAGGTTGACTTCAGCGCTGACAGACACAAGTTTTGATGCATTTCACACCCTGAGAGAGAGATATTTGTGTCTATGAGTGTGCGTTCCCTGGCTGCCTTTTTGCCCATTCCTCACTCAGACATGCCCTCAGGCAAATAGAATCCAATATGTTGTTAAAACTGAACGCAGCTGTGGAAACGCAACCAGAAAACTGCTGCTTTTTACCCGTCCACCTGACTCTTAATTCAGCTTAACCGAAACAGCAGGTGACTCAATTGTCCCACCAGTCCTCAAGCTGTTGAATGGCCAAGAAAAGAACCCAGCACGACTGAGTAAATGCAGACCGTCACTCTTATTTTGCAGCTGTATCAATGTTGTTCACAATGATAACGTCAGTACACCACTTGTGTTTTATAGTTTTTATTTGTATTGTGATTTTAATCTCACTGCTACTAGTCTTAAAAATTGCCTTTTGCTGTAGATCATAGGTTTACAACCATACTTAATCAGTGTACCAGATATACAGTATTTCTCTCCTTTTACCTGTGATATGTGGTCATGTGTGTATACCGCTCTCTGTCTTCTTGTGGCAAACTTATACACCATCTTGTCAATTATTTTCTTTGTCATACATTATAGTTTAAGTTATTTGAAAGTGCCTCTCCGTGAGGTGTTTAGATTATTTTTCGCCCTGTGACTTTGTGTGCGAGCGCGTCTGTGTTTGTGTGCAGTAAGTCTGTGGGAATGAGTACACAGGCTTGAGTTTTCACACTGTGGGTGCCAATTAGCTCTTGGAGATGGCAAGAGAGCAGGAGTTGGCTCGGCAGTAACGAGCTGCTCCAGCAGAACCTCTCTGCCACCTTCTCACTTTGTCTCACGCTATTTTCTTTCCTCCTCTCCTCTTAGAATCTGCCCGTTTTTCTATCATCCAATTCCTTGCTCTATTCCTGCCAGCCCGTTGCTTATTTCCTCTGTCATTTCTTTGTATTGCCCACCGTTTCCACTCCTTCCCCCCTTTTGCCTCTGCTCTTGCTTTGTCATTTCGTGTGGGAACCCAGCTGTCTTATTATAGCTCTCTGCTTCCAGCAGACTTCTTCTTTCTCTTTCTTCCTCTGTACTTTACCCTCCCTGCTCTCTCTCACCCCTCTCCCCTCGTTCAGCCTCTTTCCCTTTCATGTTCTCTTCTCATCCTTCTTCATGCTGTTTTCCTGTTTATTTCTTAACAATTTCAGGCAGGGACTCAAACCCTTTTTTAATTCTGACGGAATTATTATCGTAACCAAAGATCAGTTGTCTCGTGCAAGTACTGCTCCTGCTACCTGCTCTCAATAAATCTCTTTAGGAGAAATCTAACTTTTGCATAATGAATTCATCCACATGGACAGTCATAAATTGACATCTGTGGCATATGCAGTCTTTATTTGGGGTGAAACTGACCTTTGTGCAATGACTTTCACTCCTGTCTTATTTTATCACTTATACTGCATTAATTTTCACACATTCGTCGCCCTGTCACTTCATGGCTGTCTGGGTGTCCTAGTAAGATTTCCACCTGGGCAGCTGTCCAGTAAATCAATCAGAGTCCTCCAAATGTGGCATATCTCGTCTTCCAGAACCTGTCTCAGAAAATTGATGTCCGTGGGCGCTATTTGGTCAACAGAACTGACACGTCGAGACGGCGGAGTCTGTCGGTGAAGTGCTCTTGCTGATTCTGCAAGCAGTGAGCTCTTTGATGATTCTTTGATCGTGACCTGAGTCTGAGTGGAGGCTGCCTCGGCCCTTATGGCCAAGCTCAAACCACACAGTGGAAAGAAAAACTGATAAACTCCTCTCATTACAGTTGTGAGAAGTAATGACCATTATTGAGTACATACATGTAATAAATTCTGCATTCATTCAGGATTTAGGTATTGTGTACTTTTACAAAAGACCAGCTGTCTTGTGAAACCAAACCAAAAACGAAACTTTTTTTCACCAAAGTTAAAAAATGAATCTAAAATGGGACCAGCAGCTTTTAGACGAGCACAGACTCCAAAAGTTCTTAGAGCGTGTCTTTATATTCAAGTTATCTTAAGTAATTGGTCACACTGTGTAGAATATTGTAATGAGAGATTCATACCAATAATTCCATCATGAATAAGGTGCTTTCCTGTCAGCTGATTAAAATACCTGCAGCCATCATCGCAGCATCTAATGAAACGTATCTGACCTTCTGAGTAATCCCACACGCCAAACAGTGGAGCCATTCCACACAGATTCCAGCTTTATGCAGTCAATTCATTGAAAGTGTGACCTTCCAGTGAGGGTCTTGAGGAAGAGTAAAGTAAATCTCTATTTCATCACTATTTTTTTTTTTTTTTTGAATAATTAGGAGTTTGAAGATCCCCCTCCAGACTGTTTTAAGACACATGAAAACTCTGCTTTTAATGATAATTTACCTGATGTTTTTCACAAATACTTTTTTAAGAATGACATTGAAAGAAATCCAGAAACTATGATATATATATATATGTGTGTGTGTGTGTGTGTGTGTGTGTGTGTGTGTGTGTGTGTGTGTGTGTATATAATATTTTTCATGTCAAGTTTTAACAGCTGGATACTTCAGATGCTTGAACCATGAGTGGTTTAAACGTTCCCTTTTGCAGATGGATGTGATCGTTCTGTACAGTGAGGCTCCAACATCCAAGTGAAGCAACAATTAGAAAAACACTTTATGAGCAGAGGATGACTTCACTGATCTTCATCAGAAAAACAGCCGTACGGGTCGACTTTGCGATGACCTCTGGTGGCCGTAGTAATCGTGACAGGAGCAAAGAAGGGAGTCAGGTGCGTAAAGAATAAAGAGCAAGAAAGTCCACATTTGGAGGAAGTGATGGACAGATGGGTCAGACAAATGGTGTTTCATCCAGGAGGCCACTGTTCATGTCCTGCGTGAAGTCAGAAATCAACTTACGTTACGTACTTAAGTTACATCATGTACGCAAGAGTAATATACATATCTTCACCCAGTAGTAAACTGACTGTTTTGCAACGTTAACCACGTGACGACAAATGCCCAGTAAGCTGGTCGCTGGTACAACAATCATAATATGTCACCTTGGGATCTGTCGTGTGTTGTTTTGCAATCAACTTATTCAGCCTTTTAGGTATGAGGATGTCTTTTTGCCTCCCACCTGCAATCTTGTAAGCTGCTGGAATGTTTTTCTTCTATTACTTGCAATAGTTACATCAATGCTAATGTACAGTAATGACCCCAAGACATACTGTGAATAACAGAATGAATCGCCAACAGACATTAATAATGAAAAGACATTTTACTGTTCCGCAGTGGTGTAGCGTTAATCTAATTCCACAACTGGAACTGCACACACAAATCTCACTGTCCAGTGAAATGTAATTTCTGTGAAAAGGATGTTGGCTGCTGGTTATTAATATTTGTAATAATATAATTTGACTCTGCTTGTTCAGTTTCCTCCCAGAGTTTAACCTGGACCACACTCCCTCTCCTTAAAATGTCTCTTGTGTTTTAATTAGAATTTACAGCACAAATCTCCAACCTCATCACCAGAGGTGGGTCATTTCACTAATTTAATCAGCCAAAAGCATGCTTACCTATTTCTGTTGATGATTGGCATTTTAACATATCTTGTGGGAATGAGAGTTTCCTTATCTTGCCTGCAGACAGCAGGGTTGAGGGATGCGTGTCATTCATCTGGGTTAGTCAACGCATTTCAAGAAATAAATGGATGTTCTTTCCTACTGATCCGTTCATGGTATTAGACTTAAGCACCTTTCTGCAATTCACTGAAGGTATCCAAGCAAATAATGGAGCAGCGAGTGAGTCACAGGTTCTTGGTCATAAGAGAGAAAATTCTGTCGCCTTTGTCATGGTGGCTGAATTTGCAGTGGTGGAGAGACTTTGACTAGAATGCACGTAATTCAGAATCCCATTAATTGACAAGTATAGACAGGTATTCACAGCACGTTGATGTTAGAGCTTTTAATAAAGCACAGGGCACAGAATCTGTCAACATACACTTCTTTTAAACTATATTTGCTCATTGCTGTGTCATAAGTTACCCCTGATTTTAGGAATCTAAGTTGGTGATTAAATGGCAACTTGCAATTAGAGAAAGCAATCATTCACACATGAAGTGTGTTTTCTGAAGTCCAATCATGAGTCCAATCATGTGTTCACAAAGTGGTGAACCTCACTCGCTTGTGAACAACTGAGCCTTTGCAGGATGCCCCTTTCATACCCAAACATGATGCGATCACCTGTTACCAATCAACCTGCTTACCTGTGGGATGATCCAAACAGGTGTTTTCGGAGCGTTCCACATCTTTCCCAGACTTTTGTTGCTCCTGTCCCAACTTGTTTGAAATGTGTTGCTGCATCAAATTTAGCATAAGCGGATATTTACACAAATCAATGAAGCTGATGAGATAAAACATTAAACAAATGGTCTTTGTACTGTTGTCAATTGACTTTATGTCAAAAAGGACAAGTGAATCATGACATTGTATTGTAATTGTTCCACACAATGTCCCAACTGTTTTTAGAATCAGGGTTGTAAACAAAACTTTGAAGGATGTAGAGACAAAGTTATATTTACTGCATCATTTTTGTAGTGAGCTGAGCATCAATGTAGGACCAGCCAAGTAAAACCTGTTACAACATTGATAAAATACTGTGTTGGTCGACCTATCCAGGATGTACCGCACCTTTCACCCAGTGCTTGAGCTCTGAACAGGATGAGTGGTTTCAAAAATGGATGGATGGGTGGATGGATGGACATTGGTAGAAATGCTTTTTTGGACTGAGAGGGAAAAACATTCAGACACATTAGTTTACTTAGTGCTGTCCTTCCTCACTGAACAGTTGAAAATGTGAGTGTTTTGTGGTGGGGGGTACAGGCAGGGAACATTTTGTTCCAAAAACAGTCTGGGCCAGAAAATGAGTTTTAAGAGCATGAAATCTCAGCAATTGGCAAAGCAATCACTGAGTCGCTCGTACTGATCAACAACCCACACAGATTTATTCTGGTCATTTTGAACTATGGGCTTTTACAGCTGCATTTACTGGACTCTACATTCTGTAATGGTAAAAGTCTAGTGAGTCTATTGAACTGCTGTACTCTTACAAGGTTATACTGTATATAAGAAAATTCATGAAATGAATTATGAGCAAAGGTAAATTCTGATCCCAGTGACTGCAGAGAATTACGGATCCAAACTACATCATGTTTTCAATGACACTCATGAGTGACTGAAGAAAAACATGTACAATATATACTGTAGTGTCAAAGTTTATTATCACATACACAAGTACAGTGAAATACTTGTGCCCTGCCTCTCTCTCCATTTGTGTACATACATGACTACAGACCATCCATACATAATATTCAAAACCCACAGCACCCCTCACATCACACGTAATAGTAACACGTAAACACCCAGTGC
The DNA here is from genome assembly GCA_037975065.1 of Chaetodon trifasciatus. NCBI lineage: Eukaryota > Metazoa > Chordata > Actinopteri > Chaetodontiformes > Chaetodontidae > Chaetodon > Chaetodon trifasciatus. Next base: position 2,050,896 of record JBBMOE010000006.1, read on the forward strand.
ACTCTCATCTAACGCTGCATATATTAACAGTTTCTTCCCACAAGCTGTGGGCCTGATGAACAGTTAGCTAATCATACAGGTTCATTAACCCTCTGACATCAAAACATGCACTGACCGGCCATTTATAGTCCATCAATCCACAGTTTTTGACATGTACTGTGGCCATTGTTGTCTTTTTGCTCTCATTTATGTGTATGTCTCTTTTTTTTCCTGTGCAAGTAGGTTGAGTGTAATGTTTAAACCTTTATAAACCTCCTTTCTGTGCACACATACTCGCCCAATTAAGCCGATTCTGATTCTGATATCAACTTTTTACAAAGCAATCACTGGCTGAGTTTTCATTTAATGCTGAAGCGACCTTCTCAAATGTTACAAAAAAAGGAAAAAGCTAAGTACATTTCTATCAGCTGGATTAGAGCCAATAAACTAGGCTATGTATGTAACCAGAAGTCAGAAGTTGGTGGTTTAGGCCACATTAAGCATGGCTGTAATTAAGTAGAAGAAGTAGAGGTTGTGAACTGGACACAAAGCCAGTTGTTTTCCAACGGCCAATAAATCTTCAGGAGTTTTTTTTACATTTTGGGAATATCCAGGAAGATGTAGACAGTGGAAACAGCTTCTTCTTTTTCTACTCTCAGACGTTAGACGTTCTCCAGAACTCATTCAAAAAAAACTTTCTCGATCTCCCATTAAAGGCAATTAATTTCTTTTTCAAAAGAGTGCGAAATTGAGGAAGTTCATTCAAATTCTGCTATTTCCATTAACCTTTTCTAATGCAAAACTTCAAAATGTGCAGAAAAATGCGGTGATGGAAACACAGCTCGAGTGGCCGGCTGGTGCTGGATTTGATGCTCAGGTAACATTTCTGAGTCATTTCATCGGCTGGTGTCCTTGATGTTATGGGTTTCCTTTCTGCAGCGAGGGTTGTAAATGTCGTGGAGTTGTGGTAATTCCCCGCCATTGATTTTAGCTGCTGTCTTTACAGACCTTTTTACTTTTTTACTGTCCCGTGCAGTCAGGCTGCCGAACCACGTGCAGCCTGCTGGCGTACTCTCCATGGTGCATCAGTAAAAGTTCACAATACTGAAGCTCTTGAAGCGCCTCTGGAAGCCTCTGCTGTGCCTTTATGAAGATGCTTTTGGTGATGAGGGACCATGTCAGTGTACCTCTGATGTGTGTGTGTGTCCAGAAATGTAAAACTGCCAATAATTTTGACAGATAACACGTTGATGGAAATAGGAGCATAATTCCCTCTGGCCTTCCTGAAGTCAATAGTGATTTATTTTGTCTTACTGGCATTGAGAGAGAGAAAGAGACAGTTGTCATGGTTCCAAAGAGCTAGTTCCTCCACTTTGCTCCTATTGGTCCTCTCATCGCTGTGGTTGATCAGACCAATCACATCACGTCCAAGTGGCATCAGTAAATTTTATGATATTAGTGTTGGAGACTCAGACAGCGTCGTTGCATAAGTATTTTTCTTTTCAACCTGGACTAAAACCTAATGCATAGCAAGTGAAGCAGAGTCATCTACAAGGCTATTGGAAAAGAAGGAAAACATTACTGGGTCAAGGGTAGCATAAATTTTATATTTAATATATGATGTAATCAGTCTCTCCAGGCACTTCATTATAACAGAGGTCAAAGCAGCAGAGAGATAATCATTTAGGCAAAGACAGGTGTTTTCTGAGGGTGGTGGAAGCACACAGAATGCTGGGGACAGGTTAAATATGTCCATGAAAACCTGAGACAGTTGAGTGTGCCGTCTGGGTCAGCCGCTTTGCCAGCCTTCAGTCTTTTAAGAGTTTTTCTCACATCAGCCTCTGTCGCCCATGGATCGACAACAGGTGGGCATTGTGCTGCTATGGCTGGTAGTTGTGGGCTTTGAAGCGGCCATGAAAGCTGTTATTTATCTCTCTGCATGGGCAGAACCACTGCACTTGAGGCAGGGCCCTGCTCGACCTGTTTGTAATGCAAAGTTTCAGATGCTATAAGTTGAAGTGTTGCTGTTGAGTGTGTAGCTGAGCCTCAGTAATGTAACCATGAATATGAGACGGCAGCCCACCCTCCCAGAGCTGCACCTGTCCAACAACGAATCCACGTTAGAGGAAAACAGGGAGGATGACGAGGGATGAATGAGTGTTGGTGACTGATTTTAATGTTATACATTATTTCAATAGTGCTTTGATGTCAGGAATCTTATTTATTTTATTTAGATTTTACATTAGTTTACAGGAGATACTATTGAGTCTATAGAGTAACTTTGCTGTTGTAAACATTGCTCTTGCTGAAAACAATATATTATTCATTCATTCATCTTCTATACCCTCGATTATCCCTTTCGGGGTTGGGGGGGAGCTGGAGCCTATCCCAGCTGTCGGCGGGCGAGAGGCAGGGTACACCCTGAGCCGGTCGCCAGCCGACTGCAGGGCAACATGCATACAACCATTCACTCTCACGCTCACACCTAGGGACAATTTAGAGTCACCAATTAACCTAATGAGCATGTTTTTGGTCTGTGGGAGGAAGCTGGAGCGCCCGGAGAGAACCCACGCATGCACGGGAAGAACATGCAAACTTCACACAGAAAGGCCCCGCCCGACCCGGGGATCGAACCGGTGACCTTCTTGCTGTGAGGCACGCGCACTACCTGCTGCTCCACCGTGCCGCCACAATATGTTATTATAGCTAAAATATAAAGAAATTCTAATAATTATAATTTATAATGATAATAACAACAACAACAACAATAATAAACATTTTACCAACAAAATGAACCAATAAGAGGATCAATAAAGTTCCACATTCATCCTGGTATTCAAAAGTTATTTATTTGTCATTTTTGTAACTTGGATGTATTTCTGAGACACAGTGAGTCTCTGTCCTTTAGTGCATCTTATCTTTCAGAATTCTTCAGTAATGTCCTAGTTCTCACTGAAAGCGGCAGTTAGCAAATCGATGTTCGGCCCCAGTCTCAGCTCTGTCATCTTTTTTTTTTTTTTTTATCTCTCTTCGTTTGCAGGCCTGCTCTTGTAATTTGAAACTTTCACTCTTTCACACATTGGTTTAATGGGGAATAAATTGCTCAGCCCTAACAGCTGGTGCCATTAGCTCATTTAAAAACATTTATTAAACAGTAATTCAGCACAACAGTTACTTGCAGTGCATCAGTGGCCAAAATAAGTTATTTGCATGGCTTTTGGCTTTGCATGCACATACAGTTCAGCAGTCTGAACCTGCTCTGTCCATGTTATAACCTTAACCTTATGAGATGGGAAGCCAAACCCTCAAGGGGATCTATGGGTCTGATAAAATTAATGGCAAATCCAATATCTGTTGTCGTGGTTACTCCTGAATTTGATCAGTGGCTAGTCAGAGCAGCTGCAGATTCATGGGAAATAAAGGTAATTTAATTGCATCTGTCTGGATGGCTCTCGTGCTTTGTGTGTTTTTGAATGCTGCCTTGCATTGACATCTAAAGTGTAAGTGACAGTTTCCTCCGTTTGGTGATGGTTTTATCTGAATTTCCACAATCGACTCTTCTCTGTTTTGTTCCCCGTCAGTGTGTGATACAGAAATGAAACGATAAACGATAGTCAAACCCTCGAAATGTAACAGCAACCTTTCGCCGCTCTTCTCGCTGGCCTTCAGTGCGGTCTAATGGCCATGAAATGTCGTTAAACTTTTTTCTTTCTTAAAAAAATCAATTAATTTCTCATCTTGTCAGCTTTGATCTCAGACTGTTTGTCACTCTGATCTGAAGCAACTTATCTGTGCACTTCATCTATTCACCAAACTCAAAACCAGCATGAGAACATGTGTCAGTGTTTAGTTAAAAATGGAAGTGGAATGAATTTTCTCTGCTCCTTAAATGTGATTAACACTGACAAAAACATAAAACTATTTTTACCCTGGAGTTGGGAAAGCCGTGCTGCCAGGTTTGTCGCTTTTTCAAATTAGACTTGTTATAAATTCTGTTTCATAGTGTTGTGTGACAAGAAAAATAAAGTCTTTGGAGGCTTAAAAACAAACGTCTCTGGCACTTCTCTGTTTTTAATCAATTGAGTTAATTTAGTGTTTTCAAAACTGGTACGCTGTCAATTTGGGGGAAAGAAAGTAAATTCTCTACTAAGAAGCTAAGATGAGAGGGTGCAATGGGCTAGGGTTAGGGTTAGGGTATGGGAACTGAATCCCACCCCCAGAGTAACGGGGGAGGGGAGGTGCACGGTCCTTCCCCAAGTCAACTCTTCCCCCACGGTCCCAAGTGTGGCTCTGACGGCCGTCAAAGCGTGTACGCGGTCTATCAAAAACCGTACGCTCGCGGGAGAGACCACGCCAATTCCCGCAGCGTACGACGGTCCATTCAGTCATGAGGGTAACACATGACTATTATTTTGTGTGTTTTTATGTTGTTTTATGTTTGTAGGAGTTAGGGTTAGGCATGGGGAGGGGGAGAGGTTAGGAATGGGGTTAGGGTTAGTTGGGGTTAGGGTTGGGTTTAGATAAAGGCGCAGTGCTCCTAGGGGAGCACTGCAGGGGGCACGGGCTCTCAGGGGCTGTGGGGATCCAATGGATCTTAAAAACCTTTCTTATTTTGTGGTCAAGGTTCCTTATCTAAGACTTCAGAAATATACTTCTTAATAAAAACCTGGCTAAGAGCATGTTAAAAATACAAGGTGGATTGGGCAACAGTTCAGGACAGTTGCAGGAACTTGTATATTTATCAAAGTACCCCCTCTTTCCAGGGTCTCTGCTGTAACTTTTAGGGCTGTCATTACTTAAAAAGAGCAAGCTTTATACAATATAATAAGAGAATAAATAATAAGTGCTAGGATTTGAATTTAAGAGGTCAGACATAAAACAAGAGGGATTAGTAAAACATAAGTGTTAGGGTTGGGGTTAGGATTAGGGTAACCCTAACCCTGGCACTGTGGAGATGGCTTCTGGACGTCCAGAGGAATCATCTTAAGAGTGACATGTGAAATGTCTTCATGGATTTCCAAATGGGAATTATTTTGCTGACTGAAAAATGACTATAAATGTGCATGCAATGAAGATTAAGGCTCTCCTGTTTGGTTAAAATTATCCTCTGTTTGTCATTTGCTTCTTCGCATGACTTGACTTTGCATGCTGGGTTACCTCAGCTCCGGCTTGATGCCATTTCAAGGCAGACAGCTCATCAAGATAAGTGACAAATGCTGCTAACTTGACGAGCAGAAGGGAGAAGGTCACTGTTCAAAATGCCATTTCAGCCTCAAGGCAAAAAAGCTGCATATTGCTTTAAGCAAGGAGCAGTTGCTTGTGTTTGAGTGCCACATGGCATTGGTAGGAATAGGCACAATCTTATCTTTGCTATGCTCTGTGACTGATTCCCATGTGGTACACAGATGCATAATGAAGCTGGACCGTGAAAACCCACAGATGTTATTGTGAGCCACACTGCCAGTGGTTGGCAGAAAAGCCTGCTGCTTGAATGGTGCTACAATGTGCTTGTTTTTGTGTGTGTGTGTGTGTGTGTGCGTGTGTGTGTGGGTGGATGTGTGCATGAGAGAGAGGAAAAGAGATGCAGCCGAGGAAACCTACTGGTTTTCATGTGCCATAGCATGTGTTGGTCAGACGGGAGGGGGTGCATTTGTTGATGAAGTGTGTGGGCAGGACTATCCAGGTGCACTTCAGGAGGCGGACGACCTGTGCAGTAACTGATGTCTGTGTTTACCTGTCTCCCACGATATGTGTGCAGTGCTTGAAAAAGAGTATGGTACATCTTGAAAAGCAGGAGAAAGATGTCTGAACATCACAGGTTCTCCACTCTGTGTAAGTGCACGGTTTGATATTAAGGTTTCAGTTTAACCATGAGGTCTTGATTCCTAAATCACTTTTTGTACATTTACAACCAAACGTTTGCCACAAGCTAATTTTATATTATTTAATCAAGACAAAATCAGTTCAGTTCAATTGAGGTTTTATTTCTACAAAGCCAAATCACTACAAAAGTAAAATTTTACATATAGGGCAGGTCTGACCATACTCTTTCATGTACAGAGACCCAACAGTGCACTGGGTGGGTGGCCATCTGCCATGACCAGTTGGGGAGGGTGCTGAAGGAGGGGGCCGGAGGAGGGAGGGAGGGAGGGAGGGAGGGAGGAAAAGAGGAAGAGAGAGGCACAACAACGACAGCAGTAGCAGCTGTAAGAATTGCACATTATTATATTATAGGAGGTATCATGGCATCTGTTCTTAGAACTGCAGATCTGTGGTCAGTGGAAACGAGTTGAACACAATATTGGCAATAAGTTAATATGGCTATCAAAGAAGTGTGGAGCTGAGGGGAACTGCAGAGTCAAGTGAGAATTATGGGAAATCATAAGATTTCATTCATATCAATGTCATTATCATTCCGCTTATAGGTCTTATTCTTTATTTATTTCTTTATTGATCCCTGATTAATTTGCTGTGTGGAGAAAAGCAGGCCTGCACAGGTTTTCCAGCATCAATACAACTTTTTTGTTATCTCAGGGTCTGAACAGTGTAGAAAGATGCATGCATGTGACTCAGGTGTGCGAAAGCTCCTCTGTTTAACCGCTGATTAATCTGGAACCAGTTCATGGTTCCCATCTCTAAGTGTGAAAGGGTTTTGATGAATGGGAGCTGATGTGTGAATTAAGCTGGCTGTAACCTGAGAGCTAGCTGTAGCAAAAGTCTGTCACCATGTAAGATGGATGAAATGAGAGAATATTTGTTTCGCTATTAGTTTTCATTTAGGTTTTCTTAGTAAAAGAAACAATCTGCTTAGCCTGCCTGCGTATCACGAAGAAGTTCAGATAAGTGGCGTTTCTTGAATTAAAGCCCATGTTGAGTGGAAAGATGTCTCAGCTGCTTCAACCTAACTTGAAATTACAGACGTTCCAACTAGCACCGTTATCTTTTCTCCAAGAAATGAAGGCACATGTTGGACCCTTTCTTCCTCTCTGCCATGACTCCATGAGATGAGTTCTCAACTAGAACTGGTCCTTGGTTCCCATTCCTGCTTGCAATCCCCTTTACACATAGCAGCCTGATCCATTGTTAATTCATTGATTATAGCGGCGTTGTTGCTGTCGCCCTTGCATTGTTTTCCTTTGCTGAAAGGTAGCAAACACACACCTGAAAGTGGAGAGCATTAATGGAGGCGCAATGTTTTTACTCTCCAGCATCTTTATGGAGAATTAAGGAATTTCAATTTAAAGTTATTAATAATTAAATGGCATGCAGCAGGCTAATCTAAAAAAGGCCCAGGGAGAGAGAGATCGCACAAAACTTAACTTTGGTCTCTACTTCATTGAAGTTTTTTTTGTTAAATTAGAAATAGCAGCAGATAAAAGTAGAAGAAAAGCTCAGAGAAAAACAGGGCAACTGACAGAGCTTAAGGTATTCGTGGGGTCTCGCTAATTTAGAGATAGGGCTCAATTAAGGAGTGCTTTTTAGAACAAAGCCTCTTTTTGAAGTTGGCTATACTAACGCCTTTGTTTTAAGAATTTGTAAGTGAAAATTCCCATCTGTATCTCGATCCTAGTTAAGGTTTTATTTAGTCCACACCATGTTAATTATAATACAGCAGCTTTTTAGTTCTCTTGGCATTCTCTTGCCTTGTTTTGGTGGCTTGGCACATTTTTCAATAATCTAACCTGCACGCTTTACATGGGTTTCAGCTAATAAGTCATTCTTAATTCAGTATTCCAGAAATGTGCGTAGGCATGTGTGTATGTGTGAAAGAGAGTGAGCTATGGATCATTTGGACCATCTGCATTCACACAACTGGAAATTTTGAGCATCTTCTTAATTAGGTGTTTTCAGCGCAGTCATTTGTGATCTGAAATGTTGGATCTGCTCGGCCGTCTAGCTCGAGTTTAGCTGCAATATGTTTTAGACAGCGCTGACAGCTTGTTATCCCATCAGTTCCTGTCTAATCTCACAGCTCACTTCCTATCAGTGTGAAAATCTTGCTGTATTTAATCCTTCATACCTGGCTACATTTTCAGCAAGAGACACGGCGCAGTGCACATGATTCTGCATTTTCATGTCGGATTTTAGTCTCGCTTCAGATGGAAGTCTAAATTTAGAGCTCAGAGTGTGACTGATTCTGAGGGAAGGCCCAAAACTGTAATTACATTTTTTATTAGCAAATAACATAAATCATACGCGTGTTTCCCAAATGATCTTGACTTTTGCACTTGTCTTTCTACCTGTGTTTACATACACTTATATATAGTAGGTTGCTACCCAGTATAGTAACCTAAAACATTCGGTTATATGCGTCTATGCTGTATTTTGAATCTTGGTGGGGGTGTGATGCTTTTTTTTTCTTTTACATCTAAACTGTATCTCTTAAAATGAAACAGATTTTCACCTCTTAGTAGTCTCCGCTTGATTAATAAGCTTTTTTTTTCTGCTTTCCCTTCTCCTTTGATGAACTTCGGAAAGTTATTTTAAATACAGACGCTTCCTGGTTATTGTCTCTATAATTTGAGGATATCATACTGTCTAGACAGAAATTCTCACGTACCATTAACTTAGCTTCAGATCAAAGCAAAGACTGAATGTTGGACAATACTCTTAAGTAAATGAGAGTGATTCAGAGTCAGTACACTTGTGGATTAGACTGATGATACCATGCCTTTACTTGTAATCAGACCTGAGCCAGCAGAGCATTGTGATGTGCAGTCCAAGGCACAAGTGCCTTTGGTATTGGTGATACAGACTGAAAGAGCAGGATATGGAGGATGCAGGGACAGAGATTTTCTCCATTTAGCCACTTGCCATCGTATTGTATACCCCTAGTGTGTGTGAGGAACAGCTCTCAATGTTAAGCAAATGGATTGTATAGATGCAGCAATCATCCATGATTGCGAATGTTCCTTCCTATGTGTGAGTCATAGCCATCATAGTTCACCCTATACATGCATAGATTGATTTTCAGATGCATCAACGCACACCAACGCAGACACACACACACACACACACACACACACACACACACACACACACACACACATACCGAGGTTTGTGTCACCTCAGGAGTCTTTTTCTTCTTCTGCTTCTTCTGTGGTGGTTAGTGAAGCTTTGTGTAGACCAGTTCATTACAGAAGACACAATAACCATTATTAACAGTTATGAAGTAATTTTTATTTATTTTTTATTGATTGGCTGCCTTTTGAATCTATTCTTTAACAGTGTCTACATACAAAAATGTAAAAATACAAATTTAAAACAACCTGATGCACAAACATGAAATTCCCTATAATGTATGTAAATATGCTCTCCACAACAACTGTTCAAACTGAAAATAATTCCACACATAACACCTTACGTAACACTGCAACACAGATTTTGCTGTACCAGTGTTATACAAACCCCTATTTCATTACCCTGAGCCTCCAAACAATGTCCCTTCTCACCTCAATGACCTTCTCTAAATTCAGCTTCTTCTTTTCCTCCTCCCCTGATGGATGTTACAGCAATGTGCTGCACAAGGCGTTTGTTGAAAGGAGTAGAGTGCATGTGGATGCCAACGGGTGTGACCATGGCTGCCGTTATTGTGATGTGTGTGTGTGTGTGTGTGAATAGCTGCTCATCATGGTCATCATGTCATCTACACCCTGCACATATAACCCTTCACAATGAAGGATGTTTGTTGTATAAAAGAAAGCATGTGTTACCCTTGGAAAGGAATTTATTACTATATATATTTGTAATTCTATAATGAAAACCCATTACTTTTACAGCTACAGCTGTCACAGAAATGCAGTGCAAACAAGCATAAAGTGGAAATACTCTTTTTTTGAAAGGAGAACTAGAAGAGAACTGATTCCACTTCCACGACATGCTGAGAGAGAGTCCATCAGCATCAGCGATGAGTGGCTGACCTGTCGACATGCTCTGCCCCAGCAAGGTTACAGGCATTATATGGTAAACAACAGTGGACTATTTGTTGATACTCCGACGGGAGGTCTTAAACACCATTTACAGAGAGCCTATAAGGAGATGGGGTTGCAGCTTAGGGGGAACCGCACAGATCGTGACATGGGAAAAATGCATAGACTGCTCTGTCAGATCTGGTCAGTGGCATTTCTAGCAACATGGAAAAAGTCAACACGCTATAGCTGATATGTGCCTGGATTACTGAGGTGATTTCCCTCCACCTGCATTATGCAGCAAGAAAACAAGATTCTTTTTTATGATACCAAAACATAACCACAGCTATTGATTGCTAATACTTTAGCCTTATGTTTATAGATGTGTTTTTCAAAGCGAGGGGATAAAACTGCATATTACGGTTTGTAACAACATTCAGTGTCACTCTTAGGCATCCTTTGGTCATTTTGACACAGGCTATGAATATACCCTGAAGCCATCTACAGAAAATGGTTTCATAACTGATGGCCACATTTGTAACTGTTGTAACTAAAAGGTCTATCAACAGCTTTGCACATGACTCCTAAATGATGAAATAAAAAAATGTTGCAGGTTTTTAAAGAGGGAATTGTTCTCTGATTTTATTTATTTATTTATTTATTTATTTAAATGCACAGTGCATATCATGTACAGTGCGTTCATGATGCAGCATGCACAGTGCATGGTGTTCTTGGGAAAATGTAATACAGCTCATCATATCAGACAATGTCTGAACTGTACGCACCCACAAAATGCTGACTGATATGTTTCATATGATTTCCAGGTAATTGTTTCTAAACTGACTGCAGATTCAGTTCTGCTGAGGTCAGGCAGATAACAACACTTCAGGCAAGACGTCACAGCCACTTCATATCAAAAACATATATCTGTGCTTGCTTGCGTGTATGTATAGATTAACGTGCGCGTGTATAAAGAAAATGTGGCAAACCTACATCAGAATCAGACACCGCCGTCACGTCTGTTCAGTTTTATTCAAGAGGTTTGACCTTCTGCTCAAAGATTTAACAAATGGCTCAGTAGAGCTTGCAGCCTGACAGCATACGAGTGTCCAATGAACCGTGATGCATATTTAACAGGATTCACCAGCCTGCACCATCTCTGCTATAAACTACACCCTCGTCGAACCATTCAGTCACTCACAGTTGCAGGTCCGAGCGTTCAGACAGCCTCGATTATACGCACCATTGGACAATCCGCAGTATATCAGACACTGTTACTAATGATAATGAAGGACGAAGCACTCCTGTCTCCCTCTCTGAGCCCCTTGCCGATTACTCTTCAACTTGCAAACATTCTTGTCACAACATATTTCTGCAGATCAGCCCAGAAGGGGTGTTTGTTGTTTTTTTTTTTTTTTTTCCAGAATCCATTATGATTCAGTCTCAAGTCTTCACAAGCCTCATGCGGTTATTATGATTGTCGTCCCCTTAAAAAAAAAAAAAAGTGAAAAAAGCACTCAACAATCAGGCTGGGTCACTGAGGGGCACTGTTACGTGTCAAATCAATAAGAGCGTTGAGACTAGAGTTATGCAACGACGAGTACATGTGAATACTGCACTGAATGTTGTGCACTGTTGGCTTTGTGGTATTCAGGTTCTCTACTTGCCAGCATGTACTGTGTTGTTTTTTGTATCAGCAGTATATTTCTGCACTTAAATTGGCAAGACTGCTGGAGTAATGCAAAGAAATAATAATGTATGACGTAGATGTCAAGTTTTAAGCAAAATTAACAACCACAGATGCATTAAATTTATGCCTTTACAGAGTGCTCTTTAATCAGAGACTCCATTTTCCAGTTTCTCTGAGAAGACACATGTCAAAAACTTGCTAAGTGCAAGCAACTCATACTGCTCAGCTGCCAGTCCCTGGTCCGACGTCTTAATCTACCATTAGGCTTTGCTGAATATAAAGAAATTTTTATCCCATCTTCCTGGTCGGAGATTATACAACAGATAAATATTTTAAGTGCAAGATTACAGTGTGGCTAAGAGCTGGAGGGTATTATGGTTGTCACTCTAGAGATACAACATACACCACCGACGCTAACAGCCTTGACATTTGCATGTAAGTGTCAGGCTTTGTTAGGATATCTGTTTTTGAGCAAAGTACCAGGCACGTTCACTTCCCTATTTAACTTAATTATAATACACTTATGTGACCAATGCTGTTCAATAAGTGCTTACAAAGTGCATGTAGAAAATAAAACAGGCTCAATCGCTGTTAAAGCTAGTCATAAATGGCAAGCTGTGGGTCCATTGCTTACACAGTGACTTTTTCTCACAACTGGAAATTCAATTCAGCTCCAACACTAAACTGAATTTTCTGATCGCTTTAAAAATAATAAGTGAAGAACAATGGGACAATTAACTTTAAAGAATTGCTGCAATAATAGTTTTGTGTCACACAGTTCTTTAAATGTGGGCATTACCCCACTGTAAAAAAAAAAAAATAAATAATAATATAAAACCCCTCTGTGAGGAGAGTATAAAGATGAGTTTTTTGCATGATATGAAGAAGATGTGTTCATTGTTTTCAAAGGAAGGGTCCAAAATTAGCTCCCACCATGAGGCTTGAATTGCTATTATCAGCATGTTAGCAAAGGTTTACTATCACAGAGGAAAAAGTCAAATCTAGGGGACATGTATCACATCAAAATTCAACATTATTGAGAGCATGCCATAGCTCCAGATCCCAGAAACACGGACAAAAACCCCAAAAAGAAGGGGCAAAGCAGAACACAGTCACATTTCAAGGACTGGTTTACCCAGGTAATATAAAAGCAGTATAGAAGCAGGACAGTATGTTCATTTTTCAAGCCTGACTTGACACACCTTTGATTAATGTATACCAATATTTTCTTCCCACAGTACTCAAAATTCAGTTTCTACTTTTGGGGTAATATCAAAAACAGAGAAAATGCTATTTTAAAGCTAATGGTTTTTGCTGAGTGATTTCTTTCCCACTGTGACAGTGAGAAATATTGTACTTTTTGAAAGAGTATCAGGTCATTTGTACCATATGTTGTTTGTACTAATAAAGTTTTAGCAGTGACTGATATAAATCACCCCTACAGTAAAGCCTTGTAACCACCTAACAATTTACAACTGTGCATCTCAAACTGGCTTAGCTTTATGCAAACACTTATGCATGCTGGCACAATTGTCTCATTAGCTCACAGTGCACCCTCACACTCTTGTATATTAATTCTGGCTATCAATACCAATCCCATAGACAGATTATGCAATCATTGAATATTGTATCACAGTCAGTGAAGTAGATAAGATCCTTAGGCAGGGGCCATGATAAGGGCCATCAATTATGAAAATTGCATCTACAGTAAAGACACTGGCACTGTTGACAAATGTAATAACTTACAAAAAGTTGCTCTCAGAAACCCCCCCCGCAGATGAAAGAACATGGTCTTTGTTGGGTAATGGGAGACCTGCTGTTGTTGCTTGCCTGTACTGCCACTGACCCTGAGCACACAAAGCCCCATGGACTTATCCACTTCAATTAGCTAATTGTCGTTGATGGTAATTCACTCTGCTGTGTCACTAGAGAAGCACATCATGTTGATATGGTTAAGTGAGTAGGCCAAGCTCATTAAAACTATGAACTGGACAATATGGCAAAGCGTGATAGGCCTCATTGATTGTATTTTTAGAGCATCGTAACAGTCCATCACTGGCGTGCCTCTCCAGCGCCAAACTCCAAAGAACAAATCAAGCTCTTATAAGTCTTGTCATTGGTCTGTGAGTCTTGGGTAGCCTGATAATTGCCACTACATTGAGATGTAGGTGGCAATTCAGAGGTCTGGAACCAGGCCAGGACTTGGGCAGAGTGCAAGCTAATGGGAAAAGTATCATTAAGGCCCTGCTATGCTTCAAATAAACTGGGTTGTACGATGTGTCGTCCAGTCACGTCTAAAGACAAAAGTTAATACCTGTTCTGAATGGCCACACTCAAAAAGACAAAAAGCCTGCTGTCACGGCAGGTGAGACATGATGACTGTAATTGTACAAATGTGGATAAATGCCTTCAAGAAAGTGTGAAGACGAAAAAATGCTCACGGCCCAGTCAAACCTGCATTTTAATTTTTGAGGAAAACCAATTAATTCCCATCATCAGTGGATTTATACAGCCGAAAACCAAAAACCTGACCAATAGCAAACCATTTTGTGACTGCTGACCTGTGAGTAAAGAGAGAGCCAGAGAGTCCAAAATGGAGGAAGCTATTGTAGCTTATTAGCTTTGTTGCCGCACACACTTTTATATGACCTGCTGCACAAAAGAGGGATGTTTGAGGGAACGGACAGCTATGAGACAGGAATCAAATACTCCTCTGAATAAACTGTGTGAACTTATTGTTCTGTTAATAGCAACTAAACTCAGATATGGAGACCTTTTTTTCTTCAAAGTGAACCGACTCACACACTCTGTCTGATGTCTGATGTCGGCGGCGTGTGCATGAAGGAGCTTTCAGACGCCGGTAGATGATCCGACAAGCACTCTGGATGAAGCATACCGAGGCCCTCACACTCAAGTGTGCATGAAAATCCACATTTCATTAAGTTACACACCTTTTTAGACAAAGTACACCAACTTTGTAACTTTCCCAGGCTTAAGTAGAACTTTTTAATAAGGCGTGAAACAAATCTGCCGAAGTCGCGCTGTGACGTGTAAACACTGAGGGGGAAATATAGAGCCTCCTCATAAACCTCCCTTCTCTTCCTCCGTGCTCTTTTATCCATCTGGTGTTGTGGCAAGCCATCTCAGCTGCATGAGCTGCTGCTTTCAAACCCCAGCAGCCTTTCATCTCGCCTGCAAAAGTGAGTGCTCCCGTGTTTATCCCTGATCCAAGAAGTATGAAGAGTCAGGGTACAGCACAGGGTATAAGGGGAGGAGGATGCACAGTTGCAGACAAAGAGTTGGGTAGATCTGAAGGCAGTCTTTAACTGACAAAGGCCCCAGCTTACCGCATATCTGTGACATTAAGGATTAGCGACTGAGAGACAGTGCTCTCTCTGCCTGCACTTGTTAATCTCCCCCCTCCCAACATCACTCACTCAACCTCATTCTCTCTGTCTCCCTCTCTCTCGCCATACGCTTCCTCTGCCCCAACTTTAATTAGTTTTAGCGCGGATTGAAGGAAAAGTTGGTGCTCTCTCCAGGTGATAAAACAGTAACTGCCACTGAGCTTAGTCAGGGTTAACAGAGTTGAGGTCAAGTGTGGACTCCTGGGAGTTTTGATCAGACTGCAGAGAAAAGGACAGAGGCAGAAACCGGAGGATGAGAAAAAACAGAAAGTGCATGAAAAGAGACTAAAAATGGTTGTTTTCCCTTTTTCTCTGTAGCATCTTGTTGCTATTGGACACATGCATTGACAAAAGGTGCTGTAGCACATTTCTATCAAACATAATCACGAGAGAGAAGTTTCTTTCCACTTTTTTCCAGTTTCTGGTGGTTTGCAAGTAAACTAGAAATTGAGGCTAAAAGAATCGACATTACAAGCCTTAAACAACGTAATTGTTATGTTTTTATACTCTAAAATATGCTTTAACTTACTATTCCGTTTGAAGGTCCTGCTCAACAAGATGAGTAATGGTTTTGTGATGAAATAGCCATCTGGACATAGTTCCCTATTCATTAATTATGCAAAGGAACGCTAATCAGAAATAATGTGCTTCTTAATTACTGTCCCAACAACAAAGCTAGAACAGGTGACCAGAAGCAGCCTGGCACCTGGACATTCCACCACATGCGGTTTGCATGAACGTGCTGCAAACTGACATAATGAGGTTGACAAACTGCCAGCGATTAATGAATGGCACTGAAATCGAGTTAATTGTCTCACAGGTGTCCTCAGGGTGCTGCATTTCATGTTATCAAGGTGTCACTTTCTTGGTCAAAACTGGCATTATCAAGTGCCATTAGATCATACCCCACATAGTGCAGCCAGCTAATGCTAGGAAGGTCCAGCTATTTGTGCTTTTTGAGCCCTTTTTCTAACCTTAAGTAATGCAGACATGCATGTTTGTAGCTTGTCATGCTTTGCTTTCATAGAGACTTGTATATTGTTAGTACAGTGGTTAATTAGGACTAAGTACTCAGATTTCCACTGAACACAATTAATGTGCTGCACTTTGTAGTGCACTTTATAGGGAGCCCTCTGAAATAAAGATTATGTTCCTTCCTTCACCTTTGCAGTTTATGAGAGACTGACCCATAAACCAAACTGAGAGTTTCCTGAAAGCATATTTCTCTAAATGACCACATCCAGGAACAGTCGTTCAAGATAATCCATTAACTCTCTGGCACAGAGGTGCGATAAACACTTGTATCTCTCCATTCATAAATCCCTCATTGGACATTCACAGCCTTATATAACATATATGCTGAGATGAACCAAAGGACCCTGCCAGACTCGTTCTTATCTTTCAAGTCCTGCAGGTTCACTCTGAACTTTGAAAGCAATTATAACACTTACGCATAACCCCATAAACATGTACACAGTATATATGCATAGATAAATACGCAGAGCTTGCACATATGTAAATCTATAGAATCAGTGCTGTCTGACAGAGATGGTGTATGACCCATAGATTCAGCAAAATTAATAGCTTAAGGATTCATTAGGGCAGAAATATTGACAAAGTATCACAGGTGTTTCAGTATTTTCAGCACTGTTTTTTGTTTTGTTTTGCCCATACTGTGCTATATTGGTGAACTACAGAAAAGTGCATGTTTTTGTTTTGAACTGCAGCCCTGGGCTCTGCTTTTTTCTCATTCTTTTATTTGCCCCAGACAGGACATGCCACTATGACAACTTACTATAACAAGTAAATACACCTGAGGTACTGTTAATTAATTAAGTCTCATATTTTAACATGTGGCCCTGAGCGTGGGTGGGAATTTGTTTTTGTGTTGATAGTATTAGAGCAATTACAACAGTGACTACTCTCATAGTTTCCCTCAGGAGGCCTGGGCAGCCAAATGCTACTGTCTCACGGAGTGGACGAGTTAATCCTTCAAATTCTGACTGAAGACAAACCTGTGTGGATTTCAATTCACAGCGGACCCTCAAGGAAGTTCACTCAAAAACACATGCAAATGCTTAGCAGGGAAGTATTTGGACAAGTGGTTACACTCTGTTTGAAAGCAGATTTTCAGGATTGTCTAATAAAACTAAATAAGACAACAAAATGAAGCATTTTTTTATGAGACAGTGACAGTGTATCTCTGTTTATAGTACATCAGATCAATGCTTGGTGCCAAGTATTCTCTTCACAGCCTTCATTCATACATTTTTCATACTGGAGTTTGGCTTTAGATTCAACCTCAGAGAACTCAGTAAAAGTCTTATATTTTATTCTGACAAATTACTCTCATGTTCTCTTGTAGCTAGCAGTGATGTGTCTGTGGGTTTAGAAGAGAAGGTAGTTTCCAATTTGCATCTGTGCAAGTGCCCAAAGTATTACCCATAGGGGTGATAAGATTGGGACATTTTGAGTAAATAGAACATTTATAAAGTACAGTATTCCCCTTTGACATGTCACAAAGCCCAAATAGGCCTACTCCAAGTAAAAGTATGTCAAAAGTAGTGCAGGACCCCTTCGCAACAGCTGTTCAGATTTCCATATTAATGGGTTGCAGCAAGCAAACTAGTGCACATGTAGACATTCATTATTGCCAATTATTTACATGCTTTTACTGCCAGTTAAAGCCATTTCATAGCTAAGTGGACCAGCTGACAAAAGTAACATTAGCTTGCAATTATGAGTGAATAATACCAGAGAAAATGGGATATAGTCGACACTTTGGACCTGACACCGCTTCATTATGAAGTATTTGTTGATTGCACAACGTATTGGCTGTAGAATAATGACACCATCAGCGTTTGGCCCGGTTCCCTATAAGCCTCACTTTCATCATGCAGTTCTGTCTGCCACCAGTTCATGTGAAAATCAACAGACCGAAAATACGTTATCACCATCTCTTCTTCACAGTTTCTTTCATTTTTGTAAAAATAACATGATACCAACTAAGTACACTTTTCTCAACACATGCTACATGCATACTAAAGAACTTGCGTGCATGTTATCTGCTTTCATGTCTCCATTTGACTGTAGACTAAAGGAATGACTGAACTCGTGCTTGTGTTTTCTTCTGCTCCCCTCTTCATCACCAACCAGTGCTGCAGTTACATGTTTTGTGAAGCTGCTGCTGCACAAAATTATGCCAAATCTCACTTTTCACCCCTTCAGTGGACATGCTTCTGTCTTCTCTCTTATTTCCAAAGAGGTGAAATATGATGATGATCATTTCCTCATGGAAATTTGGAAAGAGTGTCCTGTGTTGTTGGTAGAAATAGAAAATAATCTGGTTGTCTTCGCCTGAGCGTCAGCAATAATAATCCTACTTGAAAAGACTACGGGGTGAAGAGATGGAAAGTTGTTTGTTTCCACTTTAATTAAATGCTGTTTACTGTCTGCAACTGGGAAGATTTTAGATTTCATTTCACACAAATACCACAATATACCTAAAATTGCAACACGTTAATGTTGCTGAATGACAAAATAGCATAATCGTATATGTCGCACTCATTCTGAACATATGAACACCACTGACACTGACACACTTATTTTTCTATGTATGCATACTGTGTACAAATAAAACAAATGCATTAGCAGCTAGCATTAACATCAATACATGAGAGGTCATACTCAAGCAATGATGCTAATGACCTCCTTTTAATGTAGCTGATGGATGTTGATTAGCATTACAGATGCCTAACAATCAGTTTACGCATTACTAAAGTCTTTGCTAGCTGAGACATTCCTTACATTTTGATGCTGCAACTTGATTTGGTAAATGACAAGTCTGAAACTTGCTAGTAGTTGCTATGAACTGAAGATCCAGTTTGCAGAAGTTGAGCGAATGCACTCAGTTAGTAACCATCTCCAGTCAGCTGAACAATTGGCTGCAAGCAAGCAGCAAGTTAATTTATGCAGTGCTTCAGTCAAAGAAATAAAATCAAGCAAAATCAAATAGAAACAAATGAATAAAACAAAGCTAAAACACTAGATAAAATATACAAGGGAGGAGAGCTAAGACACAAGTTAAATCATAAAATACCACACGCCTGTCTGAACAGATGGGTTTTTAAACGAGTCCACTGAGACCAAAGACCTCAAGCTTATTGGGAGGCTACTCCAAAGCTTAGGGGCGGCTGACTGGAAAGCACCATCTCCCCGACTGATACAAATTGTCAGTGCCAGGTCTTGGCAGGTCTGAGTCTATCTCTGCTGCATACATTAGCATTGTTCATGAGGGCTGCAAATGAGCTTGAGTTAGACTTGAGACGGATTCTGGAGGGGAAAATTGTTGGATTGATGATCCTTTTAGTGGCCTAAGCGGCAACGTCTGGAGTTATTCAGGCACCAGACCACCTATAAACATGCTGTTTAAAATAAAACACTGCTGATTACTGCTAAGGGAGCATTAATGCAGTGTGCAGTATAATTATTTTTTCCATTATGCTGTCTTAACTTCTGCATGAATCACATGACCAGAATGAAATTATGGATGCTCTCTGTCCAGTAACAAATAGTAGCTTACTTTACCTTCAACAAAAGATGTTTATTTTATGATATGAACATCTCACCTTTCACTTTCATTCATTCATTCATCTTCTATACCCCTTATATCCCTTTCGGGGTTGGGGGGGGCTGGAGCCTATCCCAGCTGTCAACGGGCGAGAGGCGGGGTACACCCTGAGCCGGTCGCCAGCCGACTGCAGGGCAACATACATACAAGCATTCACTCTCACACTCACACCTAGGGGCAATTTAGAGTCACCAATCAACCTAGTGAGCATGTTTTTGGTCTGTGGGAGGAAGCCAGAGTGCCCGGAGAGAACCCACGCATGCACGGGAAGAACATGTAAACTTCACACAGAAAGGCCCCCGCCTGACCCAGGGATCGAACCGGGAACCTTCTTGCTGTGAGGCACGCGCACTACCTGCTGCGCCACCGTGCCGCCACCTTTCACTTATCTCCACTAAATGTATATGGGAAAGAATCTAGCCTGCGAGAATCCAAAGACGTTATCTGGATAAGTCTTTTTGCATTCAGGGACAAAGCCATCCTATCAATCTGTGTCCCACTGCCAGTGCACAGCTAATTGAGTGTCACTTTGAATATCACAGCTTGCTATCTGCTTATAAGAAAACTCCTAGACAAAGAGGGAGTGTAGAATGGGGTGTCATTGTACTCCCAAATCATGCACATCATCAATCTTGATTTAGTGCTTAAGGAGAGGTGAAGGGAGACACTGAAGATGTTTTTTTCACCTCCACAGGGATGAGCCCCACTTTCTGGTAAATAATCTTAGTGTTTAATCCCTCACATTGTGCGCGTATGACGTCTGCCGAGACCGGCGATAAAGGAAGACTGCGATGAAAAAAAGATCAAGCCCTCAGAGGTCTGAGGTGAATAAATCGAGACCCTTTCATGCCACTTCTCTTGATCTCAACAGTCTCCTCTTATTGCCTGTGTTGTTTCACTCGGGCTGCATTAACATGTTCTTGTCTCTCGGTGAATGCATTAACATTCACACACTGCTCTCACTTCATGGCTGATTTCTCAGCCCAGATTAAGCATCTTTATATCTGAATGAATTATGCACCAGAGACTTTTAAATATTGCCTGGGAACACCATGGCCGAGGGTAGGATTAGAATATCTGGGGCTTTGGTTGCAGAATCTAAGGTATTTCTATAAGTCAACCAGTTTTGAAGTGGAACAAGCATCAGTAAATAGTGAATAAATACAATAATTTACAAATGATGTTCTCCATGATTAATGAATAATTGTGTTAGGCAATCCTCAGTCCAAATTAATCTTTGTGTCATTTAATTAAACAACTAACGATACCAATGAATTCAGACATTTAGCATTTGTCAGAAAAGTGTGTTTCCATCAAAAAAATGTGATTAGAACCTAAATTTATCTAATTATCTGCTCTCAAGATCCTTCACTTAGCACTCAAGTTTTTCACAGTATCTTGCCAATTATAAAAAAAAAAAAATGCCAGGTTTGTTGGGGGAGGGAAGTTTAACACCAGCAGGGCAGGGGTGCCCAGGACCAGGTAGAGAAAGGTTAGACAGAAAGAGTTCGACCCAATTAAATCACCATGTCAAAACTTTTACATGCATTTTATCTTTATATTTAGTTTGCCTGACTGAGTCCATTTAAGGAAAAGCAATTCAGTTTCAGTGAACTGCATGTTTCCTTTGGGGGGAAAGCAGGAAAACTGAAACGAGCTGATGAATATCGTCTTGACACACGTTCACTTTCACCTCACAGCTGCTTCAAAATGTTCACAAACCTGCCACACACAGCACATTAGTGAAGGTTGTTTACGGTGTGAGTGAAAAGCCTGCTAATCACAGGATTGTGTGATGTACACAGATGTGAGGACACTATCAAATTTCTAAAATCCATTACCTGATTATGGAAACTGTCGAAGGAAGTGAACTTTGAACTATGAATGATCAGCTAGTAACCAGTGACAAACGTACATAAGCATGTAGATTATGGGGCCCAGTGTAGTTTAAAAAGTGAGTTATAGCGTCATGGAAATAACTACTCCTCACCAGGCCCCACACATGACATATGAGGTCCATTTGCAATGCTATGCAACAATGCTCAAAACCAACTGCAGACACAGAGGCAAAAATTTTGACTCATAGCAGGAAAGACACAGGTGGAACTTACTAACATTAAGAATATCTGTCTTTAGGGTTTTCAGTGAGCCACAGTATTTAGACAGCAGGCACCGTACCAGCTACACTTGTATTTCACACTTCCAAATGTCTGCCGTGGAACAGGTTTATTACTTCGTGACCACTTTGCAGCCTCCAGAGAAGATAGATAAAACCACAAGGAGCGGTGAAATGCAGCATGACATGTTGTCAGGCACCAGCATAAACTTAAACTCTGCAGTGGATCCATTTACAACTGATTCGGAAAAAGTTGGGACAGAACTAAAAACAGAGTGCAATCATTTGCAGACAAACTTTACGAAGCGTTCCTTAGCCCATGGAGTAATCTCCTTTATCCAATCATGTGTTCACAAAGTGGTGCACCTCACTCCATCCTCGCTTGTGAAGGACTGAGCCTTTCCAGGATGCTCCTTTCATACCCAACCATGATACTATCACCTGTTACCAATGAGCCTGTTCACCTGTGGAATGTTCCAAACAGGTGTTTTAGGAGCATTCAATATATTGTCTTTGTACTGTTTTCTATTGGGTATATGTCAAGAGGGATTAGCAAATGATCACATTCTGTTTAATTTATGTTTCTCGGAGCGTAACAACTTTTTGGAATCGGTTTGGTTGCAGCGCTAATGATGGATGTGAGTCACCAAAACTGTCCACTGAATGAGTTGATTTCATGTTCACACATCGTGGTTTGTTTGCATTACAGCAAATCAGTGTGAATGTGAAACAGACAAACTGAAATACATTTTTTTTCACACCACAAAGTGAGATTCACTCATCCACAGAGCCAGAGGCTTGATGATGTAGTGACTACTTGGAGGTCTGTTGATAAACTGCTGTTGCTTGTGAGCTAACCATGAACTCACCAGCTGGCTGCTAGTCAATCGCAGCCCCTGGAGTTCTCAATTTTCTCCCTACTGTTTTTTCCACATCCTTCTGAGAGAGAAGGAAAATAAACTCTCTGAGCTAATGACCTTAAGGGTTAGCAAGCTCATTAGCTCAGCTATTTTGAACTATCCAGCTCTCAGTTCTTGCAGAGGTGAGCACTGTCAAGACGTCTTGCCATCGGTGCTAATTTGTAGGTCAGAGTGGATCCTGTGGTTGCAATGATTCCATTGAAATGAACTCAGATCAGGAAATCAAATTACAGTGACCCGAGTCCCCTGCTATAGGTGGTACATAAACCTCGACTATAGGCCTAAGTAATTGGATTAAATTGACTATATTCCACTTACAGAAGCTGTGGCAGTTTCAGGACCTCTGTGTTGAGCATGATGACTCGCTGGCCTTGATTGGGGCAACGTAATCAGCTACACTTGTGCTTTTCCTGCAACGACAAATCGAAACTGCCGCTATGAAACTATAACTATATCTACTCCAACATGCCCCTTTTTACATACTAGTTCCTCAATGTCTCAGTTACATGAATATGAAAGTGAAAATGTCTGAACGTTCATTTACATTTGAAGTTTCCCTCTGCATCACCTCACTATCCCTCAGCTGTGGAGGTTATTGTATGGGGGGCTTAAAGACATTATAGGACAAGGTGAATTAATTCAAATCCTCACTAATGTTAACTTCCTCATGACCACAGGCAAATTCAGGAACTAGTTGAAGACATATAAACTCTGTGTGTGTGGATACATGCCTGACTTTTGACATTATGCAAATGAAAGCCTTATCTCTTAAGCCATCGTCCACTTAGTCACAGGATCAAGTGACCTTGATCAGTCTCACCCACACACACACACATGCACACATTTGATAACGTCTGATTAGCCTAAAAGTGCCTCCCACTTTGCCTGTAATTAATTCAACAGCACTTGGGGGGGAAGTAGTCCTGTTAAAGCCAAATCTTCTGCACCATTTAACCGGATAATGGCAGAGATTTTTATGATGTTTTTATTAAAGGCTGACCTTGGCTTTCAAGGTGTTGGCAGCTGCCATAGAGAGCTGAGACGGGGAGTGACCAAATAACGGGTGGTGTCAACTTCATTTTGATGGAGCTGATGATTCAGAAAATCCAGTGTCACCTCACTTCATTAAATTTAAGTCACACAGAAATACATACAATAAACAAATACAGTGTAGCACGCCTGGGTACCGCTCTGCCTCATTTTATACACAGAGGCATGAATAACTAAGTCTTTTTAAAGGGTTCAAGCTTTGAATCACACAAATGGGGACAAGGACACCGATTTAGACAGTGTTGCACCTGGTTGTGCTGTACACACTGAAATGATGGAAGGAGTTGTGTGAAGAATGGAAAAAGCAAGCTTGAGGGAGGAGGTCAGACCCTGCTAACTTTCACACCTCCACACACCTGCCCAATCACTGGGTCAGTTCAGATGGTGTTAGATGGCCTGAAAAAGCACTTTATCTGAGGCAGACTAAGGCCTTTTCAAGACTGCTTGACCCCAATTACACTTGTCCTTTCAAGTTTCTCACATCCACATTAAATGCATTTGCAATTTAAAACAATTTCATTTACACTCAGCGACGTGTGTGGATCTTCGTTAATCAGCCCACAAATCTGATCACAGTGTCTTAGTTTTCCCAGACTACATGCAAATTAGGGTCGACCCTCCTTCGGTCCTGAGGCTGGTGTTAATGCATCCTTCATGTCATATCGGAGATATTGTAATTCTGAGTTTTCCAGCTATAAGTAGCATTAATGTCAATAGTCCCATGTTTAATCACAACTGGGACATTTACTTTTCTGAGACCTCTGAAATATCTGACTCAGTAAGACAGAAGTACCTGGACACCAAGCAAACATGGATGTCTTACGTCAGCCAAAGTCCAATTTTTAATGTAATTAAATAAATATTTTATTTGTGGGATTGGTGGTGTGGTGGTATTGTTATATTGTTAGTACACACAGTATTACTAACCCTCACTTGACAAACTCTGTAACTTTGCAGCCGTCTTGAAATGTTCAATGAACATTTCATCATCTCAACAATAACAATTTAGCTTGCGAGCTAACAGCTACCCATGAGCTTCCACAAACACATGGATGAATCATATTTATGCGCTAGGAGTGAGACAATTCACGCTGCTCTCTGATCCACACGGATCATTCAGTGACTGAACTGATCAGAGATCAGATAAATATTACAACAGCTGAGTGTACCCTCTGTGTGATCATATGTTTTAAATTGACTGGAGATGCTTTCGCCCTGGTGCTTCAGTGTGACAGAGAACAACAGCTCATTTCAGTGAGACTGAACTGTAACCCTGTAAAGGTTATTTCCACAGACAGCTTGCTGACGCAGATACACTTGAGAGGAGTAAAATTACATATGCATCTTAGAGAGATGGATGCCTTCACTTCTCTTCATTTGTCTCTGGATTACGATCAGTCTCACATGCCACTTGAATGCATTCACACTTGATGATGGTTTCACATGCCTCTTGAATGCATTGACTTGGCTTTCTTTTAATTTTTTAAGGCACTTATTAGAGATTGTGGCAATAGAGACATTACAGAAAATGAGGAGGAAAACGGGGGGAATGGCATGCAACAAAGATCCCTAGTCAGACAATTCATAGTTAGCATCTTAATCCCGAATCCACAGGGGGGCCACAATTGGCTGTTGATATCAGAAAAAGAATCCTATTTGCCCAAGAGGCATGAAGTGACTGTGTGTAAACGGGGTCGATGATTGACCTTACTTTCCCAAAACTTGTATTTAAGCCTCACATCGTTCATACTTTTAAGTACATTTCAAGCAGAAACTAGTATTTAGTGAAATGAATGTGTGTGCGATAATAACGTACATTTGAGTGGAGACATTTTTGCCAAAGGTTGCACATCTCAGCTAAACAGACAGTTCTAGATTGTGTGACTGTGAGATCTAATTTACAAAAAGCTACACCCTTAACAAGTGCCATCTTAATGATGACATCACATGATTACAGCTATGCTAAACTCTTTTCCTGGCTTCACCCCATAAAGTTGCTCTAACAACTTCAGACTTAAGGCAGCGTCCACCACTCTGGCAAGCGGCCAGAAGGACATGGCCAAGTCGACCATGGTGAGGAAAAGTTAAGCTGACTTAAGCGCTGCCAAGCAGACATGTGGCTGTAGCTTCCGAGATCACAGTGACAGTTTCTGTTCCCTGGAGAGAAGGAGGAGGACTGGACCTCCTGAGAGAATTGACCCTATATCAAGTCCAGTGTATAGTGCTGCATGCTTATATCTTGCTGCCCTCGTAATGCTTTTTGTGAGGATGCCAGCGTGCGTCTCTATTAAAGCACCCTTTATATAGCAACACTGGAAAAGTACGATTAGTAATAGCAATTCAGGGTAGCAGCCAGCAAAGTTATATACACAATATCCTTCAACACAATATTTTGTTGTTGTGCGTCATTTTTGAATTCCACACTGTCCAAACACGTGGCATATCCATACCGCTCTTTAGTGTTATAGCTCTGCACACATAACAGCGAACTGCAGTCCTCGCTTCAAATTAAAAAGTATGACTTACAACTTGCCTGCCTGGCTTGTTAGCAAGCTTTCATTGACCCGAGGCTATTCATAAGATATGCTCCCCAATAGGCCCAGCTCAGGGTCTCCTGTGTCCGTCTACCTGCCATCTCACGCATGAGGCTCCCTACGTGATGCCTCGCTAGATATGCTCCCCTGAGTTGCACTGACAGGTCATCTTTCACAGGCAGCCAGTTGAGTGTCAGCTGGAAATCAATTGCAGAAGATGCTGGCTGCCTCATGCGTGGTGACACAGGCTCCAGAGTGACTCACTGTGCTCCAAAACCTTGTTTCATCAAAGTCTGTTGGTGGCCAGTGGCTGCATGTGGTGTCAGGTATAGGGAACTAGCAGATCAGCTTGTGTGCACAAGTGTGTGTTGACTTGCAAAAGTATGTTTTCAACCATACTTTACTGAGAGAAAATATAACTTTTCAGGAGTGCATTAAGAAGAGAGACATGGAGAGAATAATAAGGTGGTAGCAACCAAATTAGACATAAGCTAACATTACTATTTATGCAGCGCAGTTAACACCTGGTAAAGGGAGAGGGCTGCATATTCAAAACTGCAATATAGAACAGGGCGGAGATGTTGAATTGCTCCAAAAGGAAACTATTTTATTTACGACTTCAACGACAGGTATGTTTGCAATATCTCAGATGGCACACTGAGAAATGTCATGTGCCAGAGGCAGTGCAAACTTTTACTGACTCAGAAAATGTCTCCGAGTAGCGAGATCTGTCAGTCTTGACCCATTATGTCCAGAGAGACCGAGCTCTGTGTCCTGTCCTTCCTCCAGGGCCCCCCTGCTAGCAGGAACACGGGGGTCACTGTGCTGCAACAGTCACACAGATCAATGTAACACTGTGCAGTGCCTTGGGTCATTGTCATTGTGAGTAACATCATTCAGAGGTGGATTTATTGCAAATGTTTTGTGGACAGTGCTTCTTTTTTCCTAGAAATAGCCTCTTGGCTCAGACTGATACAGTCCTGGGAGCTGGGGCTGGTTTTCATTCAGATTTGTGATTGTGGGGTTGAACACCAGCTGCCTCTTTGGCTGCCATGACTCTCAGAGCTAATTAACAATATACAATAAAATAAATATACAGTAAAGACAGAAAATGCCATAATCTCTCATATTTTACATGTAATACTCTCATGTACTGTAGGTCTACCCCTGCTGATGTCTTATCAGCAATCGTCCAAATGTTCTGACCTGCTTGGCAGTTCTCACATGTTGAAGTGGTGTGCATGAGGCTGTAGTTAATTACAAGCAGTAAACTAGCCTTACTTATAAGGACAGGAGTTTGCACACCACTACCTATTTTATTTTGTGGAGGTAGCTGCATTAGATATAAAGTCTGCTCAGGACTGACACATTTCCCTGCCTGAGAGCTAATGTCACACCACTCTGTTCTGCTGCTAACCTCTACACTCAGTGTCACTTAGTGGCTCTGTCCTGCTCTGTATTGCATTTTGGAAAGCTTACCTGAGGTGACTTTGCCAGGTTATTGAGCTTGTCCTCATCCTGGAAGCCTTTAGAAGTGATTTGAAAATGCTTATAGTAAAACATAAATCAAACATCTGGATTGTTTGTCCGAGTGATTTATTATGTATTTGTCATCTAGAGTGAACAAGACAGACGACAACATATTACGTTTTTATGATTTCAGTACAGCGCCAACACACTAGGTCAGGGGTCAGCACCATTTTTTCTATGATGACTGTCAGTTTACACAAATGAAACATGCTATTGTTGGAAATTTGACCTTGTTTATAATAGTAATAGAGTTGTAGGTCTGTTATTTGTGCAGCATCCCCTCTCTGAGTTGCTCACGGCACAAACAAAACCATGTTGTGATGTAGGCTACGAACAAGGAAAATATAACCTGAGCTCATCAATACCAGAATAATATGGAGAAAATTGATAGAACCTAATTAGAAAAAATTGCCTTTCATTATAAATTGAATTAATTTAGGAATGAAAAGGTCAATCGTTTTTCCCTCCCCTCCAGCACACCACCTATTTCCCTGCCTGCAGTCATGAAAATAATTGTGACGCACAAATCCTTTAATTATGTGCTAGTTCCTGCTTTTAGCAATTAAAAGAGGTCTTTTTCATTTTTGTTCATTTTTTATATTACACTGTAAAAGATATTCATACACTGTAAAAAAAAAAAAAAAAATACACAATTGTCAACCAGACAGAAACTCATCGTGGGGCTTCTGCACAGCTGCACCTTCATTCTGAGGGTTTCAATAAACTTTTCGGCACATACAGAAGCTTTGATTCATTAATTACACGCTTTTTTTCATGAAAAAAAGTGTTTGATGCTCTTTGGCTGTTGTGATACTGTGGCTTTCATAATCATTGATAGACCATAAAAACTCAATTCAGACTTGGACTTGGACTTGCCCTGAAAAGACAGTTGTGAACAGCTTTGTGTATCAGACATTGAATGGCCATTTAAGTGTTTCTCATAGCTTTCTCCTTTCATTACAACAATTTTCAGTTAACTCATGATGCCAGCTTGATAGTGAGAGGCAGCAACAGTCATCATCTCAGCAGGCAAAACTGATGGCCACCTAATGAGAAGACAGTTTTTGTCTCACATCAAGGATCCATTGTTTCTTTGAATTTCAGGTGGTAAATCTGCCACCTGTCACTATTAACTGCATATGTAGTCTGCCAGAGTAGAGGCCTTGACAGGTGTAGCAACAGTAATAATGGGGCAGGGCTTAACAAAGGGTCATTTTCGCTATTGCTGATATCTCCTGTCAGCGTTTCACCATGTACATTAGCTTACTCAACCAGCTGTATTAACTACAGCATCATGAAGCAGAAGCAACACTGCTGAAAAAATAAGCAACAGAGCTGAGAAATGCCATAATGGCACATCAGCTCCTTCTCAGGGCAGACAATATGTGAAAAATTTGCCTGGGTGGTGAGCTGCCTCCCCACCTCTGCTGAACCTCATGGCTTTGGGGCAAGAAGAATGCACACTGAGATGAGATGTGGAGCACTGTTATTCGATGGCAGGATACTGTAAATCTGCTCATCCCTCAGCAATGTCCAAAAACTATATTGACTGTGAGCCTGCAGAGCCACTTGCCCAGTCCTGTGAAGTTGCTGCTGTGAAATGAAATCTGTAAAACAACTGTGTGCCTCAAGCAGTAACATTTTTTTCAGCACACCACTGCCTTCGTCACAGGAGTTTGGATGTAATTGATGTGATGTACTTTATAGCTTATGTGTAGGCGATTGTGAGTGTGTTACACAGAGACAAAATGCGGTCAGTCAGGAGGTATATCAGTGTGTGGGCCATAATTTGACAGAGGATAATACCCTGCAGATGAATCAATTAGTAAGAGGTTTGCTTTACAATTTACTTGGCTCATAACAACAGCACAGGCTCTGAGGAGCACTATTAATACAGCAGTTCTCACACATATTGAGTGATATGTTGTTCCCAGCCCATCCCAGCCCAATCATTTCTTAAAAAAAAAAAAAAAAAAACTCAAGTAGTATTCAAGTGAAAATGCTTTATCCACAATCTTTTGTGTGTGAGAGACGTGACAGTGCTCCTTATGTAACCATGGACGTGTTTAACCGCTGTTTGCACAGGTGCCTGACCGCTGGAACGGAATAAGGTTTGAAGTAACATGAGAAGTGAAATACTCAGTTGTTCAGGGTGGTTTTCAGAGGTATGCATCAGTATGCACCTGCATGCACATTTGTGTCCATGCATATGTTTGCTTGAATGTCTGTCTGCCCAACAACAATGCAGTTTTAGAAGTACTGAATATTCATTAAGTGTTAAGCACGTTTTGCATTATGAGGGCTGTGCAGCAAAACAGGCGTCATATGTTGTGTAGCTAGTGTGATGTCTATATTTATGTGATTGGCATGTGTGCTGAATTATAGAGAAAGTTAAGGTACATAAGAGCTTTGTAAGTCTCCCAAACATCCTTGGCAATCTGTAGCTGTGAATGTTTCTGTCTTCTATTAAATGTCCTTTGCTCTTTATAAGGAATGCAAGCAGTAATCTATTTCACTTTCCCCTCCAAAGTTTTAAATCGCATTACTTCAGTCAAAGCTGGCTGGAATTGTCTTATGCTACAGATGAAGTTACTGCAGAAACAGCACACACTGCTCTACTCACAGCCAAGTAAAAATACAGTTTCCAGTTAACCCGGCACTTAATGGACCATTTTCACTCAGTGGCCATTTTCCTCTGATGTCACGCTGAGGTTGGAAAGCTCAGGTAATATTGTTGATATGTAATGTTAAAGGTCTTGCTGTCACTTGACCTCAGAAATGTTAAATCAGTAATGTTATTTGAAATAATGCTCACTGGAACGTCAATCTAAAGAAATGGGATTGTGGTGGATGATGCTCACGTTTTTTCTGCTAACTCGTTTCGACCTTCGTGCTCATTCCAGTGCTGGATGCTCATTGGTTTATACAGCTGTTTGCCTTACTAGGTGCAATCAAAGTGGATCAGCTGTGTGTTTGTTACTTAAGAGGCATCTACAATGATGACAGTCAGACATCCAAAACATTCTGTGTTGCTGCTTTCTTCTCTAAATAAAGTGACTTTGTGTCATTGAGTGTGACCCTCCTCTGTCATCACATATTCCCACATCCCAGAAAACCTCAAATCTGTTTGGAAATGAGTGTCACTGATCAATAAACCTGCCTGTTTCCATGAACCCAGTCATACATCTTTCTTAATGCCATAGGGAACTGTGCAATCTTCCTGGGGATTAGCATCAATAAAAGATTGTGCTTCCTCAAAAATCATAAAAGTCTTCATGCAGAATGTAGCTTGACCTCCTGGACATTTCATCTGCACTAGCAATGTGTTTTTTTATTATAGTTCATTAACAATACCTGGAAAATGTATACACACACACTCATTCTCCAGCATTACAAAGCTAGATGTACAGCTTCATAAATATGCTACCAAACGGTCCAATCAGTGTCTTTGCAGGGAAATCAATTGAAAGCTGCTGCTGCATGTCACTTTTAAGAAAATCTTGATAATAGATGAGATGTACACACCCATATGAATGAAGCGTTGAATTAGTTCAGTCTTAGCACTGATGTCAGGTTTGCTGATTGACACCAGCTGCATTCATGCTTCACCATCAAAGGCTCATCCATAAGCCGATTGGCCACCAGAGACTAATGGCAACCTATAGTCATACAGGTGTACTGGACGGCCTTTATAACCTGACACTTCTCACCATTACTCTGCTGATGCACTCATGTGAAGGTCATTTGTTCTTCCTTCCACTCCCTCCACCACCTTTAACTTTTATTATTACTGACTTGGGAAATGGCCGTGATTTGAGGGGGCGTGATTTCTCCCAGCAGAATCCTCGCTCCTGCTCAGATTCTTTGTGAAACACAACCTTTTCGCTCAAACCTAAAAACAATTTAGTCTGTGATTGTGTTGTACTCTTGCACACCCCAAACAGAAGGCCGGGGTTCATCTGATGTTCCTCAGTCAAATCCTTCAAAACTGACCCAGATGAAGCTCACAATGTGCCCATTTTGGCCAGGTGCACAACCCAATTGACCTAGCGAGGCAGTGAGATCACAAAGTCATTCGACAATGCATCTTGCCAGGCTTCAAGTTCTGGGCTTGTGGCTGATGTGCAGTCACACCAATCAGCATCCTGTGAGTAACTACTAGCAGCTAGCAGCAGTGTGACGACAGTGTGACTCATTGAAAATCGACAATAGCAGCTCCGAAGGAGGTTAGTGCAGATACTATAAGAATATTTCTTCATTGAAAGCAGAGCAAATAATGACACTGAAGTTTTGCTCTTTGTTGATCTGATTGGTTGATGTTAGGCCATGACAGACAATAATTAGCAGATGGTTCATCCAATCACCCGCCAAGTATTCTTTTGAAACTGCCTATCATTTTCCAAACAGTTTCCATGGACGACTTCTTGGCTATTTCTGTGTAACAAGCCATCTGACCTGTCAGACTACAACTCTACCAACCGCACAGTGTTTGCTGGGTAATGACACTTTTTTACTGTTTGTGCTTATTGGAAAAACTAATATAGTCCTGTGGGTATGCACCCTGTCGTGAACCTGTTCAAAACCTTAAACTGATGCTGTTTTGTTTTAGTGTTGTGGACAAAAACATTATCAGTCTCTCTCCAGCAGCCATCAAGCAAAATCAATACAGAGGATCTTAAAATTCAGTGCTTCCTCTGAAACAACTCTGAAAATGCAACTTTGGTTTTCACAGAGCATGCGGACAC
The DNA here is from genome assembly GCA_037975065.1 of Chaetodon trifasciatus. Lineage (NCBI taxonomy): Eukaryota > Metazoa > Chordata > Actinopteri > Chaetodontiformes > Chaetodontidae > Chaetodon > Chaetodon trifasciatus. The sequence continues at coordinate 2,083,405 of JBBMOE010000006.1, forward strand.
AGCTCCTCACGTCAGTGCAAGACACACAGAGAGGCAGCTCTGTCTAACGCTTACCGATTCGTATCCACCAGATACGTGGAGGTTGGCAGGTATCACCATTAGTATCAACATTTACAGTGATTAAAGGGTGTAATTTCTCATTAGGGTTCAGCAAGTGACAGACAGTGTAATTGCCAGCATTTCTTGAACAGCACCCTGTAAACGACTGCTCTTACCAATTACATGCGAGTGGACATGACTTCAAAGAGCTGCCAAGCGAACAGGAAAAACGAGAGTCTGCATTTCTTCCAGGGCAGAACAGTGGTATAATTGGGGATGTGAGAATGGGCCAGTGGTGCTTCACATCTTCACGTTTGCCTGTGTTGGTTGAATAAAGGCTGCATTTGTATCCTTTTTGTGTTAAAAGCTGCTATACTAGAGAAAACAGCAATTTATCATAAAAAGGGATAACTCAATTATCCATTTGATACAGTTCTTATTCCAGGTTTGAGGGGTTGGAAACTTGCATGAGACAGGCCCCAGGTCCAAACTGTAAATAGAAAAAGCAATTCATTTGATAAAGATGAATTATTTATTACTAATTATGCTTTAAAATATTGGATATGACAGCGGTCCTAATGGAAATGTGCTTTAATATTTCAGTTTCATGGAAACCCACTTCCTAAATTGCCTGATTTGAAACAGAACTTTAGAAGCTGCATGGTGGCTCAGTGTCACCGCATAGTCAGATAATTGCTGTTCCCTCTGTGTAAAGACTTTTCATCATCTGCCTTAAAACTTCACATACTACAAGGAAGAAAATGAGGCTGAAACTAGTATTCCTGTAGCCAAATCCTGATAAAGCTTATTCATCTGTGACATAGTGCTCCATTCTTATTCAAAGTGCTGAAAGATGGACAAACATAGTGTTGGTCTTTTTATGGGTTGACAACAAGAGAAACTCTGAATGTCAGCCGTATGTTTTAAGATAGATGCAGACTGAAGAAGAAGAATCATGCAGCTTGTCTTTTGATATTATTTGTGACTGATTCTAGACGGCACACTCGTATGTTTCGCATCTGAAATCTTTGGAAGTGCAGCTTCTGCTTTTGGTGCTGAGGATATTTATTCTCTGTGTAGTTTGTGGCAGCCTCCAGAAAAGGTTTTTGGAGGATCACGCTCTTTTCCAGCGTCTGAATTCAACAGCGTAGGTGAAAAGATGACAGAGAATAATTATACATTGCACATGAAACAGGTTTTTCAGTAAGTTTACAAGTGATGAAGCAGAAGTTGTAGAAGAAGAAAAATCTTGTTTTTGGTTGTTGTTCTTTGCGGTTTGTATTAATAAGGTAGCAGTTCTGCAGCAGCAGCAGCAGCAGTAGAGACAGTGTGCTAGCAGATCATAGAGAGTGAACTCCTTTGCTTTTGTTTGGAAAGTGTAGGAAAAAAAATCACTGCAAGTTCCACATGTACACTGACATAACATTTTCCTCGGCATCTGGGCATCTCATTCACACACAAATGGCATTTTAGGTTGCTAAAGTGTTAAACTGTTAAATTAGCTCACAGTGTAGCCTGCGGTCACCCACAGCTAATACAACCTCCCTGTCTGTGTGACAATGGTTTGTGTAAACTGTATGTTGTTTGTTTGTTAACCTTTGCAGGGTAGATCTCGTCTTGTCCGTCAATTAGAACAGCTCATCGAGCCTAACATTACCTTAGATGTCGCTTTGGTGATTTGGGCAAAATGATTCTAATGGATTTGAATTGGTAAACTTTATATTTGAAACGACATACAGAAGTACACAATTTCTTCCTTCCTCAGCATCTACTCACTCTCACCTCACTCAGTTTTGTCAGTTATTGTTGGAGAATTATTCTGGTGACTTTCATCGTGTGAATAAGTGCTTATTATGTTTGACCTCTGAATCTGCTGTAGTGCTTCTTAGTCCCTGACACTTAAACACCCACAGACCATTGTACCTCACTGGCATACCGATGGGAAGTCATTTTAGAAAACAGTGAACCATGTGCCCTACACATATTAACGCCACAAGCACAATGTCTGACTTCATGCCTTTAACATTTATGGTGTCAAAGACATGCATTGAATGAACATTGTACAAGTGCATTTAGGCTGCTTTTGCTTCAGAATGGAGTTACCTCAAGCAGCGCTGCCTCTAGCAGAAATGTGACTTTTAAAGTGTTAACTTTGCCAGCTTTTTTATCCAGGGACTTTGATGATGTTAGTAATATTCATACCATGCTTATATGGGGCTCAGCCATTTTCACCTTATTGCACTTCACTCTTACTGAATTGTTATGCTCCCTACATATGTCCAGGGGATGAGGGGGTAATAATAAAAAATTACCTCAGGGAAAAAGAAGCAAAGAAACTGAAATATATACATAAACAAAAGAATTTATTAACAATTAACCATAACCATTAGCTGAAGAATAGTACATCTATGCATCTCCAGGGCCTGATGAGATGGTTGGAAACAGCTGTGATCCAATCACTCACTGCAGCTGCAAGGTGGGGCGGGGCAGCACCTGGAGAGACGCACACAGGAGACAACAGGAAGACACAACACAGCACTACAGCACTTAATACCAAAGTAAACATCTCTTTTAACACTTGGGCCATGCACACTGTGACCAAACACACATTTAGATGGGCTGAACTCAAGGGACTCCAGTTTTACACCACAAATAGCGAAGAGAGGAAAAAGCACACATCACCACGGTCTGTTTCATAACAATACTTTCAGGCACAGGGGAGAAAGGTCTGCACACTGTGAGGCTCGGTTTAATTCTTTGCTTCCCTTTGTATTTCCTAATTAAATCCTGTTTTTGTAATAGTGCCTAAGATCACCCGCTGACGAAACTGTAGGGTACCATATCCGAACAACGAATGTTACGCTCTTCCACTGGATATATGTGAAACTGAAACCCTCTGCAGACAGAGGTGTCTAGGTTTAGCATTGAGTTAGAAAATCATCTTGTTTGGTGCAGAAAGTCACACAGCTTCCTTTCAAAAGACCAGAGGGTCAAGCCATTGAGACGGGTGCGTGGATGCTCTGAGGTGCACTTTAAGACCGGCAGTGGAAAACAGTCTTTTACCACAGTGAGAGGTCAGAGGAAAGGTGATGATGTCTCTCAGAAGTAGTAGTTAAATGATGATGAGATGTCAGGAGCTCAAAAGTCTCAATGCTAATGTGGCGTCTTCAACCAAAGCGTGACTCCCCCCTTGTGCACCCGTCTTCCTGTGGGAGAAAACTTTATTATTAAGAAGAAGAAGAAGAAGAATCATACTTTTATTATCACATCACACTACGTTGCACACTACATGCTTACTGTGAAATTAATTCCTCCGCATTTAACCCATCCTGGTCGTCCGTCCTCCGCAGCAGACCAGGAGCGGTGGGCTGACAGCTGACAGTCGACAGCGGCGCCCGGGGACCCAGCTCCCTTCATCACCATTGGTCAGGTGGTGATCTTCTTGTATGTTTTTAGTGGGGGTATATTTTATGGAGGATACCCCGGGTGAACACGGGGAGAACATGCAAACTCCACACAGGAAGGCCGCTTTCCTCAAGCAGCAGGCATTCAGCGAGATTCAAACCTTCTAGCTGTGAGGCGAAAACATGCAGAAGCATATAAAGAAAGTAAAATGCATGATAAATTTTGATACCAGTTATAGCATTTTTTTAACTATGCGGTCAAAGCCACAGCAAAGACAACTCTGGAGCCAGCAGGGAGGAAACAGCTGGGTCCACCATTAGAATAGAATTCAAGTAAATGTAGGCAGAAAACAGTCGGATAGCTTTCCAGTGTCCACAACCAGACAACCCATGTTTTTCTCCCTTGACTCTGAGCTTCCTTTTGCACTACACACACTCCATATTCTTGATGGCGCAATACTGTACCTGAAAGAGGCACAAATAGACATGTCACTATGATGGCCACACTATTTGTGCCTAAACCTTGACAGCAGGAGCACAGGTTCCGCGGGTGAAGCTGAGGCATTAAGAGACCTGTAATCAGACTGCCTTTCACAGGGTCGGATAAAAAAAAAAAAATCAGTCCAGAAAGTAGCATCTGTGTACAGATTTCAACCATACTGTATAAGGGTTTCATCAATTTCACCGAAGGGATGGGAGTGAGGAGAGGACAACAATGGAGGACGCAGGGCAGGGGAATAGTGATGGAAAAAAGTCGAGCAGCGACAGCAGAGTCGTGCTGCCGCCGCTGTACTGCTGTACGACCCTGCATGCAAATGTCCACATGTGGCTTTTGATGACCGTGACCTGTGCAGGTGAGATAATTGTTCAAAGGCCACCATTTTCTGCTCTGCTTTAAAATGAATGAGAGCTAATGGTGAGAAATGATGCATTTATGTATTTATTTATTCTAGCAAATCATCCTTTTTTTTACATTTCTGACTGGTAACCTGTTAACCACATCAATTTGTAGTGTACTCTAATTGCACTCTGCTTTGGGAAATGCAGTCAGGTAACATAATTTTGACGTTACTCTGTCATCTGAACCTGGCTGTTAAACTGAGAGGAGAAAAAAAAATCCATCTATGGAAAAACAGCCATTTCTTTCAGGTCATACATGAAATTGAAATTGCCTCAGCAAATTCATGCCGCCTCTTAAACAGAACAAAACAGACAAAGATGTGTAAGGTTCCAGCGCTTCAAGTCACTGTCTGTAAATGTGCTATATCGGTCTTGTAGAGCCAGGAGTATTTCCTCTCTGACAGCCAGGATGGATCAAAGCCTGTCCTCCTGTGCTTGCGGGGGGTTCAGCTGTATCAGCAGGAGAGCTGCTAGCGCTCTAGCCAGGACCAGCTTCCTTCCCATCAGCAGCAGAGCTTCTAGCAGGCTCGCTGCTGTCAGCACATTCAGGATGGACACGTTTAAAAAACTGATATTTTGGCCTGAATTTCAGACGTTTGGCGTTAACATCTCTCCATCTTTAGTTTTAGATGGACAAATTAGTCCTGTTGGGAAGCTTTTATTGCACGTACATGACAAGTTGTCATCACCTCAAGTAACATTAATTAAATATATTTAGTATATTAAATAATATACTTTGTTCCTTTCAGGACTGTGGGGAATTTAATAAAGACGAAAATTAATGATAATGATAATGAAATGAAATTTAGGAGCGCTTGAGCCAATCACTAATGGTCAGTCGCCTGTCCTGTATCATAGGCAGCTGGTCACACAGTTTCCCAGTGAGTTAGTTCTTCTGCCTCACCCATCATTAACTTTTCTTTGTCATTTAGCTCTTCTGTCAGCAGTAGCTATCAGATTAATAATATTGCTCTGTGACCGGGTCCTCGTATCGACAGTTTCCACCGAGGAACATGCTTTATGGTTTTGCTTTCACTGCCCTCAGCACGAGGGAAATGGTTTCTTTCTCCAGGATTGGGCTTTTTATCGGTCATGGTTAAGAGCAAACCTCCGGGGAATGTGTGTGGCCCTGTTTACGTGTGTTTCATGCGGCTGCAGATGTGGCTGGATGTCAAGTGAGAGCTCATGAGAATGATCTTGGCCTCGGTCGTGGCTGGTCTCTACCTTTATGAATAAATTATGTGGGCACTTAGAGGTGTGAAAGTGGCTGGAGGTGGAAACAAAACAACTTCCCATTCGTCTCTGACCTCTACACAAAGGTCGTCCATTAAGAAACACCAAGGTGCACACACTGCATCCGTCACAAACAGGATGAAATAAATAAATACATTTCCTCAAACTTAACTGCAGCGTAGGTTTTATTTTTCTCAAGCCAGGCTAGTTATGTAAAGAGAACATTAATTAGCCGCTCTAAAAGTGATTATGAAATGTTTCTGTGCCTTTGAGAAAGATTTTGGTTAAAGGTGAAAGGAGTCACACTGATAAATGTTTCATTAATATATTCAAATGATCCATTTTAATTAGTGCTGTTTTTAATTCTGTACATCATTTCACTCTGCTCTGAAAAGGTAATGACGTCCATGGCACATTTATTTATTCATCTCCCAAATACACTGAGCACAGGCAGAGGTGTTGAAAGCTTCTTGTGTTTTAAGACGTATTTGTTTTCGACTCACTTCCTTTTCATCTGTTGATAATGCATGTTACCCTTGGAGCATGTTATTCACAATCCTAATCAAGAGACCGACAGCCGCTGCTCCTGGGACAGCCTTCATCCTTCATACCGGGGGGCGTATCATGAACGTCCGGATCCTGTACATGGGCTCTCTCTGTGGGCCCCTCCCCAAACACATGGCTATTCATTCTTATATCTTAAGTCCAATGTCCTACTTTCAGAATGCAATCAATCAATTCACCTGAGTGCTAAATAGACTTATTGTACAAGGTGTTTGTACAACAATCAGGTAGAGCTGCCTAAAATGTGCAATATACTGAATTCAGCACTCAACCATGGAATAAGTTTGATAAAGATTATCTGTGTTGTTTCCTTTGATTCTTATTGGTTTACTGCTGCAGTTCTCTACTGAAGCAACAGCCCTATCAAGCTATGCAATATTTAAAGTTGGTGGATATACATTGACTGTATATGTATATATAAGTGAGGTTCTGCAAATAGTCATCTGAAAGAGAATACATGACAACTTGTCATCCTTTGAACACAATATCCTTTTAAACAGCATGTTTGAGATTTTCCTTTTTTCCCTGCAAAAAAATAATGAAGTGCAAACAGCATTAAACATCAATCCCCCACATTCGCTCTCTGAAATAACCATAATGAACAAAAAGGGTAAAATAAATTAATTCAAAATAATTGGAATAATGATTATAACGATGCTTCGAAAATCAGTTTCATAGTTGTGACAGGAACAACGTGGTTTAATGGGAGGAAAAGGGAAAAGTTAACCAAAAAGTGCAAGAGACAGACATGCTAACAGGATGACGCATGCAGTATATTATTCGGTGCAGTGCGCTCAGTCTTTTCAAGCAAACTTTAAGCCATTCATAGGATCATACAAAAGCCCGAGATACCCGCCAGGGCCAGCGAACGCCCAGGATCACCTGGACTGAAAGCTATCTCAAGCACAGCCGTTAGCCCCAGGGAGCAGCCAAGACCCCTGCCAGAAGGTCTATTCTGTAAAACGGTTACAAAGCCTCCCCAGAACTCTTTCAACTACAAAGATAAACTAGGGGCACTTCACTTTTCCAGCAAACTGCTATACATTTACAATCTGCATTGAGGTCTGAAAAAGCAAAAACTGCCCCTCATACTGAGTGTTTAAACTGAGACGTCTCCAGTAATGTCATTCCTCAGGTTGATTTGGATCTCCACCATGAAAATTATCTTTATGATATCCAACATTTATCCCCAGAATCTAAGTGAAAGAGTCCCCGCTTCAGGCGCGCATATAAGACAATATTCTGAGTAGCTGCTGCTTTTCCTCTGGAGGCGTTGAGGTGTCGAGTAAACCCTGTGTGTGAGGTTAAACTGTAAGAGTTTCAAGTGTTATCGGAGTATGACTGAGAGCTGTCACAAATCAGCTGCCATTCAGAGTCCTTGAGAGCACAGCCCATGTCCCATTTAACCTTCGCATTAAGAACCGTCCGTTAGAGGCAAAGGACGGAAAACCTTTCAAATTATGTTTTTCTTGCATCATAGATATCTAGCTGGAGGGAGTTTCCCACCCTGCTGAACTCTAATATGATCTCTAACCTGAAGATATTTTAAAAAATGTGCTGCAGGAAACCTGAAAGTGGATTTCAATTGTTCAAAGGTTTTCAAATTGTTGTACTTAGACGTCCAAATGTACATTTACCTCTCTTATGCCGTCTGCAGCAATGCCATCTCTCAATGGTGAAACAGGATTAAAATGGAATAAAGTATATCAGTATGTTGTGCGACACTTTGAAACTTTACTCTAATTTCATGCCATATTTTAGATGCATGTTTTATCATTGGATTTTGAGGTACACCTTTATGTAAATAAATAGACTTTTCCTGTATGAAACTGCTCAGTTTGTTTCCATGCCAGAGGGTGTTTTAAGTTCTTAATCCATGTCCAAATAGCTCTGGATGGGCAGCCAAATAGTATAAGTCAGGTAGGTTTAGCTCCCCGTGTTCAGTGGGACAGAGGATTCTGAGTTTGACTCGAGGAACTTTACCGTCCCGCAGGAATGTAGAAACCCGTCTATCCAAATTTTTAAAGGAGGCTTTTGGGACCGGTGTTGGAAGCCCTTGAAACAGATAAAGAAATTCTGGTAGGGTATTGATTTTTAAAGTTTATTTGTCAAAATCTGAACATCTTATTGAAAATTTGAGTCATCCCACTCAGTCAAATTGTAGAATGATATTCAGATTGAGGCCTTGACATGAGACGTCGCTTCATCTGGCTTTGGTTCACGTTCTTGGGGGAATTATAGGCTCTGTGTAAACGCAGCTACCTTCTGTGTGTTGTGCGCCCATCATAAAAATGTGTTTGCTCTGTTTTCACCCTAGAGCTCACAAAGCACCAAAAAGACAGCTCCCATTTTTATTCTTGTCTAAACCTCCTTTCTCAGGCTCCCTGTACATTAGAGGATTTTGGGTCATTATTGTTAAAGCACACATTGGACTGATCCAAATTACATTATTGAGCCGCTCTCTCTTTCCCACAGTCCTTACATCGATGTAATACGCTTAACAGTAATCTAGACAGATGAAGGAACAACCTGCCTAAAATGATAAGACTTGAAACATGCAGCACCAAAACCTTCCAATAAGCAAGAAGAACAATTCGCATGTCATTTTCTGAAATCTATTTGGGCCATTTCTGAGATACATGATGTTCTTTGACCGGGTGTGCGGGAGGTGGCGTTGGTATGGTGAAGTAACAAAGTGTTGTGTGTGCATGTGTGTGGTTTCAAACCAGCACTTTTCCACCCAATCCTGTTGCCTAAAAGGGACGTTCATATACAGCAGTTTGAATAGCAAATACATGCTGTGAGATCCATAACACCACTTCAATTACATTTTTTTCAGTCAACACAGTGAGAATCTGTTTGCATTCATCATATTACATTTGTTTTTCCTGCAGTATCTGCTTCTGCCAAATGAACATTATTACAGTTAAAGTTATGGAGAGACTGTGGCCTTGATTTCACATTTAAAAACTCTGACTCGAAAAACAGGACAAGTTTTCCATACTGAAGCACAACCATGGTCTTTTCCTAACCTTAACCAACCTTCAGAGAAGAGAACAACACACGGATTGCAGGACATGAACGCCGCTCTCTGAGCCTGGCTGGGTCTCCTGTGACAAACTCTAACACTGCAGAGCAGCATAAAAACTAATTCCAGGCAGGAATTACATTTCGTCCAAAACATATTTGGCAAGAGACAGGATTTTTCCAGCCTGTACGGCTTTTTGAAGATGATGGCATGCAGCTGCCTCGCTGTGTGTGCTGTCACCTGCCTGTCATCCTTGAGGGAGCCAGAGGCTGGCACTTTCTCCAGTGTGGGCATAATAGCTCACAGTTATGACATTGAGACAATATCCGTGTGTGTGCATTTGCAAGTGTGTGAGTATTTGTGCGTGTGCAAAGCCTCCCTTTGGCAAATGTTTGTTTATGCCTTCAAACATTAAAGTCAGCCACTTTGGCTTTTACATTTGGGTTAAATCAAAATGAGTACCAATTATTTACATGCCCACATACAAAAAGTGTACAATATGTGCAAACTCTCTGCATTCAGCATGTTATTTCGGCTCCTGTCATCTGCATGTACACACTGCCATTTCAAATCTGTGGCAAGCAGCGCTGTGGCACCTGCAGATGACATTTTTGAAGCGTATTTCCAGGAGAATGGGTGTTGGATGCCAGCGGCACTGTTCTCCACTGACCTCCTACATTGCTGCAGAATCCAGCACCTTCTGGCCACATTGCTATGCGCAGCAACTGATTGGCAGGAATCCAAGGCACACTGAAAATGTGTTAGTCTTAGCAAATTGCCTGAAGTGAGGCTGCGTGGCAATAATCAAGACATCTCCTTTTCCTCCACCATCTCTTTAGTATCATGTGTAATTCATGCGTTCTCCTGCTCCATCAGCTCCTCTCTCGCTCGTGTGTGGGTGTTTTGGTTTCGTCAAACTGTGGGTGTGAATTTCAGTGGGTAAAACTCTGTCCAGTAAGTCTAAAATGGGCACTGCTGTGCGTTTGTTGCTATGAACTATCAAGAGTAAACTCTAACAAGAGCTCACTCTGTTTCATATGTACGTGATGTCATTTCACACTCACGCTCAGTTTGAGAGCAAATGATCCGAACTTCCCACCAGCGTCACGATCGCAGGTGCAGTCAATGGACCCATTGTGCTCCGTCTTTCCTGCACTCAGGGCATTCTGAATCGGTCAGAAAAGATCTCTCTGTCCTAAGTGTCTCCAGTTTCACATCTATTTACCTGAGAGAGAGATAAGATCGTCTGGGCCAGGTGAGGCGTATGAAATGAGGCAAAGTTCGGATTCACCAAACTTTAACTGCACAAACGTGTCATAATTGTTTGTTTGGTCCTGATGAGAGTCACCTGTCCATGAGAAGATGCATGTTTGTGACACTTGATCATTAGCATAATTGCTTAAAAACAGTATATCATTACATGCCAATTAATAGCAATTGAATGCAATTAGCAATGCATAACTGACTTGTCAAAAGGCTCAGAATTTGTTTGTTTTTTTCTATTTCCTTTTACACGTTTGTCTCCACATCATATTCATCTCACAATCCATTTGAAATCTCTGATAAATTCAGTCTAAAAATAGCTCACCTTAATTTAAAAATGGGTCAGCAATGTGCAAGTTCAACCCCAGCAGCTTTGTTGCATCTTTAATGAGAAGATAAGAATTTCACAACTAGTTTGAACTTAATCAAAAAGACAATCTGATTTAACAGAAGTAATCTGCACACATCTTCAACCAGCTTACACTTGTCAAAGCAGATCAGACCAAAAGCCATGCTAAATATAGCAACATGCCGATATGGTGAGGCGCGCTGTGACAAATTGTCTCCTCTTATTTCCTTCTTCTTTCACTCCATCTGATAAGATAATTGGTTTAAGATACTCTTTTTTATCTCTGTTTTAATTTAGTAGTAACACATCACAACAGGTAAAAAGGTGTTAAAGGGCACAAAACTGGCTGCTTCGACCTGCCTGGACATTTTCAAACCTTTGAGCTGCCTCAAGGAGCGGCGGCAAGCCTTCTTAAGCCTTCTTGATTGGGGCCAACACGACTCTGTGTGGCTTGTTTGAGTTAGTTCACGTGAGGTTTTTGGTCAGTGTTGTGCGGATGCAATCAGGAGTTATTCACGAGTGCAGTGGATAAAGTGAAATTTCAAATGCAGCAAAAGCGGATGAACATGACGAACAGGCCACTCAACAGTCTGGCTAATTAATGTGTTTTTAATAGCTTGGAACTCTGTGGCACAGAGGAATAAGCTCTATCAGGCTTTGCCTACACAGGAAACAGTAGTTAATAGGATAAATTGATTTGGTTTGGAGTTTTTTTTTGTCATTGGATTTGTTGATAAGAAAAATATAGACCACCACCATCACCACCTTCACTAAATGTGTATGTCTCTGCATCACATGGCTCCTTCTGCTCTCTGGAGCATCAACATGGATGCTAACCATCTGGATACGTGTTTATTTTTGCTTAGTATGAAGGGAAATGGCTTTAAAAATCATTTAAATATGTATAGAAATAACATGTACGCATCCTTCTTTGTCACAGAAATTATTTTCTGCTGAAATTCATTGTAAAGATCCCATTGGCTTTCTGTTGAGGTAACCAGGGTAATGTTAACAAAAACATGTCACCTCTCACCATCAATCATTTATTTGATATAAAGGTAAAATCTTAAAAAAGAGTAGATTGGTTGTATTAGGAGAACTGTGGAGTCCAGGATTTTGGTCCAAAGGTCTTGGTAATCTGTCTCTTTTGTCCTTCAGCTTTCTTCAAGGGCAATACCAAATTGCTGGAGTACCACTCAAACAGACTATTCCTCATGTGTTCTGTTGTGAGCACCAGGCAGCAGATGCCTGGTTGTTGTCCAACATGGAGGCTTTGTCCCAGGCTGGGCTTTAACTGACGAGTGTGTGTGCAGTGAATACATGAAACTGATATCAGTGTTACATCACTCGATTCAACTTTGTCAGCAAGTAGAAATCAATATAACAACTCAAAAATATGCTTTTCCTCTTGTTTCTGTCTCATTGGATGTGCAATGTGGCTGTTTTTTAGTGTGTTTCAGCCTGTGTTGCAATGTTCTTACGTACAGTACACTTAAAGTTCGTGCCGGTTTCATTATTCAGTTGCATTTTGGCAGTTTTACTTCTGCATGCTTATTGTTTGCACTTTACAAAATCCTACCAATGCCCTCCAGGGTTGGGTAGCTAATCAACTTTCTAACTCTAGCTTTAATGGTAGGTATTATAAATATGTATGAAATGATGTTTCACATTGCTAATCAAATCAGTGTGCACAACAGAGAGCAGGGGATGGGGCGATGCATAATCTATTTGCACACATTTTGCTTTTAGACCAAGGCTTCTCTTAAATCAAATATTCATTGGCTGTATAAGTAGTCTTATACTGCGATGGATTGTCCTTTGGTAAACACGTAGAATAAAGATTAAGGATTATATCATTCAAAACTTTCTATTCTTTCAACTTTTGGATCCCATGTGATATCTCTTTTATTACTTTAAAATCCCTTCTACCGAAACAAGATCAAAGTAGATCAAAAAACAGGGAAACACAGTCAATAGCAGCAGTGCAGTGAGTCCATTTCAAATGGATTTTCAAATGAAAGGATTTCCATTTGAAAATCAACCTTTACAAAACTGCTATGATGCATTGTCTTTTAAAACACACAAAATGCACTGATGTAGCTCCATTTTGAACAGAGTAATCAAGCAGTTGGTATTAGAATAAAACAGGTAAGCATAAAAGGCACACGTACACAGGAGTACCTGTTGAAAAAGTCAGTGCACGTGTGCTCTGGCATACATGCACAACCATATCACACTCTCCCAAACCTCCATCACCCTCGCGTTTTTGCAAAAACATCTGCAGTTCATGAGACATTCAGATGTGATGCGACTGATACACCATTATTCACTACATTTGCCAAGAAGCGGCAGGTGTTGCCTTCCTCCCTCGAAGCAGATGATGTTTGTTAACGCTAGTTAATGTTGTGTCAACATTTTTCTCAAAAGGTTACATCTCACTTGCAAAACATGGAGTGAAGTCTAAATCATCCATACTGTATGTTGCACAAAGCAAAGGGAGTTCAAATCCCCGCCTTGGCAGAGCCTCTCCCTGTCTTTTCATGGGTTTCCTCCAGGTGCGCAGGTTCACCTCACTATCAGAAACATGTTTATTAGGTCCATCCTCCTGTCAGTGACCTCACTGACATCCTCCTGTCAGTGCCTCGACCGGAGTTGGCCCCATTTCTAAGAGACTGACTTTCATTACATGTGTTGTACTGTGTATGACTGTGAACGATGTAGAATAAAGCAAGATTATTCAGCGATGAAAATGATGGTTGCTATAAATCTTAAGTCTGTTATAGATTGCTAAAGAAATCATATTAATCACAGGACCTCATCTGGAATAATTTGTTGTCTGTCAGGAAGCACATAAGGTGGCGCAGACCTCCTACTCCCCTGCCACATCCTCCAGCACGAGGAATCATGAGGTCTTCTCATGCCAGATGAGACATCTCATGCCTCCAGGCTCTTGTCAAAGTTGGACGTCCCAAAAAACCTCCAGAGACATGGATGTTGTTTCCGTGACATCACCCACAGGTTTCTGAAGGGCCATTGTGAATCTCGGTGACAGTGACTCGGGCTGTTCCCATTTTAGCAGTGCCTGACCCACCACACTCCCGGCTAATCCAAAAAAGGGCAAAGAGTGAGTGGAGCTGCAAATGGCCAAATTAAACTTTGTGGCTACCTGTCACTCAAAGTGGCCATGCTCATAATTATGCATAACTTTGAGGCTTAATATAAGTGAGTTATATATTACATTACATTAGCTAAACAGACCACAGCTGTTTGCACCAGGCTGTAAACATGTTTATGTCTGCAGAAAAGTTTCATGTGGAGGTCTATGGGAGCGGACTCACTTTTGAAGCTCAAGTGACCATTCAAGGAACTGCAGTTGGTGGCACTTCTGTGGTGGCTTCATTATTCAGCCCAGAAGGTTGCCACTTGGAAGAGCTGCAGGTGACCGTACTCCGCTATCACTCTGTGTACACCTCCAGCACTTCATCAATGCCTTTAACCTTGCCCTGCTGTGCTGTGGAAAAACACTTGCAGCGTGACCAGCGTGGCTTCAATGGCTGCCTAAGAGTGGGCCAGGACTCCTTGTGAATTAACTGTGACATGAATGAAAAAACATAGTTAATAGAATGACGATTCTATTTGGTGAAAGGCCCTTTATCATGGGTTTAGAAATCATAATAGTTTCATTAATTGTTAAGAAATAATTTATTAATAATACACCAGTACCAAGTCATTAATAAGAACAGTCTCTTTGGGGTGATGAAAAGCTTGTTGGCTGGTGTTTGTAATGCCGTAAAAAGTTTTATTAATCCATGAATGAGTCATTTATAAAGGGTTTCAATCAGGTGTACAGTCATTAAAATGTTAATAAGTTAGTAAGAAAAGGACTTTGGTTTCTGTGTTAGTCAATGATCAAAGACATTTTTTATAACCACGCAACACAAAATCCATTCATTCACTGAAGCTTGGAACAGACCTACACTTAGTTAAACCAAACATTAGCATACGATTTATTAACAACTAATGAGTTACAACCCCTTTCATGAAGGCCGACATATTAGAAAGTGATATCATTCTTTAAGAGAAATAAACTACTGAGCCGGATCAGCTCCAGGAGGACTTTAGAGCAAACTGAATTCAGCTGTCAGCGCTATCCCGCAGGATCATTTCTTACTTGTTTTCTGTCACTTGTTAACATGCTTTCAGATCGTGCACGGCTGAAGAAAAAGAAACAACCAGTGCCAGTCTTTGTAAAGTCAACAATTCTGCAACATGCCAACGAGTCTCTCTCTCATCAGCAGACTCTGACACAAGCAAAGCCCCGGGTAGTTGGGTTTCTGCCAAGCATGCAACATGAGTGTCATTTTTACAATGCGGCTTGACATCACAGTCCCACCGCAACACTGCAATTTGTGTGATAAAGCTAGTCCACGCCACTCAGAAAGGGAAAAGGGCACATGGACAATAAGGACCCTGCTCTGCTTGTTCAGCTCAGCTTGAAAGTTTGTTAAATTTGGTTTAAACACCCTGGGAAGGTGGCAGGTTGCTTTCCATTCCCTGTAATGAAGTGGATGAACGATTTCAGCCAAACTGGAGGACAATTTTGGTGAGGCCCCGGTCTCCCAGCAGGTTTTTGAAGGATACATTTTTCTGCTCGCTTCCCGCTGAGTCACAGGAACAAGGCTTTCTGGGTAGACTCGCACAACGAGTGGTTTATTGGACTTCAGGTTTTAATCGGTGCACAGAGACAGGAGATGGCAGAGTAAGGGAGGTTCAAAGAGGGAGAAAGTGTAGGAATTATACCACAGGACAAGAGGTGGAAAGAAGACAGAGGGAATGAATGTCCAAAAGTAGCCCTGGACAAGAACTTTGTTGTTGGAAAATATGCCAAAATCCAGGGTTAAGTATTCTGCAATAGTATAGTATAGTTAAGCTTAAGGAAAGGGAAGATGACTATGACGAGGTTGTTGTTTAGTGCCTTCAGCAACAAGACAACTCAAAGTATTTTCCTTAAAGCATAACATCATAAAAGGCTTTACTCTTTATGACAAAAGATGTTTTAATGACAGACATGTAAATGATAAAATAAAATATAAGATGAAAGTCATTAAAGCTGATAAAATTTAAGCTGTGCAGTGGGAAATGAGTGAATAGTACATTTTGTTTAATAAAAAGGAAAGCGAAACCATTTTAAGGATCAAATGAAAAGAACTGAAAGTCGGAGCTGACCTCAAGCTTTCAGGCAGTTCATTGCGGATATGTGGTGCATAAAAACTGATAATTATGCTAAGATATGTAGTTTTCACTACTCAGCCAGTAGGCACATGTAGATGTTGAACCGAAGAGGCCAGAGAATGAAGCCCGGGGGAACTCCCTTCAAATAGGATTCAAATGAGCTTAGCACTGTGCCAACAAGTCCGATCAAGTTTTTCAGTCTGTCTCATAATAGGCTCACTGTTGTCGAATGCAGCACTGAAATCCAATAATGCACAGACTGTCTCTATTAAGTTCTGTTGAAGGTTATCCGACTGAAACACCTGGTTTACGAAAAAGAAAGATCATTTTTACAGTTATTTAAAAGGCAAACCATGCTTGTTGTTCAGGGAAAGAACACGATCTCTGGTCTCCAGCATGACAGTTAGACACGCTTCAGACCAATCCACCCATGCAACCTCCACATCCTTGCTTTCTGCTTCACTAAAGGGCAGACTGCTTCATTGGCACTGGACATAAATCATAAGGCTCAATACTCCAGGGCTTAATTATTGGATGGATGAATATTTGCCTTTGACATTAGCATCATGGGCTGTAATGTCAGACAGAAGACACCGGCCCCGGACTGAATTTGCTAAAACATAAACTCTAATACCAGTACACTGCACACTCCACATTCTGTTTTATATGAATCTACTGTGCATCACTCAAGAAGATCAAAAGCTATAAGATGTGTGTTGAACGAGTTACATGTAAAAACAAACCAAGCTTTACATGCAGCAGTAGCTTCAAGCTTATTGATCCTAGTGCTAAGAGTCTTTTTGGAGAAGAGTCCCGATCAATTTTAATGACGACTTGCATATGGTCAGACCTACTCATGGTCATAAAAGTACTGATTCACACTTTCCAAGTAAGTCACATGCTGTGTTTCTGTTAACTACTTTTTCCAACTTGCTTTCTAAATAATTATCCAAATTGACAAAAATGAGAAAGGCAATAAGAATTTGAGCCGATCGCTATAAGGGAGCTGTTTCAGATAATTTCAAATCATGCCGGAGGAACTCTGCAGATCCAGACACCACTGTATCAAGAGTCGCCTTCATGTCAAAATTTCACCTTTAGCCGTTGGGCAGGAACACTGTGTATTGACATAACTTCAGAACAGATAAGCAGCTACTCCTTATTAGTATTCTATGCACATGGTGTTTGTTGCCTCTCCCATCAATATGAGGTGTGGGTAACACACATGGCACAGATCCAAGCCTCTATAGCAGGAAAAGCTGGCAGAGAAATCGGAATATTGACTCTCTATAATTTACATCAGGGAGTTTCATGCCAACCATGATTGCATGCTAAACACCGATAAATAAATAAAGATGTCAGCAAACAAATACAATACATGACCAGCCAGACTGACAGCACAGTCATGGCGGAGAGTCTATGGGGATATAGCTGAAACACATCCTCTGAGTTGTGTGCATATCATTTTCTATTGGCAGCTGTCAGACCAGGCATCTGACCCGATTCAAGTTTTATTCGAAGCATTTTGTGCACTCAGACAAAGCTAAAAAAAAAAAAAAAAAAAAAAAGCAGATGAAAGTCCTCATGCTTTTGGGGGGAGCTTTGTAGAGATTTGCCATAAGAGTGTGAGAAACAGCAAAGCTGTGTGGTGGAGTAGCTGAAATGAGTGGACTGTGCTTGCAAGAGAGCTTGATTGGCATACCGGGAATGGCATTTTGACAAGTCAATCAACATAGTTCCTCACTACATGCTGCCATTTTCCATTTATAGAGCTGCCTCCCTGTCACTTAAAGCCATATATGACAGTGCACGCTGTTATAGTGCTAGATTTTGCATAAGTTCATGATACTGTGAAAAAACTGAAAACACAGAGACAGTTCTGGTTCATGCATTTTGCATCAGTATGGCAGTCAGAGAGCAACAGTTGTCTGTTTCAAGCATTAGCAGTCCTCTCTTCCTTTTTATTATTAACCGTTATGACACCTCCTGCATTGTGATTGTAGTTTACCTCTCGACATCTGGGACCTGTGCTTGCAAGAGTCTACAAAAACCAGTATAGAGTTGTTATTGCAGAGAGTATAAAGAGAATTGCTGTTGAGAGATCATTCTATATTATGAAATAAGCATAAGAGTCTACAGCCCCGGTATCAGCTTTGTGAGGTTGTGCTTTGGCACAGGGGTGTTTTGAGCTAAATGCTAATGTCAAACGATCATGGTCCCTCTGACAATGCAAAGATGCTGATGTTTATCAGGTATAATGTTAACGTCATTCACCAACTTCATTTACCATGTTAGCATGCAATATCTGCTAATTAGCACTAAAACAAAGTACAGCTGAGGCTGATGGGAGTGGCATTAACTTTCCAAGTGTTTGATCATAAAGTAAAACATTGCACAAATTCAAATTTTGGCCTGTTAATGGCACTAGATGAGAGAAGGCATCACCAAAGTTGTCAGAGTTCATCCTGTCAGAATGTCAGGATTTCATGGCAATCTATCAAAAAGTTGTCGAGACATTTAACCCAAACCGCAAATGTAAACCTGATGGTGGCGCCAAAGGATCATTAGGTTAGAGCAGCTGGGGACCATGAATGTTTCATGGTAATGCATCCACTAGATATTTATGTCTGGACCGATCAACCTACCTACATTACCATTCCTAAAGGCATGCAGCTAGCATGGCTAAAATAAGTAATGATACTATATACAGGGATCTTATGCTGAGCAACAGATTTTGGCGGTTGTAAACCTGAATTGGTTTTATTGTCAGACTTTTGTTCAAAGCCTGTACATCAAGTAGATCAGACTAGAACATTTCATTTAGCTGCTAAATGTATGCATAAGTGGGTACACTGATACCTCTTCATTCATACTCTGATGCAGCTGAGCCACACTACTCATTCAGACAAGTGAAGACACATTTCCCTGACTAAAAGTTCCTCTTAACTAGTGAAGTGTGGCATAAGGGGTTGCTGCAACCTCCAAGGTCTTTCCCTCCAGCATCAAAATCACACACTTGCAGCCGCTGGATTTTTCATAAAGGACACTGCCATTGTGACTCCTCTATCCTCGACCCATTTAGTGTGTTCATGAGTTATTTACTGACAGCAGCCCCTCTGAAGCTTACTCTCAACGGGCACACACACTTGCACGCACATACACACAGAATACCCTGATGCACATACGTCTTCTTTATTCAGTCACAATAATAGAATCTGTGTTTACTTATTGATAGATGAAAGCTTGTGTCAGATTTTTTTATACACATCAGTTGCTTCATGGACAAGGATTTTACCTCTGGAAATCTGGTGTCTCATGAATAATACGTAGTTTGCGAGAAGCTGATGTACAGCATACCAGTTTCAACACAATAATCCAAAATGTCTTGTTCTATTAGTGTTTTCACTGTGGTCCTGGTTAGAACTGAATCCAGGAGGTGTATGCATCATGATTCATGTGCGCCTTAGAAATACAACCACTGTTACTAAGAGTTTCAGGAAAGTTTGAAAGTATTCTAAATGCACAAAATGTTAAATACCCCCTCCTGAAACTTCCCAAGAAACATGAAAGAGCATTTTAATCTACAAAAACTAGTGTATGACTGAAGAGCCCTAAAGCACAACGTGTTGACAATGTTTATTTGAACTCTAACGAGAGTGTATTTGAAGTCGGCTGAGATGGCTGCGCTTGTATGGTGTGTTGCAGCCCTCAGTTCAGGGGTACGCATCTCTGTCACATCGAGACTGCGCTGGAACTTTGATTTCATGCAAACTAAATCCAGCCTCACACAAGTGTCAGCGCTTGCAAAGGCAACCATAAGTTTTTAAACACAGTGTCACCAAAGGGTTATCCTCTAAATAAAACTCCTTGTAGGGTTTGCCGATGTATCGCTGTATTATATTTTTGTTGTTGCACAATGTCTAAAATCTGTACATGGTTAAAATTGAGTTATTACAGCATGCACAAAAAGGTTATAATCTGTCAAAAAGTAACTTAGATACAGGTGCTGCCATGATTGCAGTCTTGCAAACTGCAGCAGAACAGCCACACATGCACATTTACCACAGACCACCTTAACTCCAGGTGTCCAACTGGTTCTGGCAATCTCGTAGTGAATCTAACGGTTCCATGGACGAGATTGAGTGAAAGAAAGAGTGCACGCTAATATGAGCATAA
Organism: Chaetodon trifasciatus; assembly: GCA_037975065.1. NCBI lineage: Eukaryota > Metazoa > Chordata > Actinopteri > Chaetodontiformes > Chaetodontidae > Chaetodon > Chaetodon trifasciatus. The sequence continues at coordinate 2,103,593 of JBBMOE010000006.1, forward strand.
TATTATCTGTGGTTGTGAGAGATGAAGCCACGGGAGCCGACTGAACAATGTGTGGATTCTGTTTTGCTCAGTCTGTCCACATCGTGGACCGCATGGTCCCTCCTGGGTTAAAGCTGCAGCTGTCTGCAGATATCAAGCTGAAATGCAAACGGCAGGAGCAGATGAATTAGTTTGCATGGTTTTTTTCTCCGTCTGTGCAGAAACTGGTTATTGAACTTGATGTCTGTGCCCTATTTAGTTGAATCATCCGTTACTGACTGTCTATACCTGTATAACTGCATTTTTGATGAGGATGAAAGCCTTAAAACTGGTGCAGGACTTTTATTATTCTTGCTCACATCTTGCACATAAAGGCCTAAAAAATATGACTTCAGTGAAAGCCTGAAAATCATGAATCATCCCTGAGCTCAAAAAGAATCATGACTTTCAGCTCTTTTGACTTTTTGTTCAAACTTGCTGCCACACTTTTCATCACAGGAAAGCGTGTTTCCTTCACTGCATGTGTAATATTGTACTGAACTGTGTGTGCTAGCATACAGTATTGTAAAGGTCAAGCGTCATGAAAGCAACATAATTCAAGAATTAGGGATTCATTTTTAACACTTATTTATGATTTCTAGTTCAAAAGAAAGTTTTTTTTTAATTAACTTTATGTACCTTAAGGCTGGCTCAGTACAATACTCACATACATTCAGAGTTATTGGGCACTGAAGATAAATCATTACTCTCAGCGTAACGTGCCTTTACAATGCTCTTTAGCACAAACTTATTTTTTCATGTACGGATTTTGTCCCTTGTACCTTACCGTGGAGTTATATTAGGGAAGGACCACTTCATGACCAGCCAGCATGGAGATGAAGAATGATTGCAGAGGCCAATAACTCTTTGAATCCCTCCAACTTGGCCATTATTTTATTTCTTCTAATGCTGCTGTTTCTCAGCAACCATCCCTCCTTTGCAATTTTAAGTAGTAGGAGTTATAAGTAAGAGAGTGTAGCTTTTAACATAGATTCACCTCACATCTTATAATTACTGAAATGAGTGTATAAGTGGCTTCCTGGTCAGGCATCATTACTTTAACTTTACTTTCATTACTACTCACCTCAGTATAAAGCATCCACAGGTCGGGTATGCTTGTAACTTGGCACTCCACATGTAGCTTCGAGCAAGAGTGTTTGTTTATTCAAAGCTCTGTCGAGGTTCCCACTGGCATCCTCAAAGTGTCACTGTCTCTTTGCATCAAGCTCAAAGGGGACTGGAGGCACCCTGGGAAGTGCAGCAGAATGTTTATGTCAGTGCCTTAAAGTAATCCATGCAGCTTAGTCAGCGCGCTAGCTGCCTCGCTGCACTCAAAGTCCTCGAGGCCCCACAGTTAATCAGTATGAATGCATCAGTGACAATAGCTTGACCCTTTCCTGTCTTCCCTTTCATTATATCTTTATCTTTCTTTCATTGTGTCCCTCATCTTACAGCCCACTCCCAAAGATTTATTGCATCAGATTGTATCTTTAACATTGTTAAATAGACATTCTGCTAATATTTGCATGGCACGTCAATGCTATTGTTCAAAAACCCAGTTTCATTATATTGAGAGTGGTGATAAGTATCCATTCAAATTAGAATTCAGCACTTTAAAACAACTGAGAGGAAAGTTACCCAAATTAGACTCGAGTATTTCCACTGAATAATTAATGGGTAAAAACTGCACAGGAACAGGTACCTCAATCACACATTTAATGACTGGTGAGGTTTGTGGAAGCCAAATGTTTACCGTCGGCGTGTCAAAGGGGAAAGCTCATTAAATCTCTGCTGTCTCTCTGTTGGCTGGACAGGTATCACATCTATCTGGCTGCTATAAGATTTAATAACATACTTGAATGTGTTGTAGATCAGTTGCATTAACCTGAATACAGCTCTCATTAAATTCCAGGTATATATAAGCTTCACATCACTGGTGAAAATGCAGCTCTCCATCAATGACTGCTGCTTGTTTTTCATTGTTTTAGTCAATTTCTGGTGAATCAAGGATAAAAGATGTAACAGCTAACCATGCAAAGCATCCCACTGCTGTGTTTGAGGTTTTCTTTGTACAACTATAAGCAGCCATTTATTTACATTAATTTCTGAAGAAAAATCAGCTTTCAGATGTTTGAAAGTCCCACTGTTGTTGCATGATTATGCAGCATATTAATGATAATGTACTTCTCACATAAATGAATGCAACCTTGAAGGGTCCGCTAATAGATTTTCATATTGTACTGAAATTAATGGAAACCCAAGCCCTGCTTGTAAGAGGAGAATTACATATGTAGAGTATGAAACTGTACGGCATTTCGTCTTGGATTAAAATGTAAAACATACATAAAACATGATTTGCAGTTAAGGAGCTAAAGCTTGATTTAAAGCTGCATTAAGGGATTTTTTTGGTCACCTGGGAGCGCCGCAAGCTTTAAAGATGACACTGACATATTATCAGTGTATGAATGTGTTAGCAAAAAGTTGTTTATTTATAGATCCAGCAGACAGGCAATAACATTAGCATTGATATGAAATCCTGGTTCTGGCCATGTGATGGATGTCCAGTCTCCTTTTAGATGTGGTTTTGCTCTCCACCAGCTCATGAGAAACACATGTGGCTCTTTCACTGCTAGATGTTACACTATGTCTGCCAGCTAGCTGCTGACTTTGTTGTTTAGTGTTGGAAAGGTAGTGCACAGGCAGTTTATAGAAGATGAAAACTTGCCTGCTGAAAAATAAGGTTGATGAGAGGGAAGCAAAACCGTGAAGGTGTGGGCTGTAAAACCAAAACAGAGCTTGAAGATGCCGAAAAGCTCCATGAAGCAGTCGGGTAAGAAAAGTTCTTTGTGGGCACATCACTGCTAGCGAAACATTAAAGTCATTTCATGCATTGTTGATGTAAAAAACATTGTTTAGAGCTGCTTTAAGGCAAAGGTCTTAGTACAACAGTCTATCCGGGGCAGCAAAATAATATGCACTAATACAACCATGTGAGACTACATGAAGACGCCATCAGTATTTGTTTCTAGCTTTGCAAAATCTGTGAGTTTTTGATTGGGGTGACATCTAAATGCTGATTTAATCTAAACCAGAAGAGCGGAGACAGAATGCAATCTTAAATATACTAAATGCTGTGGTGTATCCCCTTTTAATGTGTTTCAAACAGGACTGTGTTTGTCTGACATTACACCAGAGTCTCATCTTTGCCATCACTCTTTTACAGAAAAGAAAATTGCCTCGGTCGTGCTGCACAACTCAGCCCTGGAAGGATTTTATGTAATTGTATATTCTAAACACGAGTCTGTTTTGTCGTCCCAGCGGTATCATGACCCCTCATGGCCAATTTAAAAGAGGCACTTCTGTTGCGAGAACTGTGGCCAAAAGGTCCATGGTAATTTCAGCTCTGAGTGAGCACATGCTGATGACACAGTATTTATTCCGAACCTCTCTGCCCTATTGGCCTCCTTATCAATATGCAAATTAAGGGTGGAGGATTGTGGATGTTGATGCACTGCCCAGTAAATATTTAAATTACAGAAGCATGAAGGCATGATCACACCGAAATTATGATGGGAGTGTGGGTATGCCGAGCGTGGGAGGAAACTGTGATGCCATTTCACAAAACAGTCACACATACCTGTTTGTGATCCACAGAATCGATATGTATTCTGCTGCCCACTCACATTGTACTGAAATTGGAGTAACAGCAGTTTCAGTGTGAACAAACTAAGGTAATTAAGCGTTTTCCTTGTCGGCTGATTTTGTACAGATTTTTACTGCGACAGAATGTAGGAAACATGTTGAAATTGGCTGACATCTTGCACTCCACCAGATTAGCATTTCAATATAATTTGACTGAATTGGATTTCAACGAGGGATACAGGCTCTGCCATGTGACCTATAAATATGATACCTCTTCTTCCTTTATTCTCTGGGTCTCTGCGTCTCTCTCTCTTTCTAAATGTGTATCTCTCCAAGACCAATTGGGACATTCTTCCAGACGTCCACAGAAAAAACAGTTTAACCGAGCACATTTATATAATTGAAATGAATGTCGAACATTTAGCAAATTGTACAGAACTACATCAATGCCTCCTCAGTAGCAGCTTGTAGATACAATTATGGCACAGAAGACAGCTCCTCAATACATTCCTTAGGCAACATGGCAAACCTCACTAATTAGGCTGAATAAACTCGAAACAGCCAGTTCCCAAAGGGCAGCCACATTATACATCGCTAATTAGATTTCCGCTATATACTGTATGCTCGCAGTGCAAAAGCACAAGACGACAAGTTCTCAAACAAGACTTTTATTATGTAATAATACAACATCCACTGGTTCCTAATCTCATACATGGGTCACAGGGTGACTTTGCTGGCATGTGAGGTAAAAGAGATATAAGGAAACATTTTTAAATGACATGGTAATATAACTAAGAAATAAAGCATCCAATATCAGGAAAATATTGTGGATCAAATAACCATTTTGCACTAAGACCCAGACGAGTACAGCATGAGTGCAGTTCAAGATAAGTAAGTCGTAATCCACAGGACAGACAGGACCACACTGCTATAGCTCTAAACCACTTTACCAACCTTCCTGGCACTTAGTGTAATTGTGACAAATGGCACCCATTTTGGAGTTAAGGAGGCTTATACAGAGAAGGATAAGTATTTTCAGATACTTAGAGATCCAGGTCTGTCACATACTGTACCTCCTTGAGAAAAAAAAAAAATGCTTTAACTGAAAAAACAAACTTTTAAACTGCTCCAGAGGTCTTGCTGAGATTGAAATCTGTTATTTCCCTTTGTGCTCCAGAGGTGCTGGAAATATCTCCACAGACCGCAGACCTGCAGTGTATGGAGACTCAGACAAGCTGAAGCTGAAGGCTGTGTTAAAAAGAATTGAATCCTGGCTGTGAGCACTTAGGGCAACTGCAACAGTCTCAGGCTTTGTGTGTGTGTGTGTGTGTGTGTGTGTGTATGTGTGTGCGTGTGTGTGTGTGTGTGTGTGTGTGTGTGTGTGTGTGTGTGTGTGTGTATGCTGCACACATAACCTCAGCACATCGCGTTCGTTGGTTGTGTGTAGTTTAAATAGTGAATCTGTGGAAAGCATAATCGTCAGCTAGCAGTGTTTCGAAATTAGCATTTTTATAAAATGTGTGTGTGCAGGAAGAAATGCAGGAAACGCTGTAGTGAGTAAATGAAGAGAGGTCTGCGCACAGCAAGAGGGGCAGAGCAACAGTTTTACTGAGTTTTATGTTCATGCGGCATTAACAAAACAGGTTTTGGGGAGATTAAAGGATGTAGTGGGATCTACAGTAGGTATGGCAATATTGGTTGGTGGTTTGGACCACTACTTTGGTAAATTAGAATAACTGTTAAACTGTCCAACACTTACCCACAAAACTAATGACATTCACATCAGCCTTACCTGTACTTTGTGTTTGGTCCTAATAAGCAAATGTGAGCATGCTAACATGGCAAACTGAGACGATGACAAACATCAGTGGCAGCATTTGCATCGTCATTGAGAGCCTGTTGATGCTGATGTTAGTGTTTATCTCAAAGCCCCGCTGTGCCTAAGCACAGAGTCACAGAGCCACTAACATGGCTGCAGTGTTTCATCAGCACAATGTTAATATTATCTAATTTTCTTTATTCGTAAGGACAGAGTACGTTAATCAGCATTTCTGTGAATGTGCCAGTGTCAACCAGCTGGCTAATTTTCAACTGCAGTTGAAAATTTGGCAAGCTGCTCTAAAACTACTGAAATTAAGAAATGCAAACAACTGACAAAGACATCAAATTGACTTGCTGCCATATTAATTTTAAGCATATCTGCAAAAAAAAAAACTCCCTGCTACACTTATCGAAGATATGTCTGTATTGATGTTCATACTGAACACATCTGCATAAAGTTAGCTGTCAAGGCCTTTCATTTCCTTTCCTCACAATCTCAACTTGTGACATGATTAAGGTTTTCACAGGTTATAACCAGGGAGCTAAAGCACCTAAAGGCACGGCAATTATAGTACAGTTAGTAATGGTTACGTTTATGGAAGTAAACCTGTTAGCTAAAGTAAGGAAAAGACATTGGTCTTACATAAATAATGAAAGAGTAAACGCTTAAAGCATAACATGGGATGACTAAGACTCAGCAGTGTGTCCCCTCTATACACTTACTTCTCTCTGCGCTATAAGAAAACCACTTCCTGTATTGGAGTTAACATTGCCGGTGCAACTAAATCACTTTTTCAAATTAGCTGCATATAAGAAAGGATGGCTGTCTAAGAGCTGGAATGGCCCTTGAAAGTAGACTTGTGAACTGGAAACAAAACCTCCTCCAGTCCCGGCTCCCTGATGCAAACCCTGCTGTGTTTTCCTCACATGGGTATTATATTAGTATAGTGCTGAAACTGGTCTTCTGTGCTTGAGTTCAGACAACAGTAGCAAAGATGAACCTACAGTACAGTAAGTCCACTTCCAGCCCACATGTGAAAGTTATTTTACTTTCCAGTCTCATTACTATGCATACAGTGTCTTACGTAACTTGTTCAGACCACAGCAAGAAATAATTCAGGGTTTAGACATCCTTCTTTGCTCTACAGACGTAGCTAAATCTGTTAAACTAACAACTGAAAGCTTATGAAAGTGATCATTTTTCCTGTCATGATCCCTGAGACCCTTCATCACATTTTTGTATCTGTATACTGGCAATCATACACAATCTATCTTCGCACCAAGCAAAATGACTCTAGTCTACACAGAGGTCATTGATGCATTCATGGCAATGAATTGTCAGTATTAAAATAAATTAAGTGTCTCCAGTGTCTGACGATGAACATGAGCTGTCAGTCGTCCGTCATTCAGTGGATGAATCCAAATGGAACTAATGGTTATGACAGTGAAAGCTTCTGCCGGGGTCCAGTCCTTGTTAAAGCGGTTTATCAGCACAGTATCCGAGCTTCAGAAAAAAACAGAAAAGAGGATTTTTGTGAATAATTGTTACAGTATATGGCAAAAAAGATCATCATCTCTGCCAATGCAAGGTATAGATATCAGCTCAGTGCAGAGGACAGGCAGACAAAGGCAGTGTGAGTCATTATTACCCCGACATTAATAGGCAAACACAAGCTTCTCTCAGGTCTGTCAGCTTCAATCAAGCTATTCAGACTCATCCATTCATCAGAATCAGGCCATCAACCATCCAGGAAGAGTCCTATCTCTCTCTCTCTCTTTTTTCCACCCTTCTCTCCATGTGACAAGACTGGACAGGTGGGTGTACAGGTGTGTCCATTGATCCAAAATGACAGGTGGCCCCTGAGCCTGTTGCCTGGAGACAGTGGCTTGGCAGGCTTGACAGGGAGGGCCAGCTGTACCTCAGGCAGGCGAGGGACAGGCCAGACCCGTGCCCAGGAGCCGTGACTGAGGCGAGGTCAGCGCTTGCAATGTATCGTGAAATTATTTCTTTATGAGAAAAGGATTCCTGCTGTGCTTCACATTTATAACGTGCGCCTTTATTTGTCAATAGGCGGACAATAGACACTCAGCAGTCAGGCAAGACGAGGAGTGAGAGGAAGGGTAGATACTGAACGGAGGTCTCGGGCTAAAATCAAATCCAGGACACTGCTGGCATAAGACACTGTATATGGATAAAAACCGCCTTTGATTCCTGTGTTAAAACCAACATTCAAAAGATCTTTACTCAGTCAAAAGCAAAACAAAAAGGAAAGAGGACCAGTGAACCCAGTTTCAGGGATGTGCACTGTGTTTTGTGCACACTTTTCAGTCTTGGTAAACTGCTTTCATCATTTTTTCCTCCGTCAACATTACTAGAAGGTATTTCCAGCTCTGCTACAATGCAGAATTTGGTGTCACTGTCATTCCCTCGGATTTCCTCTCTGTATAATATTAATTCTATGATCGAGGAGACACAAGTATATATATATATATATTCCAATGCAAATCTCTTTGATTTTAGATTTAAAAAAAAAAAAATCCAAGTTAAAGTGACATTCAATGCACTTTGCCCTGATTACAAGCCATATTGGCTTCCTGGAGCTACATGCAAATCAGGGTCAGCTCCGCTCCAGTCCAGAGCGCGGTGGTAAGGTGCCTGAAGCTGTTTGGTCAACTGCCAAGCATTCCAGTAGAAGGACCACTTTTGCACTTGAGCACTTTAGTTACAATGGTAAAAGTTTAGCTAGCTAGTTAACAACTTGCCAACACGCATAAATAAAGACAAAGATTAATCTTATTTATCATGAGTGAGACGCTTATTGTAAAGCAAAAAGCAAAGAGATACACTGTGAACGCTGCTCTACAGCAGTTGTGTTGGAGTGACTCCAATAACTGGCGAGAGAGCCCATACATATTATTTAATAAAAGTAAATGCTTCAATACACTTGTTTTTTTGTCGGTGTTTTTTTTTTGTACTTAAAATACAGTCCTTTATTTTATATATATAGGTTATTTATCATTAAATTCAGTATTTATGTTAACATTTGCTGAGAACTAAACTAAGAACAATTGTGGTCTATTTTAGTTATTTCACCTTTCTTTTCCTCATGCTGGTGTTTTGAATGTTTCTTGTTGCTCTTGAGATGTCACCAAAGTTCACAAAGGCCATTTAGTCTGCACTAAATATCGAATTATTTGAAAATTAGTGGAAATATTTCACTCGGGTCTAAAGCAGTGGACCAACTAACCATCCAACATTGCCATTTCTTGCACCACGCTGCTGATATAATCAGGCAGTCATGTCAGTGGACGGGAAAAAGGACTAAAACACGTAAACATACCTCAACAACCACAAGGGGCTAACACATCGGCCGTTAGCAGCAATTGCAACCAACTGAGCGACTGAGTAACCACAGTCTGACCACCTGGACTGAAGAGTAAATTCTAAAAACAATGCAATCATGTGCAAAATTCCGATATTCTACAGCTAAACGGCGAGACTTTTGTGGTGTGAAACATGTATTCACCTATAGGGGTGCGTCCATGATCATGCTCTCATACACTAATAGACTCACCTTCCATCTGGTCTGCTATGAGAATGGCCAAAGTCCAGACGTAGTTCAGGTTTGCCAGCTGTGAGCACCTTTAAGTGGCACAAGGAGCACCATCTGTACCTGCTAATAGGGATGGGGTGGGAGGTAATGTAGTGCTAAATAATGGTGCTGGGCCACTTGGCACCACCCTTCCCCCTAACCTCCCCACTCATCAAAGTGCAATCACTTTCTCAAAGCAAGCGATAATGTGGCCTCATCATTTCACAGGTCTCACTGTGTTTACCCTGCTGTGGCAAAAGCTGACAAGTCAGGGCATGCTGATGTTCTTATCAACATCTGGGTCTTTGTCTACAATAATGGATCCATGCTCTCAGTCCTGACACTAAGGTGCTAACAATGTATTTTGTTGTTTGTGGATCATTAAGGCTAGTCTGGCAGCCTGTTCAGCTTGCACTCTGCTGCATAAACCAGTGCATGTTTGGGTAGGTTTAAGCCTGCTGATACACAATAAACAGGGCAAGCAGAGTGTGAGTGGATGGATAGATGTTTTATGCAGCCTATAATATATGCAAATCAAAACTAGGCAAATCAAATTGTGTTTCAAATTATTCCATAATTGAACAAAGCGTCACTCAATTCGAGTAGTTAAGGAAATACTTTACACCTTCCATTGCACACACCATTGTTTCCCCAAAGGATTTACCTCAGCGGGGAAGAAACGCCTGTTTAAGAGCAATAAGAACAATTTACACAAACTTGGATTTTATGTATTCATCAACGAAACACTGTTTCGGTTATTGCTGCCAGTTGTCAACATTTACAATCTTCACCTTACTCTTGCAGCAGAAGCATAACTCCGAATCTGCATCTCCAAGAGAATAAAGAGAACAGTTGAGAATAAACAAGCTCCCAAAACATAAGTTTCACAGCCAGTCACATCTTTATTTATTCATATAGTCCATTTTTCACCTGTGCTGCACCTGCATTCAAAACAACACAAATACAGTATGTGTTGCTCATGTGAACATCATATCCTGGTTTCAGAAACCTGTTGCGTAGAGAGAACCTTGCATTTGGTTGTGTGCATCTGTCTGCAGCTAATATTGCATACCGCTGGACCCATCAGCATAGTGTTTTTTGTGCACAGTTACGGCTGAATGCTCAAATACCTCTCGTGTTTTGCGGTGATTCACAGTTTTTGAAAAAGTTTTACT